>MU132194.1:2683-32782 GCA_015039395.1 Ceratobasidium sp. AG-I
TAGCCAGTAATGCTTGCGAGTTTCAACTCGGTCGACGGTGGCAGAAGCAAGGGGTTGCTACAAAGCATGCAAGATAAATGAGGGGCAACGCTCCTGCAAGATATGGGTTGGACTGTCAAAATTGAATGAATGTTGCACTCTGTTGTTCAAAGAGTTGAAGTATCAAGGAAAACAGGAGGTATGGTCGTGCAAATCGCCGCCAGGGAGCTTTCATCCACTGTAAGAT
Source organism: Ceratobasidium sp. AG-I (assembly GCA_015039395.1). Lineage (NCBI taxonomy): Eukaryota > Fungi > Basidiomycota > Agaricomycetes > Cantharellales > Ceratobasidiaceae > Ceratobasidium > Ceratobasidium sp. AG-I. The sequence continues at coordinate 2,910 of MU132194.1, forward strand.
TGGCCTCTATGTTTTCGAACACGTTAATATAACCATATTGTTCAATAAATGGGTTTTAGGTGGAGAAGCTTAGGTTGAACTACCTCGCTACGGGAACAGATCACGTATGCCGCATATATCCGGGATCACTCGCACCTGCTCCAAAAAGGCGATGTAGAAGCTAGGAGCGCCAACCAGGAAGCAAGCACGCCAGGTCTTCTCGTCTCAGAAGTTCAAGGCGTGGAGGAGGAACCGCCGCTTGAGGGCCTTTTCAGGAAAGCCGTCAGCGCTGTGCTGCTAGAAAAGTAGTCGCCACAACCGCGAGCTTTGGATTTCTGGTACACAAAATTTAGCTGGATTTAGATTGTAGTCCCTAGACTCTTCGAGTATGCCAAATCCCTAAATTTTGGATACTAAGCCCAGTCGATTCGAAGGATATTCATACTACTAAACAATTGTGCATCCGAGATACGGGGTATTTGCATTATAACTTGTGAAGCAATCAGCCGTTACCCTTGAGTTCCTGGCGGTGACGGCTTTACAGTTGTTGTATAAACTGTTCCCATTCACCCTTGATCGATGAGAGAACAAAATCGCCAGTCGCCACCAATCTTCCCGGGCATGTTACAGGAGCTTAAGCATGGGGGAAGGGTATGGAGATATATGGGACTATTTATATTACAATAAGATGCCATTGGACACCATTAATACTTTGAGGCGTGAAGGCTAGTAGTTCTAGTATTGGATGTCTGGAATACCTTCCCTATAATACTCTGAATGTGGATAAAAACTGTGCGTAGCGCGCTTTTGGTTTATTTTGCAGTGGAAGAGGTATGATCTCATTTCCTATCACCTTTGCTGTTTAAGTTATCTCATTTTAGCTTCACAGCAACTGTAATTCTGTACTAGTAAATTCTACACGTTATGCACACTTGCTCACAAAATAGGCATACTGCATCAGTTTTGTGAGCAAGTGTATATTACTGAGTGGCATATTATTCAAAGCTTGGTGAAAGGAGGATAGTGGCGTTTTAGAAGGTGATGATATCTGGTCGATTTCAGCCCCTAATCGGAACGGGGTAGTATGTGGACACATGCCTCGCCTCCCATCTGCACATATATGAAGGACTGTGGCCTCAATCAGCCCTTGAATCTCATATAGAAATCCCACCCCTGGAGTTTGCACGCCAATCTTATTTTCTCTTTTACTTTGGCACAATGAAAACACAAGTTATGTTAATTGGGATTGGGTGTGTATGGGTTTGATTCTTAGTAGTGTGGCCCGATAACCCATGGCTTGGTTAGTGGGGCAAGCTGTTCCGGAAAAACAACCCTAGCAATAAAGTTGTGCTCTGTTTTACCTGGGTGCTCCGTTCTCCACCAAGATGTATGTTAAAATGGCTCTACACTCCCAGCTAAAGGAAGCTCACCCCGGCCCAAACAAATCCTCATGCAGCACTACTGGGCGGTGAGTCTCTGGATGATTGATGGCGACCTTGTGGGGCCAAGTCTAAGCATTAGCACTAGTGGGGCCAACGTCTAGCTTTGGTCCCACATGATCTCCAGTATCCTCTTCATACTAATGACCCCCACCCAGGCCAGTGAAACTGTCCCCATACACCCAGAATACGGCATTCCTGACTTCGACAACCCAGCGAGCACCATCGAATGGGCTCGTTTCCGTGCAGCAGTCACTGAAATCAAAACCAAAACCTCGTTTTCGGGTGGCATACCAAGCTCGGATAGTTTCGAGCCTGGGCAAGACCTGGCCCCTGATGGATCTTCTTCGGTACGCCAGGATTATTTGACTGACCGACGGTTCTAATGTTATAGATGCAGTCATTTGATTGTTTATCAGCCAAGGTCATAAGTGAGTGGAGGACTCTTTTTCAAGAAGTCGGGAGGGACTGGCTGGCGAGAAATATTAGGATCGAATGGAGGATCGTTGAAGGTTTTGTTCTTTTTTACAACGATGTGGGTCTTTTGGTTAGATGATGTTTGAAGCCTAAATGATATGTGTTTTAGGAAGTTGTGAAAAACCTCGACGTTCAAATGTTTCTTCGCTCTCCTGGTCACGTCCTGCAGCAACGAAGGCTGGATAGGTCATATCCATCTGATGGTATGAATTATCATTTTCTACAGTTAATGGACGGACCTGATCCGCAAAGTAGATGGAGAAGCCTGGGTAGAACCACCGAACTACTGGGAGCAGATCGCGTATCCCGCATACATTGAGGCTCACTCGCATTTATTCCACAAAGGGGACGTAGAGGCTGGGAATCTAAGCCGAGAAGCAAGGACGTTAGGCTTGCTCGTCTTAGACGGCCAAGGCACAGAGCAAAATCTGTCGTTTGAGGAACTTTTTAAAATGGCTGCAAGCGCAGTGCTGCTGAAAAGCCAACTACTAAAAAATGAACACTGAGCTTAACGCAGTATCCATATACTCTTCCTAGGTGCCGGCTCGAGAGAAGCTCATGCTATTCTGTTTTTCTCGGTTCATCGTTCCTTCAAAGTCCATAATTATCACTTGTCATGGACTGCTACGTAACTGTGAAATCTAAAAGTACCACTGTGTACCAATAATGCACACGGTTTTCGACTTGCTCGACAGCCGGAGAAATGGGGGTTTCTCATAGAGGATAATGTGTAAAAAATGCTCTTCAAAGGAATGAATCGAACCGTTATAGTTGAACGGTCGTGGTACCCTGGCGCTTATAGCGCATTACGATTGCATTTCCCAAGCGCCCGGAATCAGAGAACTTACCTCGTGAACAAAAAAGTAATAACACGTGCATTTCTGACTCAAACTAGACAAAATGTATATCATAGGTATCGCCTGTTATTTGCATATCGAGTGGTATAGGTTGCTTACAAAACTGACCGGATTTAATAATATCGCTCTTCCTGGCCACATGGCCGTTTCCGTCGCGTGTAGATGTGCTAAAACCTAGGTATGCAAGCGATAGCATATGGCTAGCACCTTGTAGATAATCTTTTCAGTGCTTGAAAAAGAAACCACTCGAAATGTCTGTTTTTGAGGGAGAAACATATCAGCTTAATCAACACATGTTTTCTCCCCAGCAAATCTCCCTAAAAACAGAAACTTCGAGTGGTTTCTTTTTCAGACACTGAAATAGGTGTCTAGAAGGTGATATCCCTTGCATTGCTAGGTTTCAGCACATCTACACGCAACGGAAACGGCCGTGTGACCAGGAATAGCGATATTCTTAAATCCGGTCAGTTTTGTAAGCAACCTATACCACTCGATACGCAAATCACAGGCGATACCTATGATATACATTTTGCCTAGTTTGAGTCAGAAATGCATGTGTTATTGCTTTTTTGTTCACGGGGCAAGTTTTCCGATCCTAGGCGCTTGGAAAATGCAATCGCAACGCGGTGTAAAAGGGAAAACCTAAATGTATGATCGCACAATTTGACGCCATGGAGCTGTAAACTACTATAAGAAAGGTCTCTTGCTCTTCAAACACATGGAACTAATTCTATTATTCAACACAGGGATTTCTATCCTTTTACCGTCGGATATTCAAACCGCGTAATACTTATATCTGCGCACTGGCCCCAGACCCCGGCTTCGGTCGGCATGTATATTATGATGGCTTGCTCTGAATCAGAAGGCCAGACGGGTATAGCCCCTAGACACCACTGATCAGCCACCTTTGATGCACACGGTTCAGGACTGGCTAGTGGTGGGAAAGGCAGGGTATGTACGTCAAGTGCTCTGGGTAACATCGACACACTTCAAAACAAAGCGTGGGCTTGCAATTTTTTAAATCAAAACACCACTCAATCAACCTGGGAGGTCACAAACCCATTCCAGCTAATATCAGTTCCCTATATGCGCGCTGGGATACGGGCCGGGGTATCCAACTTGTCCCGCCAGTTGTCCAATCGTACTCGCTATTATCTAAATAACCGAATCCCAGCACGCCCGGGCTTCCATCTGAGTCGCGCAACAAGTTGATTAGCACTCCATTCGCAGTGTGTACGGCTTTGATCCTCGGCACTTGCTTCGCCAGTTCGAGTGCCGCCTGCATCCCCGAACTAGTCGCTTTATCAGCGTACTCGCGCACCATGTCAATTCCGATAATATCAAGCTGGGTAAACTTATTCAGCTCGGCCGGAATATCAATCTAACCAGGGAAAGCGTCACTTTTATTTCTGGAAAATAGTTGACTAATGCAGACTCACCAGTGGGTCAAAGCCGTCTTCTGCACCCGTAGCTGGCCGGACCAACTCGAGAAATTGGACACGAGGAGCGACACGTGCGACTTTTGCGTATACAGTACGACTAAACTCGAACAACCGCAACCGCCTGATCTGATGACGGGGGACTGCTTCAGGAGCAGCAGCGATTCGATCAAGATGAGGCGATTTACCTTGCTCGAGTTTACATAGGATCATGCAGTCGTCGATCACAGATACCACAGACGCACAAGCCGAGCGGCTTTCTAGAACCCCAGCAATAAAGTACGCAGATCCTAGTAGTACTTTGAGGCGTGGAAGAGACTCCGGGTAGGAAGAGAGCGAAAATACATAATCGACAGGCCCATCGTAAGCCAGACCAGCAGCTATACTCAGCCCAAGTGTCTCAAGGTGTGGGTGGGCGGCAAGGAAAAGGGAGATTTTGTTGACGACGGAAGTGTATATCCAAAACGGACCAGTAAAGGTTCTAAGTATCAAGCACCGAAGGTTTGGCCACACAAGGATCGGCGTCTCTGGTTGGGGCGTATTAGAAATCAGCGCCATTAGGAATTTTATGTTGCCTGGGTAATCGTCAAACTTGCAGTCGAATACGATTTTTTCGAGCCCTGGGTTGCGGCGCATCATGGTTACGATCCTAGCAGACATAGCAAGTGTAGTTTCGCATTCAGATATGATTTTCAGACTTTTGAGTCCTCGAAACAAGAAGGCCTGTAGTGATACGACTTAGCGGCTCAAGTGATCCAATCTCGTCAATAAATCGGACTCACGTGTCTGCGGTATGCTGCAGCACACATCTCTTTATAAGCCTAGCTGTAATATATAAAGATGTTGAAGCTCACCGACGCTTTTGCTACTACACTCTTCAATCTTATACGTCACACGTCGTATTGCCCTAGTACCCTGAAGGAATCGTGTCAAGTAATAGTCCCCAGCAAAGCGACCGTACCACTCGAGACCATCAAGCGCCATACAGCGAGTGAGTGCGCCACGAAGGCTGGACAAGACCTGTTCTGGCGGCATATCGATGTCTGGTTCGGCAGGGTCACCGTCTGCTTCATTCCTCAGAGGCAAGTTGCTGACATCTTCAAGCCCGGCGTGGCAGTCTGTGGTATAATTGTCCCAACTTTCTCCATTAATAATAATCGTCCTTGTGAAGGTTTCGATGGATCGGAACGTATTATTGGGAGATACCATTTGTTCGCAGAGACCCAGAAGGCTGCCCAAGGAGGACACGGAGATTGTAGAGAGTAGAACCGGAGCTGCTAGAGAGTGCCAGTATCGATTCAGGAGGGTGAAGGGCACAAGATACAGTGTAGACTCCTCCCCCAGCAAAGACATGATATCTAATAAAATCTCATTTGGTAGCTTTTCAGACATCATGAGGTGGTACACCGGTAGAGGGGGATGATTTAATGGCTATTGACAAACAAAACAGTGAAGAACTGGTCACGAGGCCGAAGGTCACGTGATTATCACTTGTGGCACATTTAGCCACTTTGTGATCTACGCCTGGAACGGCGAACAAAATGCTCCAGCGCCAATCAGTCCAGCAACAACGCACAGATGTCCTCTGTTCGGGTCCAGCTGGTGTTGTCATAACCTACGGTCACGCACCTGATCTTGTGTCAAACATTCGTATAAAAAGCTGCAGTCTACGATTGTGCTCGACTAGCTGCAACAACCCGACCTCTGGAGCTTATCTACTAGTCTCTCCTATACGATGAAAACACGGGTTGTGTTGATTGGAATCGGGTGAGTACGCAGCTGATAGCTGGCCGTACGGTGTCTGATAACCTACGGTGGCTTGTTTAGTGGGGCGAGCTGCGCTGGAAAAACCACGTTAGCAGCGAAACTGTGCTCAGCACTACCTGGGTGTTCCATTCTCCACCAAGATGTACGTTGACGTGTACCTACATACTCTCTGAATGGGGCGCTCATAGCAAGACAAACAAACGGCGCCTACAGGATTTCTGGACGGTACGTCGCCTGCTGATCAAGAGTCTCTCTGCCCACGCTAATAATACATTTTCAGGCGCCTGAGGACATCCCCATACGTCCAGAATATAACCTTCCGAATGCAGAGGAAGCAGAATTCGCCATTGAATGGCCTCGCTTCCGCGCAGCAGTCGCCCAGTTCAAAGCAAGCACATCCTCCTTAGGTGATACATCAAACTCGGAAGACACCGAACCTGAGTCAGATTCAGACATCGACAAACCTTCTTCGGTGCGCAAGGCATCGCATAGTGGCTAATAATCTGTCTGATTTCCATATCTAGTCATTTGGTTCCTTATCGAACAAAACGATAACGGAGTGGAGGGACCGTTTTCAGCAAGTGGAGAAGGAATGGCTGGAGAATAACGTGAAAATCGTGTGGAAGATTGTCGAAGGGTTCTTGCTCTTCTACGATCCGGTGAGTGTTCTGATCGAGCGACGTATGAACCCTGATCGACGGATACTGTAGGAGGTTGTGGAACACCTGGACGTGCAGATATTTCTTCGCTCTCCTCGTCACGTCCTGCAGCAGCGAAGGCGGAACAGGACTTACACATATCCTAGTAAGATTTACCCTTTCACTACATACTGTGGAGGAATCTAATTTGCGGGGTAGATGTGGAGACCTGGGTAGATTCACCAAGTTATTATTGGGATAAGATCGCGTACCCCGGATACGTCCGGGCTCACGCGCACTTGTTCCAAGGAGGCGACGTAGACTCCGAGAACCTTAGTCAAAGGGCAAGGGCGTCAGGTCTCGTTGTGTTAGATGGCCAAGGAACGAAGCAGAATCTGTCGTTTGAGGATCTTTTCAGGACGACTGCGAGTACTGTTTTGCTGAAAAGTCAACCACCAAAACGGCGATACTTGATATCTAGTGAAGAGGGATTTGGGAGAGGTCATAATTGAAATTTGAAGGTCGAATATTGGGGTTTAGTTTGGGAGGGACCGCTATCGATTCGAGAACACACCCATACTATTCTGTTTTATTCGGTTTATAGTTACATAACAGCCTGTACAATATACCACATTCTCACAAAATACATAACAGACACAACAGACGATTTACATGTTATTCAAGAACTAAATCCACAAACATAAATACCCCCCACAGGCTTCGGGCTGGTAGATATCGAAAGGTACTGATCAGGATACCGCGCGCGGACACCGACATCGTCACCAGTATCGCTGGATTTCGACAAGCGAGCAAGCCAATGACTTCTCGACCGATGTTTTCCATCTCAGCTCTACCCTCTCTACAACCCAATCCCGCCGTGCTTCTTCCGCATATGATCGTACACCTCGTCGCCGGTCGGGAAACTCTTGACGCAGACCCAACACATGTGCGTACGGCACGCGGAACACATCATGTGGTTGCACCCCGCGATCTTCTCGATGCTTGCCTTGCAGTTCGGGCACGGCTTGACGTCATTGGCTGCGCGCCAGCGGTCGAACGATTTCTGGATCTCGCTCTGGTCGTGGCTCGCGAGGTAATCTTCGCACGAGATTCCCTCGTGCTGCTCGACGTGACAGTGCGTGCAGATGTGGGTGAGGCAGAGGCGGCATTGAACGGCGGCGTCGGTTGGGCCCACGCGATAGATGTATTGGCAGTCGGGGGTCGGGCAGTACCTGTATTGATCGGGATGCGCGGCCACGTGCGCTTGGAATGCGGTGTGGAAGAGGGCGTCTTGGTCCGGCAGCGACGCGTGAAGAGTAATCATCGATAGAGGAATGTTCGCCTTGCACCCGTTTCCGACGCAGACCAGCGGCAAAGTACGGCTCTCCGCAGCGGACGCGACGTATTGGGAGAAGCAGGTCTTGCAGTAGTGATGCCCGCAGTGCAAGAGGATCGAACCTTCGGGCTGGCACAGGCAAACTACGCAATCTGAATGACGTTGCAACCTATTTCCCACCTCCGAATACATCACATCAATGGCCTTCTTCACCCGGCGCACGACCTGGTCGTTCCCATAAAAGGTGAGCGACTCGCGGAAGACGTTGACCCAAATATTCCCATTGCCGACGAGATTTCGCAAGATCGTCAACCCACCCCCGGCCAGACGACGGAACACAGGTCGCGGGATGGACAGAATCCGCTTGAGCTGGGCGAGACGAGTGAGTTCGGCCCGGAGGAGCTCGCTCGCGTCCTCTCGGGCGTACGCAGGCCCAAACAGTAAGAGCGAATTCGTTCGCTGATCTGCACGCAAACACACACTGGTCTTGGCAGCGACGGACTCCAAGAGCTTGATACCATCCTCGCTCATGAAGTATTGGTCCCAGATCTTCAACCCTTCACGGTCCTGGAGCGGCTCCCCCGCGAGAGCGCGATCGAGCTGCGCCTTGGCAGCAGCGACTTGCTTCGTGCTGTTGCCGGAAAGGGTGAGCTGGACGTATCCAGGCTTGCGGTTGTCCTCCTGTTGGCGCACGTGCAGGTCCGGGTCGTCCATAGCCCAAGAATGAAGTTTGTTGATCTCGCCTTGCAGCGCCTCGACCAGTTTCGCGGAGATAGAGTACCTGATAGTGAGATGGCGCGTGACCCAGACCGGAGAATTAGCGAGATACTCTCCGCGACGGCCCTCGAAGACTTTCACAGCAGCGGCTGCGGCGGTAGGCGTCGTGTACTGCGCCAACGCATGGTACTTGAGATCGTCCCGACGATTGGGAAGCAGCTTGAACGACTCGAGCGGCGCGATATCCGACAAATCCTCCCGCAACTTCGTAAGACCCGCCTCCGACGAATAGTTCGGCTGCACAACAATATCGCGCGACCTCACAAACTTGGACAACGGATCCAAGTCCAAATTCGCCCAAAGCCCATCGACTCGCACCACGAACCCTCCATTCTCCTTTCCAACCTTCGCCATATTATCCCGCTCTGAAAAGACGGTCTGCATCCGCACACGTCGATTCCCAAACGTCCGCCCATTCAACTCCTTGACACGGTCCAGCGCAAATTTAGGACTCGCGTACGTTACGTACACGGACGCAGAGGGCGCGTACCATGTCGCTTTGACAGTACAGCTCCGAACTATCGCTGCGGGGTCGTTTCCGATAAGCGAACTTTGGCCTTGAGCTTGGGTGTCGACGGAGGACGGGCCATCTGTGAGACCGCGCACGAAGCTACCGTCCAGGCCACCTCCTGAGACGTCCGTAATAAGACGCACACCAATACGCTTGCCTCGTATAGTTTGGCTATGAAGGCTCTTAACCGCCGCCTGAGCTTGCTCGTGCCGCTCGAAGAGAACTCGGGCAGTGGGAAGATAGTGCGTATCGGATTTGGGCTCGTAGAGTTTCATATAGCGAGTTTCACCAAATGGCGCAACGAGGGACTGGACGTCACACTTTCTCGTTTGGCGTGGCAGGCCAGAGATCATAATCCACGGCGATTCGGCATCCGTAAAAACGTGCTGGACGCATGCACCTGGACCGAGGAGTACGTAAGCAAGGCCGATGCGACGCATGGAAGTAGGGGAATCTTCGACAGGGGGTTGTATGGGAGCGGGAGGTGCAGGAGATGCAGGCGGCGCAGATGATGTCTGCTGACGAGGGGCAGGGGATGAACGGTTGGACATAGTGGCTACGTGGCGGGGTGGCAAGGGATGGATGATGTGAGGACGGTTGCCACTGCGGATATTGGCTGGCGGGTTGAACGGAGAGGGAGCCTGTGGCGGCGGAGCAAACAATGCAGTAGAGCCATCTGGGTCGGTGCTCCATATATCCTCGTCTGGCGGGCGCTCTGCCCAGCATTCCAAGGAGATCTGCTCGATACTAGGCTTCTTCTTGGTTTGTTTATGGGCCACAGGAGCTGGAGTCATCCATTTCGGGCCGTTTTTATTACGAGAGACAGGTCCCCTGTTGTGGCTAGTAGACGGAAGACTAATATGAGGATTGGTAGGTGTAGGGACCGAATCAGAATAGGAGCTCGAAGTATCCTACAGCCAAGTAATCAGCGCTTAGAGTTATGATGTCAAGTCTATCGAGTGAAATGCATACCGCTTCAGTCATTTGTTCAGCGCCGCTCGCTTCGTTAGACGTGCTGCGAGCGTTGTGCTGGCTAGCGGCTAGGGGTACAATCTATTGATAATAGTAACATTATGATTAGCATATTAAATAACTAATCGCTTAAGACCAACCTGAGGGGCCGATTTCTTGCGTTTGAACTTGGAATTACGCTTGTTGCGGTGGCTAGCGGGTGGCGGGTTATCTACGTCCGTTTTGGTTTGAGGATCCTTTGAGCCCGCGACGTCCTTGGTGCCCGCCGTAGTCGTAGTCGAAACGGCCCCCCGTTTCTATAAGAGCGTGTGAAAATCTAGCCCTGCGGAGATTCAAAATATGTTACCTCATTAGGTGGATCATTCGGCGGGGCGTTTTCTTTGGGGACAGTCGGCTGTTTAGCGGTCTGTTTGCTCTTGGAAGCGTTGGACGGGCCATCAGGCGAAAGCTGAGCGGTTTGCTTGCCCCCTTTGCGCGACTTAGACTTGGAGGGGCCGACAGTATCTTTAACTTTGGCTTCCGCCGTTTTTGACGCCTGGCTGACGTCGGCGGGTGGCTGCGAATTTACAGTCGCAGGCTGGACAAATGATAAAGGGATGGGTCCGATAAATTAACATAATTGGAACCACGAGTTCACATACCTTAGTAGATGCAGAGGCGGGCGCAGGGCCCCTGGCCTCCGGCGGCTCCTGACCTTTTTTCTGAGCACCCCCTCGACGGGCCTTCCCAGAGCCTTTGGGTGGCTGAGAAGATCGTCCAGGCTTCTTCTCAGGCGCAGGTTGTGTTGATTTTGCTGGTAGGTCGGGCATGGGAAGGATGTGTGGTTGGATTAGTGCGAGTTACGCGGGCTGGACCGCAGGAAGAACGAGCGCCAGAGAGATTCGAACAACAACGTTGGATTGGGACCGCACCGTTACCGTGAAATGGTTAGCCACCTAGTTACAACGGACTGAGTTCGGTTACACACCTTTTGCATCCCCAAGCTTGCTCGCTACGGATACGTGGTGTTTCCGGCGCCCAAATCTGGATTGCAAGATTTTCGTGGTCTGTGACTCATGGTCAGGTATATTAGAGCTGTGTCTTCACCGAGTCAAGAGGTAAACGTGGGTCGAAGAGTCTGGATATATGAATGACTCGAACAGCGAACTCAACGCTTCAAGCTCACCTCGAGGTTTTAAACAAGTCGAGTTAGAGCGAAATGTGAGTAAGTCAAGATCGAGTGAGGTGGCCGTTGTGGTGTAACAAACTGGATTACTCGTGATTGCAAAACCTCATCTAATGATCACGTGAGATTCAGACGCGATTGGTTCTTCCACAACCATATTTAACACTTCATCAACAAACTTGTCCTCGCCTCAATTAACTATTTGTTCCGCCTACTCTACGCCTCCGTCTTCTCGAACTCATGTCGGCCGATATATCTCAAATCAAAGTAGAAATCAAGGAATGGCAGCGAGCTCACCGCCGCATCCATGGCCGCGACCCCGGCAAGGAGGAACTAAGAAAGAACCCGGAAATGGGTGAGCTCCAGTTTACTTTTACCCGGTAGACAACACCATATACGTGTCTTCCGCCCAGCGGCAAAGTACAAGATCTGGCAGGCCTCCCTCAAAGCCGAGAAGGACAAGGGCACAACTAAGTCTGGCGACGCGTCCGATACACGTAACACTGCGTCCACACCCCCGAAACGCGCGCCCAAGTCGATTTTACCAAAGAATATGCCTGTGCAAAGTGCTGCCGGACCTGCGACTCCGTTCTCAGCGCGCAAGAAACAGGCTGCTCAGGCCACACGATCTCCCACTAGCCCATCCCCCGATCAACCCAGCATCCCAAATCCTTTCTCCCAATCGCCATCAAGGAAGCAACAGAAGGTTCCTGCACTTGATTTCTCCGCGTCCAGGGGTCGTGACTCGTCTTCCAAGTCCGCACGTATCGTTCCATTCGACTCTGCCTCCTCGGCACGACACCGTCCTTTTCCCTCCCTATCCAAAAACCTTCTAGACTCGGATGATGACTCTGGCGACGAGGACGACAATCCGTTTGTCACTCATGACCCTGTCTCACCCACTCGAGCACGTTCAAGGCGATCCTCCCAGGTCGTGTCGCCATCAAAGTCTGTCTCTCGACGTCGGGGCGCGGGGTCGAGTGCACTTACTACACCGACATCGTCCCGGATAACACGCTCTGCCAACCTCGACCTCTCTCCGACAAGACCAAAGTGGCCACTAGACGCAGCTGCGGCGGCGATGACACCCCGTACGAAAGCACGTAAACGGATGCGCGGAGAAGACGTTCCTGCAACCCCAGGGGATAAACGCAGGAAGCTTTTCTCTGCGAATGCAACCGCGGCGGACAAACCAATTGGTCTTTTTGCTGAACCTTCCACAGCACGCGGGACTAAACGATCCACGCCTGCGGACAGCGAGGACGAGGACGATGGAGAAGACGAAATCATAGATTCGCCCAAGAAGAAGAAGCCTACAGTAGGAGTCAACGGGCGGGTGTTCACGAACATGTTCGATGGCGAAATGTCTAGTCCACGCAAAGTGACCTTTGCATTTTCAGATGCAGACGAAGATGTGGCTAGCTCGCGCAGCACGCCGCCCCCTCCACCTTCCGAAAGCGGCGATAGCGAAGCTCCAGACGAAAACGAAGACGCGCCCGAACCATCGGATGACGAGATAGAACCAGAGCCTTCCCTTCCTTCCACCTCCCGCACCAAACCACTCGGACCTGTCCTCCCTGGCCGATGGACGCAAGATTCCTGGGATGCACCGACGCCTGGCGCAGACCTCTCCCACCTCCGTAAACACCAGTTCGGGAAGAATGCAGCATCTGACAAGGGGAAGGGGAAGGCCTCAAAACGCGCACGACGCGGCTCTCATTCAGACGACGATGCGGACGCAAAGAAGCAAAAGGAGTTAGCAAGGCTGGCGAATCCGTTTGAGCTTTTGCCGCCTATACCAGGCGATGAGCCTCCAGCTCAAGGCGGGAGGACTGGGACGAGGTATGGAAATGCAGGAGAGGGAAAGTCGAAAGGCGGGAAGGTGAAGGCTGCGGATAGAAAGAAGCTTGCGAAAGAGGTAGAAGCGATGGAGGAGGAGGAAGAGGATTGGGAGGAGGATGCGGTGAACGAGATTCCGTGGCGCCCACATGGACCTCTTCGAGCTGCCCCCACTACTACGCCATCTTCAAGCCAGGCTATGGCCGTGGAGGACGACGACGAAGAAACACGGGACCCCGCTCAAAATCTCCCTACTGACCTCCGCACACTCCTCTCGATCCACTCCACACATCGAGAAGACATTAAAGTCGACGCACTTGCTCGGGACATTCTCGCCGGTCGCTCGACACGGGTCACCGAAGTCTGGGGTGTTGGAGACATTGAAGAAGTGGAGGCGGAGGGTGAAGGAGACTGGGATAGCGAGCCCGAAGGGTGGACGGGCGGAGTGGAGATGTAGGTGCTTGAGATACGCTTTTAGTTGATTATTCTTGCTGTCAATTATGCATGCACACGCAATATATTTATATGGATCTATTCACAACTAAATATATGCGCGTGACAGTGCAAAAAATTGCTCGTCTAGCGGTCGTAACCATTCAGATACCATATCCTGCACTGGCACGTCCAATTGAACAGGTAAAGACTCAACTACAGCGCCAAGGAACCTGGAAGGTTTGACTGGATTCTGTATGTTTTTTTTATTTTTTATTTTTTTCAAAATAAAAAACTCTATACTCGATATAGGAGTTCAACACTGGCTGAACTGGACTTGTATCGCTATATAACAGAAAGACATCAAGCCATATACTTCTAACAACATGACCACGGGAGCGAGCATTGTCGTAATTTCAAGGTATTATGATGACTAGAACTTATTGCAGCAAGGCAGAGCCATGGGCGTAGAGTTAGATGCTCCAGCTACGAGCAACACATCAGCAAGAAAGAAAGAAAAAAACACGCTAAAATGGATGAAAAAGTGCGTACCTTGCTAAAGCCACTAATCACGGGAGTGCCACCATTCAATAGGCCCTAATTTGGTGGGGTTGGTGGCGCCGAGGTTCATACTTGTTTCGTCGGTCTTAGTGCGGGCTTGGTGGGCGTTTTTTTGCTGATGGCCCCTAGCTCTCGCAGCGTGCAAGATACGGTGAGGAACACGATGACAAGTCAACACACTGCGAGTAGTAAACATGTGCGCCTGGCCCGCATAAGCAGGAGCATTATGAGGGTGCGCTGACACCAACTTGTTGGCTGTCAGCCATCTTGCCTTGTACCCCACTTGGCTTATGCTGGCAAGGATGGGACAATACATACATTGTTGAGTGATCTTGCGAGCTAACAAGCTCCCGTTATTGGGTTCTCGTTCCTAGCCGGCCATCTCCACCGAGTAAGGTCTAACTGGAGGTTGAAATTGGCAAGATTAAGATCACTAGTTATTGTACCTCGAAGCAGCGAATCTTCTACGCGTACAGCTCCATAGTGGCGAGTGGCGTTGAAACGTTGTCGCAGAGTTGATCAACAAGTCGGGCTCGATGCCCGTCACTTGTACTGGAATTGTCGGGCACTGTCTGAAGATAACTCAAGATCAGCTGATATGCCCTTGTTAAGCTCTTGTATCAGCCGTCCGTCCTCTACCGCGTGCACGCTGTATTGTGCAACAGGCCTTTCGCTTAGTTCCTTGTGAAAAGTACGTCGTCATAAAATACAGCGTTATAGCAGGGGGTAAAAAAAGACCTAAGCGAACGCACTGATCCTAGGAATAACTCGTGCGCTGTGCGTTTGAATTCTGCGAGGGGTGAGGGTTTGATGAGCACGTACATCTAGGCAGCTAGAAAGCCGAAGCTCTCGGCGCGGGCCGGCGCTGCGGAAGAGACTTATAGTAGATGAAGCTGGAGACCGCTGTTCACCAATATGTGCCAGAATGCCTCCGCAAGAGTTAGATCTGCCACCATCAGTGGGCCGAATGAGAACGTTGACCGCATCGGGTGGCTCTTCGAGTGGCCAGCAGAATGTGTTGGGGTAGAAATAATCAATGAAAACGGGGCTGTACATGCAGAAGACTCATCGTGCCCACATAGCGAGTGATCGAGGACGGCCAGCTAGGAACGAGAAGGCTATTGCAGGAACTGGCTAGTCTCACTCGACAATAGCCACCCTCAGAATTGGGTTTCAGGACGCTCTAAACGAATGGGAAGTTCTGAGCGCCCAGAGTGCTTGACTGATTGCTAGGCGATACTATATGCAATGCAAAGAGAATTTGCAGCATTCGCGGCGTTCAGCGCCCAGCTCTTGGGGGTGGCTATTGTCCTAGCTGTCCTTGTTGGTCCGAGCTATGTGAAGCATGGCCTACGTGAGATATAAAAAGAGATGGCAGGCGTTCAGGAAAATAGTATCTGTGCATCCTCTTCATATCCCTCCTACTCACCCAGTCCATACACACATATTCACTACTCGCAATGGATTGTCCCACCACCGTGTTCCTCACCGTGTCCCTCGCTACTAGCGAAGACTACGAAGGCCTCGTTGACCGCGATGGAAGCAACGGTACCTTCTGCGTTATAGCCTGATCTGAATGCTGCCAACACGATCTATACATGTAAGTTTCAGTCGCTCTGGTTGCGTATATGCGTGTGCTCATTGCCTCCCCCGCATAGAATGAGAATGAGAATGACACTAGGGGAAGTGGGCGGATTTAACCAAAGTCCGTGTCTGGACTTTAATTAAATACCGCCACGGACTTCTTGTCGGTCCCATTCGGATTTAATGGAAGTCCAGCGAGCATAGGTGATTTCCCTGATTATGAAATCCTGAAACGGCCAATGAAGTCCAGAAATGTCCGATTAAATCCAGGAATGGACCTCGCGGAAGTCCAGTGGATTTATGAGAAGTCCCGCCCAGGACTTTGCTAATAGTCCGTATTACTTATCGTTCTGGTTGTTTGTGGGCATGTAAATGATATATTTTCATGTAGACAGTATACATGAGAGGAATGCTCGGAAAGCCTATAGCTTCTCGCAGCAGAAATGGTCAAATGACCTCATGCACCTATGGAAATATTGTCAGTGCGTCCTAGGCGGCCTTAGTGACTTTGTAGAGTGGGTACGCCCCATGCCCCCCCGTCAAGGACGTGGAGAGGAAGTCGGTGTGGTCGTACCTCGTCTTGTTGCTCTGGACCTTCTGGCATCGTCACTAGCGTCGCCGAGTCGTCGTACGCCTCCGTAACCTCGGAAACCACGACGCTGTACGGCTACGTGCCCTCCCAGTCGTAGTGTGCGTGAGTGGTCACACCCGGCGCACCATTATGTGAGTCCGGGGGCGATGGTCTTGCGGTGTCGTACGCTCACGCCACGTCTCGTGCCACGTCGTCTTGTAGATCAGGTGACGCCACGCCCTTAGTAGGTTGTAGTCGTCTCGGGAGTAGGTGCTCGAGTCTGCAGTTGAGGTACTTACCTTGTCGTGTATGTGTATGCCATCTTGCATGTCGTGCCGATACACAAAAACCATTCGTTCGTAGAGGCCGCTTTTGGCGTCAGCTGGCGTGTTTCAGGCTGAGGAGGTCGTCGCGTCGTACGGGTGTGGCTCCACTCGGTTATTGGGTAGATCCCTGATCGCCCCCGTCGCGTCCCGCATGTGTTTGGCTGGTTTCCGGCTCGGCACCACCCCCTCTCCTCCCCTAGCCCCTTTCCTTACCCAATGGCGGATCGCCAGCGTGGTCCAAAGGTGGCGAGTGGTTGAGGAATCGATAACATAAGCAATTGACGTGCGGTGAGGAAAGCACGAACCTGTTGGCACACGAGTGCGTCCACACACACTGCTCCCTCCATTTCACATGCGACAAGGCTGCTCAGGTTGTGTACTTTGAGCACGGCGAAGATGTTGGGCTGCCAGCCCATTGTTGACAAGTCACGGGGAGTGCGGAATTTTGGGCTCAAAAGGTTAGAATATGGACCAGTGTAAAAAGAGATATCAAGATGCCAACTTACTTTTACTTCTTGTGGTTTCTGCTAGAGGTCTTCATAACCTCTTGTAAGCTGAAGAGGTTGCGGGCAATCGGTGGTAGGAGAGGGGAACATGGAGAAGTCAAGTCACATGATCGGTAGATCAGTTTACAACATTGAAGGCTTGCCGCCGTTCATAGCAACAGCTGTCGAGAGAGAAAGAAAATGTTGAAGTCGTGAAACGAACCTGCCCTGAATAAACCTAATGCATGGACTTTTGAAATCCATAGTTGATGGCTCCATTCATATGGACAATTCTAAAGTCCAGACACGGACCCTCTAAAGTCCAAACATGCTGTCAAAACCATGCTTCGTGCGCTAAAATATAGCATTCTGGACTTCGAATTTGACGGGACTTTGTAGAAATCCGCCGTGGACCGCCACAAAATCCAGGGAAGTCCAGGGGACTTTGTAGAAATCCTCTGACTTCCCACAGTGTGAATAACCTGTGAATTGCCAACAGTTTATATGCCCCTTTTTTACCCTTGTATCAGCCGCTCGTCTTGTTGTATGCACGTTGTTGTACGTAGTGGGACGTCTGACTTGTCTGCTGGAATCTATGCTTTTCTGAGTGTGACAAAAGTCGCCCTCAGTGAGCCCGTGGCTGCGACCCAGGCCTTGTACGTCGTGAGAGCCACTGCTCGCGGTCAGGGTATTTATCACACTCTATATCGCATTAATCCTGGTATAAATGATCTCCAACAAGGCCCTATCTGGTAATAATAAAAAAGAACCCCTTTGCACAAGGGAGGATCTGTTTCCACTTCCTACGGTACGGTGAGCAGTGTGATATGGGTAGATGCAAAAATAGACTAGTGAGGCGCTGATGCTCCACTACACTATTCGCCCAAGGTATAATGGTCTTGAAAAAATTACTGGAACAATTTTAACGCTCATCCTTGACCTGATGGCCTCACAAGAATAGGTTCGTGTAGGGTTCAGCCATCGCGGTGCTTCTAATGGCATGTTCTAGAGTCTCAATCGTATTCACATCAACCATCTAGCATCCTCGACTCAGTTACTCGTGCCAAGAGAGCTCCAGAATACTCAGGCAGAGCTATTGACTGAAAGTTTGTCGATTGCCCACTAATCGAGCCATGCAGCCTCATAATTATATCGAAGGGGTTGTGTGCGAAATATTTGCATTGTATCTCGGGCGATCATTCTAATTGATCTACTACGTTGGGCCTCGGGGAGAAAACCCCGTCACAAGAACGTACCTGACGTATGAGGTCATGTACGGAGAGCAAAATATCAGCATTGGGGGCAGAGGTATGAGAAGGCTAGCCTAACATGTCGAGTCGTTGGGAAGACTTAACCGAAATATACCACACCAACGCGAGGAGATATGCCTATTTTCTGTGGCCATATTTTCCCTATCAATATTGAAATGTAGACACTGGATTTCTTTTTTGCGAAGTTGTGTGTTACTGCTATTATGTGTTTGCACCTGTTGTTGGCATTAGGAATCAGGACCCTACAGTTGCCACCATGGTCCAAGAAACTGTGTGGGCTTCAACATCAACTTGGGAAATCCTTCTGCGGTCGACTTAGGCTATATTTATCCTTGGAATCCTCTGCCAGTTGTATTAAACGAAGCGCGTCGCTCTTTGATTGATCTCCGGCCTGGTCTCGCGGGGGTACGTTTGGTATACAATACTTCGCTTCTTGAACTAGGCTTTTGGACCTTGGGGGGAGTGAACATTGATCTTTTCTGTTTGGTCTGGCTTTGTCGCATCATCGTTTCACTATTGGCGCTACTGTTTGCTTGTGCTCTCATTGTTCCGACCTCCCGCAAGCACTTGGGCCAATAGACCATCCTACTCCTTCGTAAGCCAAGCACATTGCCAAATAATTGCTATATAACGTAGGGGACTTCAGAGGGTAAGTGATCAATCCATGACCAAACCTCGTTTTATCTCATGATGGAAACATCCTCTCAGTCCTCCAAGCCCCGTCGGCGCGAACCTCTTCGCGCCATCTACGTTGGTAACGCCCCCGTAACAGCCAAGTCGTCAGCAGAACCTCAGCCACAGCTTGATTCGAACGCTTCAGAGCCGATTGGTCCTTCACAACCATCCGAAGCTGAGTCCCCACGCAAGTGCAACTCTGTTTGCGCTGAATCGACTTCCGCTACGCCCTTTCGCCGGTCCAGTTCCCAGCGACCGTACACCACTGGACTATCACAAGCTGCAAGACCAACAGCATCTTCTGGTCGATCTTTCCAGACAGCTTCGCACACTCGCAGCCATACATCGCGCGTCGCCAATCCCCCGCCGACGAAGCAACCCGAGATCGAGAAACAAATCGACATGGAGGTGGAGGATGCGGTGTTTCTCGACGACGACTTTGTTCAGAACTTCTTGTCCGGTGATTCCAAGAGACTTTCTAGGGTACTTGACTACTGCAAGAGTACTCCTGGGCACGCTGGCGGCTGGTCCCTTCCTAAAGAAGGGCCAGAGTCAACGCTATATAGGCCAATTGTGGAGGTCTTGAACACGATCAAGCGAGCTGTAGACAGTGGCAGCCAGACCAACAGCGACGACCAGCCCGACGCTAACGATTTGAACGATGACGACGTTCATTCCGACAACGGCGACCCACCTGAGCTCACTCAGTCTAGGTTTCTCGATCACTCCACCCACGCCATTCCATCGGACGATTCCGACTCAAATGCCATCAAGCCCGACATCGTGCTTTTTGAGGGCCAGCACGAGCACTGGGAGAACGTGAGAATGGCGATCGAGGTGAAGGCGAACCCAAAGGACCTCAGGGAAGGGATGAAGCAGCTGTCTCGGTATGCGCGGGCGATATATGCTCACCAACTACACCGCCGGCACTTGTACGGACTCGTTGTGTGTGGACCGAAGGTTACGTTTGTGCGATACGATCGAGCCGGTATCTTACATTCGCCGGAAATCGATATGTGCGAATCGTTCGAGATGTTCACGAAGGCTTTTGCGTCTTGGCTGATGCTGGACCGGGCGGGGGAAGGTTACGATCCTGCTTTCAGCACAACGATAAACCATCATCGGCGCTTGGAATACTATGTCGATCTACCTGAGTCTGCGTTCGACGAGGTTCCAGCTGAGCCGGGTGTCGCCGGTCCATCCGGAAGCTCGGAGTCGGAGGACGTGATTGGGCTGGGGGCGGGGAGCTTACCTACGCGTAGGTTCAAAGTCATAGAACGCTTGTGCCACCGCAAGAGCATCCGAGGGCGCGCGACAATCGTCCTTCGCATCCGGGAGGCGCTAGAGTCTGACGAAGTGACGGATAAGGGCAAGGGCAATGGCGAGGAGACAAAAGGGAAAGGGAAGGATTCGACGGAAGGGAGCACGAGGAAGCGCAAGGCAGAAGAGATGAGCGAGCAGCAGCGACCGCACTACATACTGAAGTTGATATGGCGGGATCCACATCGGGAGTCTGAGGGAGATGTGATGAGAATCTTGCGCGGAATGTTTGCGTTGGCGCAGTACGTGTGGCACTGCGACGTCGCCGTAGCCTGTGTATGTGGTACGGGCGGAGCTTGCAAGACTTGTGTGGATGAAACACCTCGGCCAAAGAACTTGAAGCGCTCACCAGTCATGGGATCCACGAAGGCGACGTCAGTTGAAGGATGCGCAACAAAGTCCGGTAAGTATGCGTTCAGTGATGGAATTCCGTGAACTAACTATTCTCCTGCAGCATCTGTGGTTGAGAGCGTCACAGGCAACTCGAGCGGTTGCGTTCGTACACACCGAGTTTACTCCCGGATTCTGATGTCGAGCGTTGGTGAGCCGCTATGGGTGGCGAATTCGGCAGAAGAGTTCCTGAGGGCGCTTCTGGATGCGATACTCGGTAAGTTGTGTACCACTTTGTATATGACCACTAGACTGAAACTGTATATGTATATAGGCTATTGGCGCCTGGTGAACCTCGGAATCTTACATCGGGATATCAGCGACGGGAACGTCATGCTGCTACGCGGTGCACAAGGCTACTCACGACGACAATGGCTCGAGGAGCGCGATGAGAACGTGGAGACGTTGAGGGAACAGTTCGGGGATATGGCCGGGTCGGAATCAAAGCTGCGAAAGGTTCTGAATAACCTGGGCCGGGATCCCACTGGGATGGTGTCCGACTTTGACCTCCACACTAAACACCGGTCTGCTCCTCCTATTCGTGGTGGCACTGATGATATTATACCCCCTGTTTGCGAGCCTGGGGATATCACGCCTGTGCTCAGATCGAGCATATCCCCGACCTCGCAGACCTTACGCAACCAAGACTTGGAAATGCCGTCGAAACGCCTGAAGACCAATTCTAGAACCTCCGTACGGGCTGCAATACCTTATCACAACAATGATAACGATGAAGAAATTGCGTGGGTATTAAATCAGCTTGGGAGGCGCCGCTCTCGCAGCACGCCTACCAGCGACCAGAGACATCCGCTTGTCGACTTCCGAACAGTGAGTACTCGGATCTAACTTCGACCTTACTGTCAGCTCTAACGAACTGTTACTCAGGGAACACCTACTTTCATGTCCGTGCGGGTGCTACGGACCAAGCCTGGCGTACGCTGTCCGCACACCTTCATGGACGACCTGGAATCGTTCTTTTGGCTCCTTTTTTGGTCCGTCGCCGCCCACCTCGACCCTAGGCAGAAAGCTGCTAGTTCTAACGCGCGGGACACGTTGCATATGCTGGATAACGACCATATGGGAACTATCGCTGCCTCCAAAATCATGATCCTTACGGAGTGCTCAACCGACCGAGGGTACGACATCCTAGAGCGATTGCGGTCTTTTGAAAATGAATGGGCTCAAAGTCCTTCGATTGGTTGGCTCATCCTCAAAATGGGAGAGTATTTCTCTTCTCAAGTGCACTCCAAAATCCAATCGACTCCCGAGCCAGCCACCGTTTTTCCCGAAATCGTCAACATGATATCGAAAGCTCTTACCTTGTGATGTGCACAAATGCCCGATACGCCTGTCGCATTCTTTTCCACTGCTCTTCTCATCCGCAAGTATATAAATGCTACCTCTTGTTATTTCCCTCCCCCATACGCTATAACTCAACTGCGATTGGCATTACATTACTATATATAATTTTCCTGATACAGGGGTTTGCCTGGACGTCTTTTTTATGTCTCTATATGCGCTACTGTGGCTATGTTATATCGGTCATACTGTTCTACGTTGCCTGCTTGTTGTCAATTAACCTATAATGCCATGGTCTTGTACTAATCCTTGTGTGCATTTAGGCTTGATTTGCTGCATAGAGAAGGATTTCAGCCGCAAAATTTCACAGACAGGCGACGCCTCGTTCGCGGCAGTTCGGGCACCATCGCTTTATTTCGCGTACTGGATGCGTTTCGCTTTCCCTTCCAAACGCCCTTCGCTGTGCGCCTTGTCGTAGTTTACCTAGTGCTTAGTTCCCTCATTTTTTTCTCCTCGCTCCTCACCTACAAGGTGCCCAGTACTGTTGGTTCTTTGCTTTCCTCGACCAGATCATGCCTTTTTATTCCTGCTTTCTATTTGTTTAAATTTATACCTCTTACGTAGGGCGGGGCCTAGCTGGATCAGAGTCAATAAATGAGAAACAAGCCTATTACTGTAGAGTTAACACCCTACACTAATTCGACGAAACATAATCCCGATATAGCAAAAGGTACACTCTCAAATATTCACCAGCCATAAAACGTGAGTTAACGAACGGGTGATAGTCCACTAGGAGTCCCACGCGGAGAGGAGAGCGGCGACTGAGCAACGCCGCCAATCCCAATCGGCAAACGAGGCGCGATAACAGTACTAGGGGTGTTGGCGGTTACAGCATAGGCAAAGTCAACCAAGTTCCGCTCGGCACTATGATGAAACAAAACACAATAAGCTACTCCGTCATGTACCGAGGAGTTTCAAGAGTGCTTACTCTAATTCGTAGCGTTGAATCTGGTCATACGCAGAGTTGAAGTTGTCTTCGTTCAAATCTTCATGGCGGCCTACCCAGCGCAAGCTCGAATTCCGTTCGAGGTCGTAAGCCCAGTCGCGCCACTTGCGGATAAACGTGTCCAGTGCAAAGTACGCTAGCTGCTCTCGTTGTTGTGACTTGCTATCTGAATGTTCGTATGTAAGGTGAAGCAGCTAACACCGTGCTCACGTATTAACTTACTTTTAAACGTAGCAATAACACCTCCCAGAATTGACGCAAGCGCACCGAGCGCGACGGTCGGAATCTATACCACGCATACTCAGCCAAGCTATCCAAATCTAAAAAGCTAAGCATTTCACGAACGTTTGACCCCAAATCAGCCGCGCTTAGTGCTGAGATAAGTGCTCCATTAACTATCTGAAGTACAACCAGAGTCTGGAGGGTCCATTCCAGAATCTTGGCTAAACAAGAGGTGTCAGTTTGGTAGTTCAAATGGGTTGAATAAAAGGAGGCGGACATTGTTTGTGGTGGGTGTCGCGATGTTTCTCCGCCTCTAGCATGGTAAGCTTGACCTGATCAGGCTGATAGAAAGCACACCATGAGCTTTGTACCCAAGTGAGGTGTTCGAACTCGGACACTTACAGGCACTAGCGGCTCCTGCTCAGGATCGCTTTGCTTTCCCCATACAGCAAATTTCATTGTCAAACGAGGGGTTTGGTGCAACGGCGAGGAGAGAGCAGATGACCGCAAGGTTGAGAGACGGACGAAAGCTCGTGTGACCGATGCGAGACATTGGCTTAAATAGGGGTCGCGCTGAGCGCCAGGAGAGCGCCGTGCGGGATATCACGTGACCGAGTGCTAAAAGAAGCCACGCTCCTTGGGAGAAACACACCGTTTGGTACATTCAGGCCAGCCAGCCAGCACATTTACTGTATCCCCTTATCTTTTAGGGAAGACGAGAACCCAGTGGCCTCGGGATGTAGAGTTGACCAGTGCTGCCCCACATGAGATCACAATGGACCAATAATGTTTCAGCCGTGGTGCTTGGCAAAAGCGTCTGCCCAGCTCCTGTCCGGCATTATTGGCTATCTCCACTGACGGGCTTATGGTAGTATACGGTAAAAAGGAAGATGACTCTGGTGCAAGCTATATGATGTTTGCGCTCAATTTGCAGCACTGGAGGAGAGCAAACCCGGTGAGAATCGTGTACCAGAAGTAAATATAAGTCAATAACTATACAGATGCAATCGCACTGGATGGTCTATTCTATTCGTCTATATATCTCTAAATTTTGATAGCCAGCTCAAAGCGACGAGGGGCTCATTATGGATCGACGAACCATGAAGGTGCACCGTCCGCAATTGGATACGGCCCTCCTGCTTCAGCTTCGTTCCAAGATTGCCTCCTTTCCTCGTTCAGACTGCGTGCGTCCTCGTAGTGCTCATTAGAGACCCAGCCGTCTCCTTCCGTCTCCAAGTGCCTGTACAACCGTGATACCTGATCCTGGTAAGCCTGTATGCGCCGTCGCTCCTCGCTATGCCGCGCTTTCTCTTCTTCCCTAACCAGAATGGGACAAGCCACCCCAGGTGCGAAACTATCCCATGCATCGACCAAGTTGCATACATGCTCACGGAGTGTCCCTAGACCAAGGTCCCACGTCCGACTAGCCTCGTCGATCGCAGACCGTAGGCGCACCTCGCGCGACCAGTTCTGGGCGGCCAAGCTGAGAGGGTCCATTTTGGTAGAATAGTGCAGGTGACGGAATGCGAGCCTGCGCTGGTGCTTCAGGTATATCTTGTCTTGCCACGAAAGGGTATCAAAATTGTCCGGAAGAGGCGCGTGGTTAAAGAGATTGATGCGCGAGTCGCCGTGGTATTGGACAAAAAGAGGGAACGTTGCTTGTTGAAAGAGTGGGCCGACAGACATGCTTTGCCAGTCAATCAAAGTTATTGAAGGCGGAGAAGAGTCGGTGACGAGGATGTTTCTGGCGTGGAGGTCCTTGTGCCAGAGTACCGGCGTAGATAGCTCCGGAGAAGGGACCACATGCGAAGAAATCGCTATGAGTTTCTCTAGTAGCTGGTAGTGAGCCTCTGGAGATTTGTCGTCAAACTGTCTCGGCGGGGTATCAACTGAAAATGGGCGCGCATGATCCGCTAGCCAAGCCTGGTGGATACGAACCACTCCACGGATATAAGACTGAACATTCGGCCCTGTCGCACCAAGCGCACATAAATCCCGTAAGTCATCCCACAGGTGGTGATGAATATCTGTTCAACTCACAAGGCCCACGATCCACCTTCAACTCGGCCCTAGCACCCCTCCAGAGCGCCCATTCCGTCGACGGCCCAATTCTAAATCGGTCCGCCCCGTCACCAAGGTACCCATCCGCATAGAGCCCACGTTCTCGCAACTCAGGCTCCACATCTTCCACATAGTAAATACTCCCGATCTGGGAGAACCGGCACCGAACAAACTGGCGTTCTGCATGGAGAACTTGGTCAATTACGCTGGAGACGTCCTCTGCTGGCATATCATCCCAGCGTTTACGCAGCTCGACTATCCCAGGGTTCTGTCGCATGATAATAAATTCGGCACCGACGAGTGTGCTATGTGCGCGGGCGCTCCAGGCAAGAACTGTAGGGACCGGGAGACCGAGAACTGTGCGCGCAAAGTCCATGGTGGCAACTTCGCTTGCCGTAGTATAGAATGGAGGTATAAGTTTGGTAGGTATTTTGGCGATCACTTTCTCGCCATTGTTGAATTCAAGGGAGAATATTTTATTATACGATCCTAAAGGGTGTTCTATGAGGTATGTTTGTACGAGAGGTGGGCGAGAAACGCACCTTCGTGTGTTTTCTTCATTTTAGTGCACCTGGTGGCGTCCACAGCGTCAGCGGCAACCCGCTGTAAAGCCTCCACATTAAACCGCACATATCTAATGGCCATTTCTTCCGAGCGAGCTTCCTAAGTCAAAAACCCTCTCAAAATTTGAACCCACATACGTTTATCCTCATTATACAACCACCTCCCAGACGTATGCCTGAAGAACTCCTCGCACTGCGCTGTCGTAACCACGTGTGCCCTGGAAGGCCGAGAGATCCACCAAAGAACAAGGGGAAGGAGCGCAGCAAATAAAAGAACGAATAGGTCGTAGTCTCCAGCCCAGCTCGAGAACATGGCAGTCGAATGAGGAAGAGAAAAGCGTGGCGCAAAACAAGCTCTGGTTGATAAGGCACGCTCGGCAACGGCTTCAATCAATTGCCGACGCGCCTCAACTTGCCGAATTGGGTCCGCCTCGGCCTGTTTGCCACGGTCGAACACTCAGCATTTTGATTCTGGGCAGCTTGGAGGCTTTGATACTATACGCCGGGTGCGGGTACTGTACCCGCTCAAGCTAAGTAAAATCATGAAGAGAAACATAGTTGATGCGCGCATAGTGCCAGCTATTTTCGGCATGATGGCAAAGACCCAGAACCTATAAATACATAATGCGTTACTTTATCTGTGAAAATTTCCTCCACAAATACCAGAGCGCAAGTCCCCTCGGTAACCATTTGAACGTCTTGAATGCGCTCGGGCGCCAGCCCAATGTCAAATACCGCGGCGGACCTTTGCGACCGAGCACAGAGTCGGCCACTTGGGAAGCAAAGACAGCAGTAGGCATAGACTTGGATGTTTGGGATAGTTCGACGCGGCGAACTATAGTCGGGAGGTACGGTTTGAAGAGAGAGGTCGAGGGAAGTTCGACTTTAGAGTTTTTGGCTATGTTCGATCTTGTTCGATATGGGAATCATTAGTCGGGCTATTTAGCGAGCGTAGGGCATTATTCCTTACATCACACCTCCGGGTACAATTAGAGTGACACGGATGTCGGGGGATAGAGCCTGCGCTTCCATTTGAAGGGTTTCGGTGAGAGCGTGAACGGCGGACTTGCTGGCGGCGTAGACACCGGCCCAAGGCGTTGGCTAGGTATATTCACGTTAGCGAGAATTTCTCGGTAAAGGCTTGAAACAACCCTACAACTTCTCCTCCAAGCGATCCAATCGTTATAAACGTCCCTTGTTTTCGAGCGGCCATGTGTGGGAAAACAGCCTGAGCGAGGCGAAGCATGCCTAATACATTTGTATCAAACGTGGCTCGAGCTTGCTCGATCGGAACCTCTAGTGTGGGCCCTGTACTTCCTAGGATAAATTAATCGCCAAAGGACCGATTTTGTATTCTCACCGTAACATGTTACTCCTGCGTTGGAGATGACAATATCTATCCTCCCCGCTTCTTTGATCGTGTATTGAACCGCCTCGTTTACGGAGGAATCGTCCACAACGTCCATCACAAGGGGTCGAATATTTGGCGAATTGAAGCCTTCCATAGACTCTAGCCGGCGCGCAGTCGCATAAACCGTACATCCTTTGGCGGCAAAGGCCTCACATCTAGATCGAGTAAGATAATTAGAGAGGTGAATAAGAAGAAACTTACAGCGAGAACCCAATTCCACCTTTTGAGCTTCCCGTGACGAGGACGACGGGCGAATTTAGTGGAACAGACATCTCTCAGAGGCGTAGTTGTAATATTATCGACTGATTGGAATAGACAGTAATTCAGTAGTATACCTATACCCTAAACAATTCGTATCTTACCGCAGCCTTGAAGCCGGGCGAAGGTTCATCTCGTGTTCCCACGGGTATGATTTATGATGTGATTTAGGTTTCTAAATTAGGTTTTGTATCGGTTGGCGGGTACAATTTCCATCTTGGGGAATTGATTATGTTGGCAAGCAAACGGCGGTGATGGCTCGACTTCGGGGCTGCCTTGAGACCCCTTGAAGGAGATCTAATGGTGCGGGTTATCATACGGAATTTCGAGAAGGCAAAGTGGTTAAATGCAGGTTGGTGGTGGTAGAGACGAAGGTTAGAGCATCGATACAGTAGCGAGACATGTGATCTATGACCAAAGCTTGTCCACAGTCGCCTAAAATGGAAGCTGAGTTCTCGACAACAGTCTAAGGAAAACGTAAACGCAGGGCAATGAGATAGCTAAATGTCGAGCGCAAAGTTCCTAGGAAAGCTCTCAAGACCCCCGAGGAGAAAGTGAGCCACGCTTACTTGCTGAAAGTTAAAAGTCGGATGACGGCATTACTGAAGGCAAGTATGGCCGTTCTACTCTGATATGTTTGTTCCGGCATACGGGTCACCGTTCGAATAAAGAAACGCAGCTGATGTATGCGCAATACTAATTATCTCAAGCATGATAGCGACGAACCAAAGCCAGTCCATATCTAAGTACCATCTTGTTACTTCACCTTCGAATATTTCCTCCACAGGTACCACAACAGAATTCTCTTTGGTACCCACTTAAATGCTGCAAACAACCCCGAGCGCCAGCCCAATGTCAGGTACCGTGGCGGCCCCTTACGAGCCATGACAGCGTCAACCACCCCAGAAGCAAACATATTGGTATGCATCGAACCGGGTGTTTGTGATAATTGGAGGCGAGCAACTATTGCCGGAATATAAGCTTTGAAAAGAGAGGTCGGAGGGAGTTCGAGTTTAGAATTTTTGACGATGTTCGAGCTTGTTCAATATGAAGATATTCAGACAGGGCATCTAGCGGAAATGGGATGAAGGTGCTTACATCACACCTCCGGGTACGATTAGGGTGACATGGATATTGGGGGATAGAGCGCGCGCTTCCATCTGAAGGGTCTCGGTGAGAGCGTGCACGGCAGCCTTGCTGGCGGCGTAGATACCAGCCCAGGGCGTTGTCTGGATATATTCACGTTAGAGAGAATGTTTTCAGCAAAAGGTTGGAGTAGCCATACTGTTTCCCCAACGACAGATCCAATTGTCACAAACGTTCCTCGCTTGCGAATGGCCATATGTGGGAAAACAGCCTGTGCAAGGCGAAGCATACCCAGCACATTCGTATCGAACGTCGCCTTCGCTCGCTCAATTGGAATGTCCAGCGTAGGTCCTATATGTCCTAGTATAATCTAATAGCCAAGATGTTGTATTATAAATACTCACCATGGCATGAGACCCCTGCATTTGCAACAACAATATCGATGCTTCCTGCTTCGTTGATCGCATGTCCAACTGCGTTGTTCACGGAAGAATCGTCCATAACATCCATTACAAACGGCCGGATGTTTGAGGAGCTGAAGTCTTCCATTGACTCTAGCTGGCGTGCGGTCGCATACACAATACATCCTCTCGCAGCAAAAGCCTCACATCTGAACTAGATAAGTATACTTAGATGAGATGACAAACTGTACCGTACAGCGAGAATCCTATTCCTCCCTTCGAGCACCCCGTGACTAGCACGACAGGAGGGCTTGGTGGTATAGACATGTTTGGAGCACAGATATGGTACTGTCAACAAGCTATTGATATTACAGGTGGAGGTTTGTACTGGTGGCGGTATGGGAGAGTCGATGTCTCAGCGCGTGATCTAAGACCAGAGAGAAGCCGAAGCAAATATATGCAAACAACCAGATATTCCCCAATACAGGAAAGCCTCACTTGAGCTTCGAAAACCTCTTCCACAAAATCCATAACACGAGTCCTCTCGGCAACCACTTGAACACCGCAAACAGCCCCGAGTTTCCCCCCAACGTCAAGTATCGCGGTGCTCCCTTGCGAGCGAGAGCGGCATCGACTACACGGGACGCAAATACAGAAGTGGGCATGGAGCCGTCTTTCTGCGATGATTCGAGACGAGCGACTATGGGTGAGAGGTAAGACTTGAAGAGGGAAGTGGATGGGAGCTCGAATTTGGA
>MU132194.1:33323-43724 GCA_015039395.1 Ceratobasidium sp. AG-I
CCTCCTCAATCACATGCTCGACGGCGTCGTTCACGGACGCGTCATCCACGACATCCATTACAAGCGGCCGGATATTGGGCGAGCTGAAGCCTTGCATAGACTCTAGTCGGCGCGCGGTCGCGTAGACGGTGCATCCCTTGGCCGCAAAGGCCTCACATCTAGAGCGGTTGAGATAAGTCAAAAATTAACGCGACTGAGACTCACAGCGAAAAGCCAATCCCTCCTCCAGAGCTTCCAGTGACGAGAACGACAGGTGAACTTGGCGGGACAGACATGTCCCCAGACTCTGTTGGTTAGGTGGTAGTGGTGGTCGGCCAACTGTTGGTTGGTACAACATGCTAAGTAGCGCTTCTATATACCATGAGTATTCTGTAGCTTACCACAGTCTTACGAGCAACCGGGGTTCGCTCTGCGTCCACACCGGCAAGAGTTCGAATTTCACAGGCCATCAACGGTAACAGATTGGTACTGTAACGCCCCAGCACGGTAACATGCGGGCGCTTCGTCCGGGGTTCTCGCTCTTGCTGTTGAACCACGAGGGTACTTCGGGCAAAGTACCAAAGTGAGTTAAAACGTGTCAGAATCTCAACGGAATTCCTGTCTCTTTAGGTAGCATCACTATGACGGATCTGGACGCGTGTTCTTCTTGCCGAACTATGAAGTGCTTGCGCGTGCTGCCTAAAGGACCGTGATCTTGATCAAACAATCTTAAGTTCTTCCAGTGAACTGTTTCCCCACTAACGCCATGTCCCCGTCAAAAAAGATACGTGCTCTTAGGGATAGCTTTCTGGTGAGTACGTCAATCCTTGGATATCATTACCACACCTAGCTTTAACTATTAGGCTTCCTCGCTACTATCCTCCGTGTGGAGGAGCAATGACCCTACTAGCCTCCAAACTTCTAGCATCGCCTGGTTCACCTGCCCAGACAGCGAAACGACAAAATGCGCGTTTTTGAACGTTCCCCGTGATGTAAAACAAACCTATGCTAACCAACTGACAGTAAAGTCTGATATAATGCCTTGCTTTAGTACTCCAGTCCCTCAGACAACGATACGGTCTCGATATTTATGCGGATGCTGCCCGCCAAGGTCTCAGCGGAGAACCGATTAGGGACTCTTCTAATTAATCCAGGAGTAAATGACTTGGGTTAATATAATATCAAAGGCTAGAACTGACCAAATCTCGTTCCTTGCATAGGGACCAGGCGGGTCAGGCAGTTTGTCCATTGTATGGTCAGGCGAAGGGATCAGCAAGCTCGTTGGTGGCAGGTACGATATCCTTGGATTCGACCCTCGGTAAGTTCATCATCACTTCTGCCAACGGCAACGAATCGTGCTGAATATTACACGACCCTAGTGGCGTGAACTTAACTAGTCCTCCGACAGCCTGTTTCGGTACCGAATCGAAGGCACTGCATATGGGTTACAAGGAACAGCTGTGCGTTATTTTTAAGTTTCCATGCGGACATGCACTTCTATTGAATTATTCTAAAGACTTGGGGCACCGTTTCCTCCCGCACAACCCGACGTCCAGCGCGCTTTCGTGTCGAAGCTCAGCGCTCTGCAAGCAGCACATAACGCAGCCTGTCTGGCGAACGGAAATCACGACATGCTCGAGTCCGTGGGAACATCCTCTGTCGTCCAGGACATGGTGCGAATTGTAGAGGCCCTTGGCGAGGATGGGCTGAACTACTTGGGGTGAGCATGTGTAAAGGCTCGAGCGGTTTGATATTAGTAATAACGACTTGTCTCTCCACACGTTAGTTACTCATACGGAACGATTTTGGGGTCGACTTTTGCCGCAATGCGACCAGATATGGTGAAGCGCATGGTTTTGGACGGAGTATCAAATGCGGAGTCATACTTCAACGATGTACTGCAATGGGGTCGGGATGGAATGTCTGAAACCCACAAGGTCTGTCGCACAAATACACCCTAGCCAACACTCACACTGAGAAAACGACAATCGTCCCAGACGTTCACCGGGTTTCTCTCAACGTGCGTAGATGCTGGTCCCAAGTACTGTGCTTTCGCAGTCCCCACAGACAAATCTGGAGCAGCGGAAACCGTAGAGACTCTGCGCAAGCGCCTTGACAAGATCTATGCTCGACTGAGCGATAAGCCTATGACGGTAGCGGACTCGTTCGCTGGACCAGGGGCTCTCACAGCGTCCGATCTTCAGTTCTTGCTTTTGGGATTGTTATATGCGCCGGCGACTTGGTCACTAGCTACTCAAGGTGAGAGTATGGTGTGGTGGATTTGGCTATTGTTCCTTCGCTAAAGTCTATGATGTTGTAGTCTTGACTCAAGTGGAGCGAGGGGATGCCACCCTCGCATATAGTATACTATACGCTACCTTTTCTGAGATTCACTCTCAGCCATACACGCAGGTGAGTTGATCGTTACTAGCCGTCGTCCCAGATGCTCAAATTGGGTTCAGAACATTTACAACCGATCCATGCAAATCTATGCTACTCGCGAGTCGCTTCGTCCAATTCTTTGTGGTGACGCAGCACCGACCAACATTTCTGATGAAAGCTATGATGATTAGTACGTTGCCATATTTCGCATCTCCACTGTCTCACCATTCAATGTAGTATTCGCGAGATGGGCAAGATCAGTCCCTTTGGCGAGCAATGGGCACTCATCACCGGCGTTTGTCGGGGTTGGTCTTTTCGAGCCAATCAGCGCTACACGGGACCCTGGACTGTTGCCGAGGGGCTAAAGAAAACACGGTGCGTATCTAAGTTGGGTTTCTCGCATACAATATATGGCTCACAGTGGATTCAGGTTCCCAATCTTGTTCCTCAGCTTGGACGCAGACCCAGTAACGCCGCTTTCATCGGCCGTGAAGATGAGCAGAGGGTTGGGAAACGAGTCTGCTACACTGCTCATCCAAAAAGGGTAAGTGGGTGTTTGCCGTTGCGACCTCTTATTCTAACCCAAAGAACCTCTGTTAGCTACGGCCATTGCACGTAAGTCTCCGCTGTCCTAGCACGACACCCTACTTATTCGAGAGATGTAGATTTGCACACCCGTCTCTATGCACATTGAGAAGTGTGCGGAACTATTTCGATGATGGAAAAGTTCCAGCAAATGGGACGCACTGTGTTGCAGAGTAAGCATAAATCCATTATGACACCACCTATGGCTTGACTCATGCCCGGGGTATAAAACAGACCCGGATTCATATATCCCACAAATAACACCTTCTCCAAGCGTGCGATGAGCAAAGACGATGAAGAGTTGCTATGGGCAGCCAAAGTTCTGAGAGATACACGCCCTAAGTTTAGTATTTGAGAGCGCCTAGCTTGTTTTTAGTTTAATTTTACGAGAACTATAACTGTACACATTCAATATATTGAACCCAAGCTACCACACAGTAATGAGAGTTGACGAGCCGCTTGGCTCGACTAAGTATTTAATTTGATCAGAAACGCACCAATGCAATTCTTCTACCATTTGACTCCGCTCGAACACATGGCTAGACACAGTTTCGTAGGTTGAAACGAGGTTTGAGCGGGTTTCAACAGATTTTCCGGCGTTCAGACATAAAGCAATGCACATGATGCCGGTCTCTCAGCTGTGCGCATATCTTCTGAGTTCATGGGATCCCTCGATAGCTCTTTATCGTTTTCTATAGGTTTCTTCATTCATGAATCTTCATTGTCATGCATTCTGTTGTGGTGGCATCAAGGTGGCATTCACGTCCGATCTACTATTTAGGGCAGGTGCTGACCAATGAGAATGACCTAACAT
This sequence comes from Ceratobasidium sp. AG-I, assembly GCA_015039395.1. Classification (NCBI taxonomy): domain Eukaryota; kingdom Fungi; phylum Basidiomycota; class Agaricomycetes; order Cantharellales; family Ceratobasidiaceae; genus Ceratobasidium; species Ceratobasidium sp. AG-I. The sequence goes on from MU132194.1 coordinate 37,084, forward strand.
GGTAATACCCGGGCGCTTATTTTTGGTTCCAAGGTTCCCACCAATACCTCAGGAGAAGACAGCTGCGTCAGGCTATGATAATCTCCATAGCTCTATTGATGGTACAACCCTGCTTATGGAATCTCGGTGATCTACGATACCCCTGCACGTACGGTGTATACAAGGCTGTGGTTTTGACTAGGCGATACCAGCTTCTTCTGGGACCGCTCAATAACTCCAGTCCCTATCAATACCATGTCTCCGTCAAAAAGGATACGTGCGCTTCGAGATGGCCTCCTTGTGAGTTGATTAATACTTTAGTGACATTACTACACTCATGTTTTCCTAACAGGCCTCCTCGTTACTATCCTCTGTGTGGAGGAGCAATAATCCTACTGACCTCCAAACCACCGGCATCGCTTGGTTCGCTTGCCCAGACAGCGAAACCACACAATGCGCATTTTTGGATGTCCCCCGAGATGTGAGAGCTATATTGTATGGACGAATCAGCAGTGAGTTTTGATAGAGCATCTTGATCTAGTACTCCAACCCCTCGAACAACGACACCGTTTCGATATTTATGCGGATGCTGCCCGCTAAGGTCTCACCAGAGAACCGATTGGGGACTATCCTGACTAACCCGGGGGTGAGCGATTCGGATTATTATGACACCAAAGACTAGAGCGGACCTGATTCTCTTTACGCGCCAGGGACCAGGCGGATCAGGCAATAGGCTCGTCGCTGTAGCGGGCGAGGAAATGAGCAAACTCGTCGATGGCAGGTACGACATCCTCGGATTCGACCCTCGGTATGTCCATTCGCAGCCGCTCTGAAGGTAATTTCACTGTGCTAAATCATAAACAACTGTAGTGGTGTGAATCTAACGGGCCCGCCAACAGCCTGTTTTAGCACCGAGTCAAAGGTACTGCACATGGACTATCAGGAAAGATTGTGAGCTATTTTTAAAACCCCATGCGAACATATGCTTACATGCCGAGTGCTTCTAAAGACTAGGAGCACCATTTCCCCATGCAAAGGCCGAAGTCCAACGCGCTTTCGTATCCAAGCTCAGCGCTCTACTAGAATCACACAACGCAGCCTGTTTAACGAACGGAAATCATGGAATGCTTGAATCGGTGGGAACAGCGTCTGTTGTCCAGGATATGGTACGAATAGTCGAGGCGCTTGGAGAGGATGGGCTAAACTATATAGGGTGAGCTCCTAAACGACGTTTATGAGGTTTCGACAACAACACTAATAATACTATTTCCTATATGTTAGCTATTCGTACGGAACAATCCTGGGATCAACCTTTGCCGCTATGAGACCAGATATGGTGAAGCGCATGGTTTTGGACGGGGTATCAAATGCAGAGTCCTACTTCAATGATGTACTGCAATGGGGTCGAGACGGGATGACTGATACCCACAAAGTTAGTTGTATAACCGTACTCTAGTCCACACTCAAGATAACGCTCATTTCAGACATTCACTGGGTTCCTCTCAACCTGCGTAGACGCTGGTCCTGATCATTGCGCTTTTGCAGTTCCCGCAAGCAAATCTGGACGAGCCAAAACCGTAGAGACTCTCCGCGAGCGTCTTGACAACATCTACGCTCGACTAAGCGACAAACCAATGACAGTAGCGGACTCAATCGCCGGACCAGGAATTCTCACGGCATCCGATCTCCAAGTGCGACTTTTGTTGAGCATGTATCGACCAGCGACTTGGCCAATGACTGCTCAAAGTGAGGAACGGGTCTAGTTAATTTAGCTATTGCAATTGATTAACGTTTGCGATGTTGTAGTCTTGGCTGAAGTGGAACAGGGCAACGCCACATCCGCATATAGTTTATTGTACGAACCTCACTCTGAGATCCATTCGCAGCCGTACACGCAGGTCAGTCAGTTCCACCACGTTTTGCTTTATGCACTGAAACTAGCTTCAGAACGCCTATAACCGATCTATGCAAACCTCCCATACCCGCGAGTCCCTTCGTCCCATCCTTTGTAGCGACGCGGCACCGACTAATATCTCAGATGAAAGCTTCGACGCCTAGTAAGTTAGGTAAATGTTCCATACCTATTATCCCTTACCATCCAACGAAGCTTTCGCGAAATGGGCAAGATTAGCCCTTTTGGTGAACAATGGGCGCTCGTCGTTGGGGCTTGCCGAGGGTGGTCGTTCCTGGCCAATCAGCGCTATACGGGCCCTTGGACCGTCGCCGAGGGGCTACAGAAAACACGGTGCGTATCCAAGCTAGTTCCGCGCATATGTGGGCTGAAACTGGATGCAGGTTTCCGATTCTGTTCCTCAGCCAGGATGCGGATCCAGTCACGCCGCTTTCGTCTGCTGTGAAAATGAGTAGAGGATTCGGAAACGAGTCTGCTACGCTGCTCATTCAACAAGGGTAAGTAGACGTTTATTTTTACAAATACTTGTTCTCGCCTGAATGAATTATTTTAGCTATGGTCATTGCACGTGAGTCTCTGCTTCCTCAGAGCGACAGGTTATTTATTCGATCGATGCAGAGATGCAAACCCGTCTCTATGCACCTTGAAAATCGTGCGAGACTACTTTGTTGATGGGAAGGTCCCAGTAAACGGGACGCGCTGTGTGGCAGAGTAAGCACCTAATAGGGACTTTAGGCTCGGCCGGAATTTGAAAATATCGGCCCACAAGCGCCGGAATTCCGACCATGCTGGAACCAAATTTACTGTAGCACACGTTCACTACAGTATTTCGGCCTGATATTTTGTCAGTGGACTCATATACATAACGAGGGTTAACAGCATAATTCTTAGGGTCAAATGTTTGGTCTTGGGGTGCAGGTACAACAAAGTGTGGCCAGTGCTCGCGGCCGAAATTTCGGCTAAGCACATATCCACCTAGGTTTTCATTCACGACCACTTTTAAAGCGTGCCAGATGAATATATTGGCTCAAGGTGACATCCTGGCTGCCTTCGCCGTAGCTTGATGATCTATAGTCACGAGTAAGCGAATGGGGAGGAATGTGTTGGGTAGGATGGTCTTTGATCACCTCCCGGTCTTGAGCACTCAGAACTTGCAGAATTGAAAGGTATGGGCAATCTGTTTCATTTCCCCAAGTTTAATATACAATACGGCATTAAGAAATACAAGTTTAGAGTTGAAGAAAGCGGCGCGCAAGCCGGGGGCCGTAAAATAAGCGCTGGGCGGCCGGAATTTCACGGCCGTATTCCGGCCCAGCCTAAAGTCCCTAATCTGTCATTGTACCACCTATGACTTGACTTACTTGAGGCACGGTGTAGACCGGGTTTCATATATCCCATAAACAGTACACTCGGGGTTAACCCGATGAGCAAAATCGACGAGGAGCTGCTATGGGCAGCCAAACTTATAAGGGAAGCAAGGGTTATGCATGGTATTTGAGTGGTATTGTTAATCTAATATTCTATGATGCCTCTACTATTTGACTCCGCCTCAAACCCCACTTGTACATAGCTTTGTAGGTTGAAAAAGAAATCCGGTTGTGGTTCCCGCCGGGCTCTCGTAAGGACATCACTCCTGGGCTGTCAGAATATCCAGGAATCCCCTTTTGGATAGAAGGAATAACACTGCTGCGAAGACGAATTTGAACGCGTTGTCATCTCAGTAATCCATGCTTCCATGTGCATGGTGCACATAAATACCGCAGCTGCTGCGTAGATAAGCCTGTTCTTCGAGACCCTCTCCTTGGGATTTTGATCTAAAGTCGACAACATGTCTCCATCAAAGAGGATGCGGGCTCTTAAAGATAGCTTCATTGTGAGTAACTTTATTATACTTATTTGTGGGTACAACCGGTACCGCTAGATTCACCAATATCTTTCACTCAGGCCCCCTCGCTGTTGTCCTCAATATGGAAGAGCTCTGATACGAGTAATTCTCAAGCTCCTGGTATTTCCTGGTATTCCTGTCCGGACAGTGAAACAACACAATGCGCATTTTTGGACGTCCCTCGCGATGTAAGGACGGGCCTGTAGTAACAAGTTTGGGTTTACTGACCTACCTCCATGGTGCAGTACTCGAACCCCATGAACAACGATACCGTCTCAATATTTATGCGGATGTTGCCCGCTAAGGTCTCAGCGGACAAACGACTCGGAACCATATTAACTAACCCAGGTGTAAGTTGATCCCGCTTCAGACTCTGTATTAATCGGAGTATTTCAACATAGTTGATTTTGACCCATGCTTGCCAGGGACCTGGCGGGTCTGGAAGTGCTTTCGTTGCCCGGGCAGGAGAGGGACTTAGCAAAATCGTTGAGGGTCGGTACGATATTCTGGGATTTGATCCTCGGTAAGTTCACTCTCAAACATAGCCTGTGTGTGGTGCTAAGTGATGCTAGTGGTGTAAATCTCACCGGCCCCTCAACCGGGTGCTTCAGCGCCGAGGCAAAGGCGCTTCACATGGATTACAAAGAGCAACTGTGAGGCCGCATAACATATTATTCGCAGGCCTAACTTATCAACCCAGACTTGGAGCACCATTTCCTCCTAGAAATACAAACACCCAGCGTGCCTCTGTTGCACAACTTAGCGCAATACAAATGTCTCACAATGCAGCCTGCGCTAAGAACGGAAATCACGAGATGCTCGAATCAGTTGGAACCGCGTCAGTCGTCCAGGACATGATACGAATAGTTGAAGCACTTGGTGAGGATGGGCTGAACTACTGGGGGTGAGCTCAACAGCGAATAATTGATCGGTTCGACAGCACTGACAAGGCTACTTCGCTGTGTTTCCGCAGTTACTCCTATGGAACAATTTTAGGATCAACATTTGCCGCCATGAAGCCAGATCTGGTCAAACGTATGGTCTTAGATGGAGTCTCGAATGCGGAGTCCTACTTCAATGACGTACTGCAGTGGGGTCGGGACGGGATCACTGAAACTCATAAGGTTTGCTACACCATAATACCCACAACATCTACAAACACTGATATTTTCTTCAGACGCTCACCGGCTTTTTATCAACTTGCGCGGACGCTGGTCCTCAATACTGCGCGTTTGCGGTCCCCATAAACACGCTTGGCATAGCCGAAACTACTGAGAGTCTTCGAAAGCGCCTAAACGCGGTGTATGCTCGACTCAACGACCAGCCTATGGTTGTTGCGGACTCGAGTGCCGGACCAGGGGCCCTCACAGCATCTGACCTCCAAGTGTTACTTTTGTCGATACTATATGCGCCAGCGTATTGGTCAACGGCTGCTCAAAGTAAGAGCCAAGTATATGTCTTAATCGTCGTTTTCTTTTCGTTAATTTCTACGATGAGGTAGTCTTAGCCCAAGTGGAACAAGGCAATGCAACAGCCGCATACAGTTGGGTATACGCTCCCTACACTGAGATTACCTCACAGCCTTACACGCAGGTGGGATAGTTGACTCTGGCCACTTTTTATACGCTTGACCCAGATTCAGAACATCTATAACCGTTCTATGCAAAGCTACTTTACCCGGGAGGCAGTTCGTCCAATTCTTTGCGGCGACGCGGCGCCAAATAACATTTCAGTTGAGGATTATGACAACTAGTAAGATAACTCGTATTTAACTCCTTCGCTACTTCTAATTGGATACTCCAGCTTTCGCGAGATGGGCGAAATCGGTCCTTTTGGCGAGCAGTGGGCGTTTGTCACTGGCTCTTGCCGGGGGTGGTCGTTCCGGGCAAACCAACGCTACACAGGGCCATGGACAACCGAAGCGAGACTCAAGAAAACAAGGCGAGTGCTGACGCTAATCTTTACCCATGTCTGGCTAAAACTAGCTCCAGGTTTCCAATTTTGTTCCTCAGCTTGGATGCGGACCCGGTCACGCCACTTTCGTCAGCGATCAAGATGAGCGGAGGATTTGGCAACGATTCAGCTACTCTGCTCATACAGCAAGGGTGAGTGGTTGAGAGCTACTATGAGGTCCTCACTTCTTACTTAAGGGATGTATACTAGATATGGTCACTCTACGTACGTTATAGCTACTAGGTTGGTATGTGATACTGCTTATGCGGTGTTTCTAGCGTCGCACACCCGTCTCTTTGCACTCTAAAAAACGTACGAGACTATTTCACCAATGGAATAGTTCCAGAAAACGGAACGCACTGTGCGCCAGGGTAAGCATTTTTCCACCCACAGTACCGTCCACAACCTGCTCTGACACTCATTGATGAAATATAGACCCGGCTTTATATATCCCATGAATGATACTTTATTGAAACTCAAACCTAGTATGTTGAGCCGAGATGATGGAGAGCTATTATCGGCAGTCGACAGTCTGGGGGAGGCAATGCTCAAATTCAACTTCTTATTATGACGGATTGGCCAGTGTAACACGATGCCTCCCTGGCTCGGTTGATATCAGAGTAACTCTACATATTCGTTAGGCCAACCGAGTCAAGTGGCTGGGCAGGATTTTTGCCCTGATTTTCGCATAGTGCCCTCCACCTCACACTCAACTCCAAAACCATACATCTTGTTCTCATACGCTAATATTTGCGTCGCTGGTAGCTTTAGCATCAAAATGCTTCAGTGGTTCAGGTATAAAACCAAACATATGATGCCTATATCTCGGATTGTTTTTATTTATTTTTAAGAACTATATGCGCAGACATTCCCACTGCGCCGCAGTACAAGCACAGTTTTTCCCGCTGTGCT
>MU132194.1:50578-71434 GCA_015039395.1 Ceratobasidium sp. AG-I
TAACTTATTGGTAACACTGACGTTACACTACCGTAACCGGCGGCCAGGGCTTCGGGCAGAGGCAGTTCGTGATCTCTGAGACTCCACGTCAACCTTCGTCACAATTGCCCCAGGCACCACCACTCCCTCCTCACCACTCCATCTGCCTTGCGAAAAGTACTCTATCACACTCACCTCTATTTCGCGCCCACTATACTAGTAAATCTCTGCGTCTCTGACAACTCGTCGAAAACTACCTTTGTTCACACCACCGCCAGCACCACCATCCGCAACCATGCCCGTGCAAGACCGAACAATCGAATTTCGCTCCTGCGTTGAGAGTATCCGCAACCGGAGCGCGGCAACACCTAGACCTAAGCCTGGACCGAGCAAGGTCGGGTCTAAGAGCGAGTTTGCGAGGATGGCCGGCGGGATTGGAAGGGATATCGCTGGGACGACTGTTAAACTCGAGAAGCTTGCTCAACGTGAGTTCCATCATATACTTAGTATGGGACGGGATATCGTGTTGAGCGGATGGAAGAGAGATATGATGGCGGTGGGCGGTTGACAGGGTATTCGGAATGCTGACGGGTTTTTCGCGTTGGACAGTGGCCAAGAGGAAGACACTCTTCGACGATAAGCCTGTTGAGATCAGCGTATGTCGCACTTTTCTACCAACCCTTCCTCTCATCAATCCCAACCATGACTTGCCGACACATCTCATCTCATGCCATCCCATCTTTGCCGGTCCCCCAACTGAAACGCCCCTTCCTCTGTCCGGCAGGAACTCACCTACGTAATCAAACAAGAAATTGCCAGCATCAACAAGCAGATCGCAACGCTTCAGGCCTTCGTTAGACAGCAAAACGCGTCGAAGGGCGGACGAGGGTCGAGCAAGGAGGTCGAGGAGCACAACAACAACGTCGTGATGCTGCTCCAGAGCAAACTTGCGAACACCAGCATGAGCTTCAAGGATGTGCTGGAGATCAGGACACAGGTGAGTAGGCGCCCGTGTGAGAAGTGTAGACGTAATCTGACACCGCGCCGGGTTATAGAACATGAAAGAGTCGAAGGACAGGACGGACCAGTTTGTGTATTCGGCGTCGCAGGCGGCTGCGAATGCGCCTCCTCCTGCCTGTATGTATTTCTTATTGCTCTTCATTTCGCCCCGTAGAAACTGACGCATCACTATTTCTATTATTAGCATCTCTACTTTTCGCCGACCCAGCCGACTCGCGGAGCAAAGGGAAAGGCAAGGGAAAAGCCCGCTCGGCCGTACAGGACACAGATCTACTTGCGCTGGACATTGACCGCGCCGAAGCGGGTGAGATGCCGAGCGGTGGAGATGGATACATGCAGATGCAACTTGTCGAGCGGCAGGTACGTAACCACTTGACAGGTTTCTCTTGCGCATTTACTAAACCTGTTGTGCGTGCAGGACAACTACCTACAAGAACGTTCGACAGCCATTGAGTCCATTGAGTCTACAATCGCGGAGCTTGGCCAGATCTTTACCCAGCTTGCGCAAATGGTTGCAGAACAACGAGAGACGGTCCAACGTATTGATGCGGACACAGTAGATATTGCGAATAACGTAGCGGGGGCGCAGAGGGAGCTGCTGAAGTACTATTCGAGCATCTCGAGTAATCGGTGGTTGATGCTCAAGGTGTTTGGAGTGTTGATCGTCTTTGTAAGTTCCCTTCGTTTTTTGTCTGAGGTGGAAGATGCTGATGATTTGGCTGTGTAATAGTTCCTTGTCTTTATTCTCGTGTCATAGAGGAAATGGGCGGGCCGATGTGTTGTTGCTATTTGTGCAGAGGGTGTTTATAGTCTGTCATTTCTCGTCCGTTTTTGTTCGAAGCGGAATTGCGCTTTGTTTGTTATCTTGACTGTACCTTTGGATATATGGACATGGAGTGTGACCTTTTATCTTCGATTCTGCTGGCACGCATGCGCTGACTCCCGGTATGTAGTGCCACCGCAAGTTGAACGAACAGGCCAACGTAACAGGTCAATTACAGATATAAGAGCATTTCAGGTTCTATACAGGAATATTTTTGTTGTCGGGCGTGGAACCTCGGGACTCGGGCTCCGTAAAAACCAATTTGTATGTTTAAAACATGCAAATGTAGTCATATGCAAAACATTCCCTACACACTAGAGTTACTCAAGCGTAAGATATTTACCCTTGTTTATAGCTTTCTTAAGCCTTTTGACAGCTTCTCGAAGCCCGGATTCCTTCTTCTCTCGCTTAGCGATTTTCGGATTAATTATACGCGGGACCATATCGAGCTGACTCTTGGTTCAAAGTAGCCCTCAAACGTTCACCTTTGCGGGCCTTTACCCCCCCCCCCCCTCGCTCCTCCTGTTCCTCGTCCTGTATTCTCGCACTATCATCGATTAAATCCTATATTTCCTGTAGTATGGCCGTTGTGTCTTTAGCGCGCTGATCCCCAACTGTTCCCAGCGTTTCGGCTCTGTCGTTCCTCTGTTCGGCTCCATCGAGTCGCCTTCGCTCTCATCCACCTCTGCCATATTGTACTCCACCGATTTCTAGATATCTTCTAGCTTCTTCAATGTTTTCAACTCTTCCTGGTCAATTACGTATTTCAGCCCCTCCAGATCCTCCATTATTTTCTGGTCCTTGATCTTCTGAACATTACTTGAAAAATCGCTTTTGGAGGTAAAGAAGTACTCTGGGAAAGTGCCGTCTGCGTTGCAATTAATGGCGTTCTCCACAGCGGCATTCCACAACGATTTCTTCTCGATTTCATCGTGCTGGAGGTGGGCAACCCGATCCCAACCCAACCACGCAACAGGGGTGCCCGGAATTCCGTATAGCAAGTACCTGTTCATGTGAATAGCCATTACTTACCAGTGAGGAAAGTTGAGGGGGGCACATACCAGCCCCTGACTTGAACTCCATGGCCAATCCGATTAGTGACCTCGTTAAGCCACTCTCCAAAACCCTTGCTCTGGGGATTCTTGTCTGGCTATATCAAGCTGAGATAGGACTACATGATCGGAACTGGTTTTTTTACTATGATTTATAACGATATTGTTAATAATGGTCGGGACCGTATGATCGACTAGCGCAACTTACCCGCTATAATCAAAATGTATCTCCGCTTGACTAGGATCGAGGTATGTCACGTTCTTCGCTACACATACATTGACTGGATTTCAATAATGTACTTTCAAACAATTAGGGGATGTCGTGCTAAAATCGACTGAAATCCAGATACCTTTTCTTTGACGTTTGTGGCTGGATAAAAGAACCTTTCAAAAGGATGGCCAAAAAAAGATGGTAACATAAAGAAAGTCGCATCTATAGGGAAATACAGAAGATTCTCAGTGCATTAAATCTGCTTATATCTGTCGGTTTCGCCCTTCTTGTCAGGCTGAGGTTTCTTTGGCTTGGATTTCATCTTGAATGGGGTTGACCCTGGGCTCATAACAGCCAGTCGGCCAGGCCCCTCCTGTCGTCCCTCCTCTCGCCCCTCGCCCTGCTCCTCTAGCCCTCTAACATTAGGATCGATCGAATTGAACAAGTCCTGCAGCATGGCCGTTGTGCGTATGGCGCGCTGAGTCTCTGACTGGTTCCGGCCCGTCGGTTTCGTCGTCTTCTGGTTGGGCTCCGCCCGGTCCCACTGAACCACCCCGTTCACCTCTGCAACATTGTGCTTCAACGAATCCCAAAGGGTTTCCAGCTCCGTCAGTATTTCCTGATCACGCTTATCCATTAACCACTTCAATTCCTCTAGTTCCTCCATCACCTTCTCGTCTTTGATACTCTGAACATCAATCGAGAAGTTGTCTTCGGAGCCAACGATGTGCTCTAGGAAACTCCCGTTCTTGTTGCAACGAATGGCATGCTCCACGGCGGCGTTCGACAATGATTTATTGTCGATTTCGCCATGCTGAAGGGTGGCAACCCTCTCCCAATTTAACCACGCGACAGGGGTGTCTGGGATTCCGTATAGTAAATACCTGCTCATGTGGTTAACCGTCACCTATCGACGAGGAAAGCTGGCAGGGCTCACGTACCAGCCTCGCACTTGGACTTCAGGGCTAAGCCGTTTGGCGACCTCTTTGAGCCACAGTCCGAAAACCTTGCTCTGGAGGTTCTTGTCTAGCCAGATTAAGGTGAGAGAGGACTACGAGATTTGGAACTGGTCTCTTACTATAACTCATAAAGCTATTGTTAACAAGGATTGAGATAATCAAGCAACGCAACTTACCCGCCGTAATCGAAGTGTATCTCCGCTTGATTGGATTCAAGGTACGTTACATTCTTTGCTGTATATGCATTGATGAGGTGTTAGCAGTGCATTCTCCAATAAGTGAGTCATTTATATGCTGACCTTGTACGAAAATTAAGTACCGATTCCCAAGCGGACCATCGATAACCCAACCAAAGTCCCAACCTACACGGCTTTCTGCACAATGGGTCGGAAACATCTTGAACGCCGATCAGTGTGCAAGTTTATTGAATAGATAATCTAAACACACTAGATGAAATTCTTTCTCATTCATCAGTTTCACGACTTGGGAATAGACGTATTCAACAGCTTCGGACCCTTCGGCATATGTTCCCCGAATGACTGTTCCAACTCGGTTATCGTCTGAATTGAACTAGGCATACCACGGTCAGTTAGTCAATGTAGGTTGGGGTATGTCAGATTCAGTCACCTGGGGGGCATGCTTCTACGGTACAAATAGGTGAGATAAGAATAGTCGAGTTGGAGCGAATCCAGAACGAACCAGCATGTTAGCCACAGAACTGAGGCTAAAATAATCCGTCACGCCTTCCTCTCCAGGTAGCCAGCCAAAAGAATTCTTGTAGTCCATTATATAATGCCCTACTTCAATAGCCGTGGATTCGAGAATTTTGATAAATGGATGCATTTGGAGCTGGAGCGTGGTTGGGAAACGGGTGGTGGGGCAAATATTTATATCGTTAGGTGTAGCATCAGGAACCGACACCTGTTAGGCTCGGAGACTGGGTTCCGTCCGTCGGCAATACTTGCGACATAACGAAAAACAAGTTTGAGCTTGTTTGGTGTAATTTAGAGGGCGTGTTTGGCACGGAGATTTGAGTCCCGACGGCCGGGAGTCATACGCCGGTAGAGGTATGCGTGGGAATTTGTTGCTCACCTGAGGTCGAACCTTTATAAAATTAAGGTAGAATTGAGGTTTGGTATATATGCGTGAGGCTTCGCAACTCTAGCGAGATTTTGACCACACCTAGCGAGATTTCACAACCTTACATTATTGCCAAATTCCAACCAAGCGTGTGCGTTTATATATGACTATGACTTAGGTGATTTCGGTGCCTTGCATGCTTATACTTACGGCTAATTTTAGACTACAAATTTTTGCCGTTGCGAAGCGAGGGTCTGGGAGCAAATATGTGCGCTGGGTATTACGAACACTCAAATATGATTTTTATATATTTCCAAGTATAAGAGCTAATCGAACACGCGAGATTGCAATCTGGTTATGTCAATGGGACGCCAGCTCGAGAAGCTAGAAGATATGCAAACAAGATATTAAGACACTCTTCCGCCATACAACATCCCTAGTCTGACTATTCTCTTGGCGCAACGTCTCTTGCCAGGGCAGTTTGGTAAACTCTTATTAATCGATCTACCGATCTACAGGTAGCATCACCTCATCCCTCATACTCTTTCTAGAACACCCGCCCCTCTTGTAATGTCAGCTCATTCCCTCACAATAATGGAATCGTTGAGAAGCTGTTGATTTAATGCACCACCTCGCGATTCAATCCGCCTAATGACCTCGCCAGCAACATCATTGGCATGAGTGCCTTGGATTTTTACCGCCTCGTTCAAAGTAGCCCAAGAGACCTGGCATTCGTTTTGTCCATATAACAAGTACCTGGTCGAACTTCCCGGTCAACATCGATCCAACAAGCACACAGTATATCTGGAACACTTACAATCCATGAACTTGAACCCCCCCGTTTTGTACGAGACTGTCTTTGTTTGAAAGTTCCAGGGCCAGAGACCCAAGCCATTCATTGTAAGTGTCAATTTGCGGATTGTTATCTACACTCCAGGGGAAAGTCAACCTAAAACATCAAATTTCAAGCAGGGTACTCACTGAAAACAAAGCGACGCAATTAGCTCGGTAAAATTTATCAAACATACATTGGCAACTCACCGATACTTGAAACTTATATTCGGCCTCTCATTGACCCCGTCATTGGTATATTTGACGTTTTTTGCTACGAAGTTAACATTAGCACTGCTTGTCAAGAAACGTACAAGATCCACAGACCTTGCACAAATACCATATGTGTGTGCCCCAAAGATGGTTTGAGAATCCAAGCAAAGTCCCAACCGAGGCTTTTCTCGGCTGCTCCTGTTGGGAAAAGCTTGAACTCTCGTCAGCAGCTCTTTGCGTCCACCGTTAGCACGCGAACTAACCAGGTGCCAATTTCTGTTTGTAAAGGTGTTCGAATCTTTTATAATTTCCGAGATCACATGTTCGCCGCTGTTTTTCTCGATAATAGTTCCAATAGGGCGATGCGACTGCAAGTGTGTATAGGTCAGGTAATCTGAAGCTTGCTATAAAACGTCCTTACAGCGGGATAGTCATTCTAAGGGCAGATTTACCGGATCAATGTCAGATAGTAAAGTTGAATACTGGACATGCGAACCTTGCTAGTAGCCTCAAACCAATAGCAAAAACGATCTGTCAATCCCGTTTCCTTAGGGAGCGTGGTAAAGCACGCCCGGTAATATCCAATGTGCTTCTTGAGTTCAGCAGCAGCGAGGGAGACAACACTGAGAAACGGCGCAAGGCTAGATTCCATGTTTGCGTCGTTCGAGGGGATATGCGATGCTCGCAGGGCTATGATATGCGATAAGTTCTCTTAAGCTTGGACTTATTGTGTACTTCGGGAATACCCTGGTAGATTGCATGGATGCGCACACAACAGTAACTGTGCCTGGGTGCCTCCATCAGGCAATATCAACCACGGAGCCATACCTCCGTCTATCGGGAACCATGAGCCGACGAGCCTGACAACACCTCGCGAGTAGGTTCATCCTGGGAATCTCGATTATCCAAACCGGGAAGCCACCCCCGGCGGACTTGCATGTGGTGAATTGTATCGTTATTCGGGTCATCGCCAGTGTAGGGGCGCTTACTATAAGACGTAGCGAAGCCTTCTCATCTCGCAGATACAACGGGACTTCTGAAGGATATGGATACTCGGGTAATACAATAGTACATCATTCAGTGCATGCATATAGACACCGCTGCCTAGAGACTTTAGAGCTGCAGGCAGGCAGGTGAAAAGTGCGTAATATTATGCATTAATGCAGCATTCAATCCATTGTAAAACCATTCAAAATCCCGCGAGCACCACAGCGCACACGTATATAGAAGATGTGAATGTCAGCCATGGGTTGGAGCCTGTATAAATTAATAGCTTGAACCCAGTCGTTTAGGTGGTACTGAATAGCTGTACCTTGACTCACCACCCAGCTGCTGAGCACACCAGACTGTGCGTTCGGTGCATCTTTCTCAGGTTTGGCCTCACCTGGCCTTCTAATTTAGCGCTATGAAATACATCGTAGCTCGATTGACATTCTGGATGCATTATTGTTTTGCCACCACGATACGTAACTGACGCTTTCTGAGAGAAACCGCCTTGACCCGCTAAATTGACCCCTACCCTAATTCCTCACTCTTTTCACGCTCATACTCCAGCTAGGCCATAATTATGTCCTCTCTGGCATCCCGGAACCCATCTGCGACCACAAACCCGGAAAGCGTTTTCTCCGTGAGCGGTGCCATCTTGGGTCTCTGAACGAGTCTAACTACAGCTTGAGTGACAGGTTCGATCTGCTTATGCGTTCGTTGGAAATCGGAGACTTCGTTCCAGGTCACCCATGAGACCGGGCAGTTGGGAATTCCATAGAGTAGGTATCTGTTTGCAAGTATTAGGCATGAGTGAGGGCAAATAGAGAGAGGGAGTACTTACAGGCCGTTTACTTGGATGCCCGATTTGAAGATTGTGACCATGTATTTTAGCCAGAGGCTGAACACACTGCTTTGAAGCTCGTTGTCTAATCGTAAGAGGTTAGACAGGAATGCATGACGGGTTAGGGCGGGCAACGTACTACATTTCAGAACAATAACTTCAACTAAAGTACACCGCATACATGGTAGATTAACTCACCCATAGTCGAAGTTAATTTTGGGCTCAGCGCTTTCACTAGTGTAAGCGACGTTTTTGGCTACAGTCTGAACTGAGGAACGTGGTTGAAACGATCAAAGAGCCGCGAACCTTGTACGAATGTTAAGCGCTTAGAGCCGTTTGGGAGCCTGATGATCCAGGCAAAGTCCCAGCCGAGGTGTCGCTCCGAGTGCTGGTTGGGGTAGATCTTCAAGTCTCTTCAGCCAGAGATATTTTTGAGTCATAGACTGCGAACATACTAGGTGCCAAACTCGATCCTCCTCGAACTGGGCCCATAGTTGAACGATTGTCTCGATGGCATGTTTGACGGGATTGCCTGTCGTCTCGCTGATGATGCTCCCTATTGGGGTGTATGTCTGAACCGGTGGTGAGTCGCTTGGGTAAAGGGGAAATGATATAATGTCTTACTGGATATCTTTTCTACAGAGAAAGCGCTTTAGCTGGAAAAAACAGGCAATAGAGGAAGATCGCTCACCTGAATCGCGAGCACATATTCAGAGCTGAAGCGATCGTTCAGCTCTTCTTCTTCCGGTAATCGACCAAAGTGTGCCTGGTAAGACTTGATGTAAGACCCGAAGCTATAGGCGGACGTATTGACAGATGAGATAAAGGAGTCGAGGCTGAGAGGTGAGGAGTTCATTTTGAGATCGGAGGGAGGGATGTGTAATGCATGGTAGATCACTCTGCGAGAGTATATATGTTTGGGAGGTAAGTAATTCTATGATGATGATCCGAAAAGATGCGCATAGAGAAAGGTCTGTCGAGCTCGAGACTTAATGTCTGGGCGTATAATTCAGCGTAGATCATGGTGCCTTGCTGTCGTCCTCTGGGGGAACATCGGTATCGGAGGGTTACTACCGCCCACCGGGGAGCTGCACCGACAAGCTTGGCCCTTTCTGCTGTCGGAGTCAGACAAGGCATCACGGAGAGCAGGTTCCCGCTCTGGCTATTGAATGCCGGCGGCCAAGCATCGGCAGGTAACATGCCGTTACTGCCGCGGCGTTACATTATGTAATAACTTGGCGCCATGGTTCCTCGATCGGCCAACGCCCCGCCCCGTAAACTCACCCCAACAATCGCGCCTCGGTCAAAATCAACCTCACTTGGTCCTTCATTGGAGTGTCGTTGGTTTATTCTAGCTGGGTTAATCACAAAAATTATCTGTAGAACCAATTCGAGAAGTACAACAAGAGATGACTGCGTGGCGCCAAGGCGATGACAGAATGGTGTAATGGTCCACGATCGATCCACGCTGGGACTTCCGATGGAAAGCTCGCTGCGCAATTGACCCACTTGAACTCGAACACGACGGTTTCTTGTTGGCGGCCACACTACACCATGGCTATGGTCGGGATGTCTGTATTCTGGAGACAGTTTCGAGCGTTGGTTCGAAAGAACTGGATCGTCGTTTCTAATCACTGGTTTGTGAGTTATTTTGATTCCTCTGCGAGAATTGGGCTCATGTGTTTTTAGCTTAATATATTGAGATGTTTCTTGTTGCCGATAGGTGAGTTCGCTGGTATAGGTTTGGTCGAAAGCTAATGCCTGTGACTAGCCTTTGCGTGCTTCTTTGCCTATGCGTCCGAGTTCCTCTCTCGACCTAACAACGTAAGTCAACTTTCTTCTGACATGCGTTGCGCCTGCTAAAAAATCCCCACAGCTTGGATTTGGAACAGCCGTACCTATAAAATCTCTCACAGATACCTGGACGTCCGATACAATTTACTACATCGACGCCACGAACGCCTCTCCCTCGCGAGTTCCAGCCCTACTCTCAGCACTTACCTCCACGTCAAGCCTCTCCTCTGCTCAACAGTCTCGTATCAAGTCACTTGGCTCGCGCGACGACGTCCAACGCGCATGCCCGAGCAACTTTAACCTCATCTCGGAATGCTTTGCTGTCTTGATCTTCGATTATGTTCCGGCAAACGCTCAGGATACACAGCCTATGAACTATACGATTCGAATTGATGGGGGACGTACGGCAGTGGATGTGGAGAAACATTCGAGCGATTACGAGAAGGTCGTTTTACCTGTGCAGTGGGCGGTGGACAAGGCGGGAATGCAGTTGCTAGGTGTACAGGGCATCCCTACACCGCGGGAATGGCCGTTTACTCAAAAGTCTAATGAAGAAGAGGCACTTAATCGGCGTTTATGTGAGTCTGCTAGGTGCTTCGTGCGTTTTGTATATTGAACTTGTGTTATGTCTAGCCTACTTGGGGATTATCGAGTCCCTCTTGGTATTCGTGTTCTTCGTCGCCTTCTTGGGCGTGGTCTATCAACTTGCTGGAGCGTTTATCGACGAGCGTGCGAGCCGCCTTGCGAGCTTGATGCATGTTATGGGATGTACGCGAGCAGCGCGTGTTGTGTATGTCCTCGTTTCCATGTCGCCAGTATCGCAACTCACATATTGTATTGTTTGTCTAGGTCATGGCACTTGAGTGTCTCACTTGTGTATCTTCCCGCATGGATTGTGATGGCCGTCGTCTGGCAGCGCCGAGTATTCAGTATGACCAGCGTTGGTCTCATTATCGCAGTGCACATTATCACTGGGTAAGTCCTACAATTTCGCCGCTTGTATAACACCCACCCACTCACATATACCTTGCTCTTATAGCTTCTCCCTCGCATCGTTCTCTCTCCTCGTTAGCATGCCCTTTAACAAATCCCCCCAACTCGCGGCAATTGCTACAACCTTCTTCTCTGTCCTTCTCGCCATCATAGCCATGCTCCTCCCTGCCTCCCCAATAGCTGCCGCACTCTACACTCTCATCTTCCCACCTGGATTCTTCGTATTCGCAATCAAAGCCATCTCGCGATTCGAACAAGATTTGCGACCTGCGCGCATCGGGAGTGATCTAGGAGGTGTGGATGGCAGGATATTGGGAGCGGTCATTGGAGTTGGCGTTGTGGACATCTTTTTGTGGGCGTTGATGGCTGGGATTGTGGAAAGGTGGATGTTCGAACCTGGGGCTGGCTCGGCGGACGATCATAGGCCTTCGTTCTTCAGCCGCCTTTTCTCGCGCGGACGTACTTCTACTTCCGGTTCGAGCGTCGTCGAAGGCGAGCCGCACGAACCGATTGTGATGTCTAGCACGGCACATCCTATCCCTCCGGCTATCACGCTACACAAGTTGGGCAAGACGTTCCCGCCTGCGAAGAGGCGCGCGCCGAGGATTACGGCTGTGAAGGATTTATCGTTGTCGATTCCTTCGCGTGGGATTTTTGTCCTTTTGGGAGCGAATGGGTCGGGAAAGTCGACGACATTGGAGATGGTTGCTGGGTTGGAACAACCTACGTCTGGGTGGATCGAGTTTAATGAGGATGTGGGTGATGGATCTGTTGATGAGAAGGGAGAGGGGGAAGACACGACCAAGGGGACGAGGACACATGGAAGGGGACGAGGATCGTTGGGGCTCGTGCCTCAGCGGAACGTCCTCTTTCCCGAGTTGACATGTTACCAGACTGTCCGACTCTGGCGCGATATCAAGCTGGCCACTGTTCCTCCGTCCTCTGCCGATTCTACCACCTCTTCAATTTCGTTGGAAACGACTCAGGCGGACCTCGAACAGCTCTTGGACGATTGTGACCTGCACGCCAAGATGCACGCTCCCGCGAGCACCCTATCCGGCGGCCAGAAGCGGCGGTTGCAGCTTGCCGCGGGGTTAGTTGGCGGGTCCCGAATCGTATTGGTCGATGAAGCTACGAGCGGAGTTGATCCGCTTAGTCGGCGAGCGATTTGGAGGGCGTTGAGAAAGGTTAGGGATGGACGGTGTGTGGTGTTTACTACCCACGTGAGTGTTTCTCTGCGTTTTTCTTTTATTGAGGGGTGGCTAATTGAGGGTTTGGGGTTGGTGTAGTTTTTGGATGAGGCGGATCTTTTGGCGGATGATATTGCGATTTTGGCTGCTCCTGGGAAGCTTCTCGCACAAGGATCTCCTGTATCGCTCAAGTCGAAGCTGGGTCAAGGATATGTGATTCATGTCACTCGTACTCCCACCACCTCTTCCTCGTCGTCTATCACAGGCGCAGATCCAGTCCTGGCTACAATTCGCACTCATGCGCCACTCGCAACCCCAGACGACTCTGAACAAGGCGCATATATCCTCCATTCCAAGAGCGCACACGTCGTAGGGCATGTTCTAGACGCATTGGAGGAGAGGAAAGGAGAGCTCGGCGTAGAAGGGTATGATGTACGCGGGACAACGATGGAGGCTATCTTTTTGGAGTTGATGGGTACCGGCGAGGGAGAGGAAGTCCCAGAGACGGACGAGTTGGCTGCTGTGAGGAGCAAAGACCGGGAGAGCATGAAGGTCGCTGGCGAAGGGTCTACCACTGCGCCCGTTTTGGATAGGGCGCCCCCTCCTGATACCCGTGGCCCACTACCTCTATCGGACGGACGCAAGACTTCGCCATTTAGACAGGCGTTGACGGGATTCCATAAACGCGCGTTGATCCTAAGGAGGTCGTGGCTGTCGTATCTTCTCATGGTCGCTATTGCGCTCGCTGGAGCGTGTGTCCCGCTTATTTTTATGAAGGACCGCGCGGATACGTGTAGCTTCGCCGAGGATATCGAATTCGTTGCGCCGCTCTATATCCCTACGGCTGGTGCCTCGCTCCTACCTTCTTTCGGCGGACAAATCCTTGCAGAATACACACCACTCATCTCTCCTCCTGGCTTGCTCGGCGCACTTGGAAACGGCATCCCACAGAATGCAGTAGCAGATTCTAGCGCCTTTGCGTCCACTCTCGAACAGACGTACAAGAACTTGTCGCTTGGAGGTTTGGAGGTTGAACAAGGCAGGCAGGCAACTGTTGCGTGGGAGGCGTCACCTGGGTCTGTGAGCGGGATGGCGTTGTTGAATTTGGCGAGCAATGTGTTGATTGGGCAGGCGCTTGGAGGGGAAGCTGTGCCTAGGATCGTTGCGTATTTCCAGAATTTGCCTGGGAGCTGGATTGCGGGAACCGTAAGTGTCTTTCATCGCCCTACTTTCGTGTGTGCTAATGTAGCGTGGTATGGCTGGTGTAGGGAAAGGCACTCAAATGGGACGGCTTCTTCGGCGCTTCAATGGGTCTCTGGCCCGCCTTTTTCGTCCTCTACGTTTCAGCCGAACGGCGCTCCTCTGTCCAAGCCATGCAGCTCTCCAATGGGATGACTCCCGCCGGACTCTGGCTCGGCCATCTGCTATTCGACTTTCCCTGGATCGTGCTCATCTCGACTATTATAGTGATCGTGTTTGGAGCGACGACGAGCCAGTTTTATGCGCTTGGGGCGTTTTGGGCTGTTTGTGTGTTGTATGGTGTGGCGGGAGCGTTGTTCGCGTATGTGATTTCGACGTTTGGTGAGTCCGTGTGTTGTGTATGGGTTTGGGCTAGGGCTGATGGAGTTGTTTTGATGTAGTGAAATCGCCGCTTGCTGCGTTCGCTGTCGCTGGAGGATATAATGTTATTGTGTCTGTGGTATGTACCCCTACTAGAATTGGGTGTACTGGTTGACTAATTCCTGAGAACTGATTTAGCTCTATACGGCCGCATACATGTTGACGCTCACGTACACGCGATCTTCGGATTCAAGCAAGACGCTTCTAGCAGTTCGTGAGTACACATCGTTTATTATTGACCTGGGTGTTCTGAATCCTTTCGGATATAGATTACGTATTGTCCCTTGTTTCACCTGTTGTCAGCATTGTACGTTCTATCTTCCTTTTCTTGTTTGTGCTACTGACAAGCTTTGGGCTAGGTTCGTGCTGCGTTCGTCTCGGTGAACTTATTTTCGATTCTCTGCGACGGTCTTGGAAACTACAGCCCTAGTTCTCCAGCGAGCATGAACAAGTTCGGCGGTCCGGTAGTATACCTTATTGGATGGATCTTTTTCCTCTTTGGTCTGCTCATGTTCATTGAGTACGGCAAGCCCCTCCCGAAATGGCTCCGATTCCGACGGGCCGCATCCTCCGACTCAGACGCTGAGCGACGGGCGATGCAGAATTCTTCATTCGGGGCGGAGGTCAAGGCGGAAGCTGAGCGCGTACACCAGTCTCAGGACGCGCTCCGGGTACTGGGTGTGACCAAGACGTTCCCTGGACGATTCACTGCGGTAGATGACGTTTCATTTGGTGTGCATGATGAAACGTTCGCGATGCTTGGACCGAACGGGGCTGGCAAAACCACGACGTTCAATATCATCCGAGGAGACATTCGCCCGACTCGTGGGGACGTGTTGATTAGCGGGCAGTCGATCGTGGATGAGCTTGCTGCTGCGCGCGTGTCATTGGGTGTTACGCCTCAGTTCTCGGCTGCGGATTCACAGTTGACGGTGCGAGAGCATATGCTGATATATGGAAGCCTGAAGGTCAGCATCTCAAATATTTATCTAGCGTGGTTTGCTTATGGTTTTGGTGTACATAGGGTTTGCGCGGCGAGAACCTGAAGCGGAACGTTGATTTGTTGATCGAGGCGACCACACTCGGCCAGTACGGAGACCGCTTAGCTAGCAAGCTGAGTGGTGGAAATGCTCGCAAGCTCAGTCTTGCCCTGGCTCTGATTGGCAAGTCTAGCGTCTCCTGGATTTCGTTGGGTAGGGACTAATTTCATGCTTAATTTCACAGGTAATCCCCGAGTGTTGCTCATCGACGAGTATTCTACTGGTATAGACGCCGCAACGAAGCGAGCCATGTGGAAGACACTTCGCCGAGTTAGCGCAGGCAAGGCAGTGGTTATCACAACACATTCTATGGAAGAGGCATCTGCCCTTGCATCCAAGGTCGGAATCCTTTCTGGACGCATGCTCGGTACGTTACCTCTTGCTGTATAGCCCTGTCACAAATCCCAATAATTTTCCATTTCCCCCAGCCGTTGGCACTCCTCATTCGCTAGTGTCCCACTTCCCAACCTACGAAGTCCACTTTGCTGCCCGCACGCCAGCCGAGGCTGCTCGTGCGGAGGAACTCATGTCGCGCTTCCCTGGCTCTCGACAGGCGGACGACGTCGCCACACGATACGAGGTGCCTATTGGGCAGACCTCGCTTGCAGCACTGTTCAAGACGCTCAGCGGAGGAACTGACGAGGGCAATGAACGAGATGTTCAAGGGAGCGAAGCGGATCTGGAGTATACTGTTGAGAGACTGGGCTTAGAGAGTGTTTTCTTGAAGGTGATCCGAGAGCATGATGCTGCTGCGGGGGAGCAGCTCGTGGTGAAGCGCTGGTGGAAATTCTGGTAGTTGGACATGCAGTGGATATATGCGCTTGTTACATGTTTGGTTGCTCTCAAATGCTATTCTATCGCTGTGATTTGAGTGTAATTGGACTCGCTATTGCCAGACACCTATTTTCCTAGAGTTAATTTGTGATAGAATTCATTAGAACCATAATCGATTGCGCTGCCAGACAAGCTCCACGTCAGGATTTGATTAAACTAGTATATTCTATCATAACAACAAGGCTGGCTAGCGGGGGAAATGATACCGTATCCTCAGTGTCCACAGGTGCTAACAATGCGTAGGGCCCAGTCTGTTAATCCCCAAACATCAACTTCATGTTCTGAACGGATTCTTTTGTCCCCTTCCCTCCGGCCTTTCCAAACGCGCCTTGAACGATTGCCGTCTTGCGTTTCTGAATCTGTAATACACGCTTCTCGATCGTGTCTTTAATCTGTGGCTCATGCGGATTAGTAAACAGAGAGGCAGCTGCATAGTGTGAACATACTACGAAATGCTTGACATAAACCTAAATGAAAAGCCCTACATTAAATAGGTTGTAATGGAATTACGCATAGATACTTACCGTTCGAGTTTGTCCAATTCGATGAATCTAATGGCGGGAAATAACAATAAGCCACTCGGCCATAAATCAGTATCAAACTACTCACTCGATCTATAGCTTGATTTTCAGCTGCCCTATTCCACCAGAAGTCCATCATAAACACATATTGTGCCTGCGTCAGATTCAACCCCACACCTCCTGCCCGTAGCGAAATACAAAATATTTTTGGTTTCAGATCGGGCGAGGCGAAAGATTGCAATGAATGGCTTCGCTGCTGCTGGGACATTGATCCGTCAAGCCGCAAGCTGTCGAACCCATCCCGCGCCAGTGCCTTTTGAATAATATCCAAAAAGCTCGTGAACTAAAAGTAACCTGTGTTAGCAGCATATGCAAGTACGAAGATCCCTCTGGCACTCACCTGACTGAACACAATCGCTCGCAACGATGGGTCTTTTTCTCGTAGCTCTTTCAAGTTACGCAATAGCGCGTCCACTTTGGTCGAAGATTTAAATTCTTCCGTGTTTGTGGTACTCTTTTGAGAACTCGGAACCACAGCGTCTAGGATAGCCACATCTACTTCATCTTTGACGTTATTAGCGTCAACCTCTACCCAAGGTTGATCCTAAAAGTAAACCGTTGGCTCAGCTAGGGATCGCATAAAAAGATTAAAGAACAACATACTTGGTTTAAAGCCACTCGACATACTGGGCACACAAGGGCATCTTCCTTTTCTCGGCACATTTTAAGAAAATTATTGAAACATTTCTTGCATCTGGAGCCCATTCATCAGCGCAAGTGCTACCAGCAATCAGGCACTGAAAACCATACCCGCTATGACCGCACTCCTGAACTGCAACAGGAGACTCTGCCGTTTCAAAACACACAGGACACCCCTGAATACTACCAGTAAATAACTAGGTCGCAGCATAATACAATAATTCAACTCACTCCATTCTTTAGTGTTTGGAGGCTTGTGGAAGGTTTCCGATTGGATACGCTTATGTCGTCTTCGTCGTCACTCTCGATGTCAATCTCTTCATTCTCAACTCTCTCCTTCTGAGCTTTGATAAGGTCTGGGTGTAGTACTGCTTGTCGAAGCCTGTGAATGTTGTTAGACTATGCGCTTTGGAATTCACGGTTACAACCTACCTCATAATTTGGGCTTAAGGAGTAAAAAATAAGGTTAAACGAGGTAACTCGTGGAGGCACAGAGTTCACTTACCAAACATAGACGCAAAATTCTTCGATACGGTTCCGGTGTTGTCCATGTCACCAAATTCCTTTTTCGCGAACGTATATACCTCCATGTATGCTTTCCGCTCCGCAGGAGTAAACGTAAGTTCCTCGATATTCATCTGAAGCGGACAAAAATGGCAAGAAGAGTATCAGACCCCCGTAGCGCGAAATTCAAGGTGTGACCTCGAAACTTACTATTTTTGGCGGTAACTCCACGATTTGGTTCCCGTCTACATCTCGCATGCTCTTTTCTCTTCGTAAAAGTACATTCTCTAGAATTACTTGAATAATCTGGATGGCTCGAGGATCACGATTTAAGAAAGGTGTGGTAATGAAACTTGGGGGAAGTGAGAAACAATCCCTCAAACAGATACGTGACAAACCTTTTGAAGTAAGCAAAGCTCGACCACGGCGCGTATTTCAGGAAACACCTAGTAAGTGAAAGAAAAATAAGTGGCTTAAAATCCAGCGCCTTCTGAAAGCACGCACAGTAGTGAGTATAAATCTTCAAGTCGGTTCACAATTGGTGTTCCTGAAGAAGTGTTTACCTCAGTACACAAAGTCTCAGAAATAGCATGATCGTAGTACTTACCGGTCAATGCCCAGCGATACACAGAGCTAAGCTTGTAACACGCCTTAGCATTCTTGGTATGCCTTGACTTGCAAAAATGCGCTTCGTCCAATACCACTCGCATCCACTGGACTGAAACAATCGCCACCCATTTTCAGCCATCCAACTACTCAACTCCGCCCTGCAAGGTGTACGTACCATCATATACCTGAGACGACTTTCCCTTCTCCGTATTTGCGTATTCAGAGGACAGTGTCCCGTATGAAGTAATCACAACGTCCACAGCTCTTTCTCCGTCTGATTGCGGGCCAAGCGCTTCGAATAGGTTGGGACGATTCAGGCCATGCCAGATTAAAGTGCGCAGGGTCCCAGGTTTACTACATCGATCGAGCTCCGACTGCCATTGCGCTAGTAAACTTATTGGCGCTATACAATGGATGTTAGACCGATGAAGAAGAAAGAGCGGAGTAAAGAGGTAAAGTACTAACCAACAAGGAGAGTCGCATGTGGTTCTGCCGCAGGCGCGTCCTCTACCTTTGTCCTTTTTCGTTTTCCGAATGCAGCCGCCAGTTGGTTTTTCGAGGGACCGAGAGCAGGGTTTGAGGTTTCCGCGGACGGTTGTGCGTTTTGACTGGCGTGTATTAGCGAAGACGTCATGATAGATTTGCCCATTCCCACTGTGTGCGAGAAAGGTTGCGCATACACGATGGTCAATCGAATGCGAAAATTTCAAAGAATAGGGAGAAATGCTTACTGTCTATGGATTATAGCGCGTTCCAAGGAATTGAGTGAGGTTCTATTTTGTGTACTAAATAAAACGTACGCACCGTCTCTAATAAGTTAAGGCTCAGGTAAGTAAAGCTCACTAACTATAACCGGAAAGCTCACGCACGCTAGAATGCCACCCCTCCAATGGTTCTCAGTCTTCACGAACTCCAGACTCAGTTCTCCAGAATACGGGTTGAAGTAAAACGGGCGTTCTTCAGCGCATAAGTCTATAACTCCCCCATCATCTTCAAACGGGAAAACATATCTATTGGCGAATAGCTGCTGGTCAATACATGATTAAAAAAAAGGAGAACATTGGATTAGACGCACTCTTCCCAGAGAGGATGAAGCGATGTCGTATCTCGCGCAGAACGCTCCCCGCGTTCAAGATTCCACATCCAGCTGAAAGGAAGGCAGCGTCAAATCATGTGTGCAAATCTAGCAAAGGGTATACTTGCTGGAGCGCTTGTTGTTGGTAAGGTCGTAGAGTCAAGGTAAAACTATCGGGAGGTGTCATGAAAGGAAGCTCCTTATCGTCCCGCTGAGCTCTAGAAAGATACATCTATAAGCGATCACTGCTAAGTAATGCCATACTATATTTACGTACTTCTCGTAGATATCCCCCAGCCTGTGAGGCCGCAACGGATTAAAGTCTAATCAACCACTCTCAAATATCAAAAGCACTTACTGGCCCTTGTTTAACTCTTCCCCTTCCAACTCTGCCTCCTCAGCTTCCTCTCCTTCTCCTATCGTCTCTGTGTTTTTGCCCTTTTGCTTCGCAGGTGTACCCTTCTCCTTGTGTTCGCCCTCTTGAGTATTTGCAACACTACCACCCTCTTTCCGTTTCCCCTTCCCCTTCGCCCCCTTCTTCTTAGCATAATCCCCAAACCCAGACCTCCTCGGCTTCAGCCCTACTTCTCCGAAAAGCGCCAACAAGCTCGCCTTTCGCTCTCTCAATGCCTGTTCCTCAGATGTTTCCGCCCCCTCGAAGATTATCGCTGTCTTTTTCGCTGTCGAGCTGAGATATTTCTCTGCCGCAGATTTGGATGGGGTTGATATAGGGCGGAATGCGGATGCTTTCAAGCACAGTTGAAGCAAGATTTTGAAATGATCCCCTGTGCGTTTGAACTCAGTAGGAGGGTCTATGGGTGTGCCTGTTATGTGCACGAGGTCCTTGTCAAGAAGCTTGGCGATCCAGCGAGCGGCATCGGTTACAATTCGCCCCACCTCTGTATGATGAATGAGTTTAGCGGTGAACAGTAGAAAATATCCCGATAAGTGCTAGGTACGTACCCGATCCTCCAGAATTTACGATTCTTACGATAGCATCTTCCTTGATTTTCTTCTTCGCTGCTGCAGCTAGGGCAGCGACTGACTTCGATGACGATTTGGCAGTGGTCTTTCCGGGCAGACCGGTGGCAGATGCATCCCTCTCTAGACGTAGGATCTCCCCCTTCTGCAATTGGCCTTTTCCGTTCACCATGAACCATGCATCCACACCAACGGTCCCTACGAAGAAAGATTCAGAATTTGGAGACTCGGTGTCGCGCTTTTTTGCTGATTCAAACAAGGAATTTTGGTTCGAAGCACCGACAGATGTCGAGTTAGAATTCATGCCAGGAGAGACCTGCTTCCTCTTTTTTGCAGGTGGCGGGACAGTAATATGTTCGTCCTCAGAGTCAGAAATAGTTATTATAGACGATGGAGCAGACCTGGTGCACGTAGACGAGGGTGGACGAGTAGGCGGCAAAGATTGTTCATCCTCACTAGGAATCCACTCAATGTCGGCGCTCTGCGAGTCGCGGTAGAGAGGTTTTGTCGTGGCTTCCGAACTGGACGGAAGAAACAAGGGAATAGCAGAGGGTGCAGAGAGAGGTGTCTCAAATCCAGAATCCACCGTTTCCTCCCTAGGGATGTCGAAGAATAAATCGTCGCTGGCAGATACAGAGTTGGGGGCTTCTCCAGTTACTTCGTTCGTTGGTACCTCTTCACCAGTATCTTCTAGGCGAGACGATAGATTATTACTAGACATCTCGATGTCTCGATTTGGCTGAGGAAGTGATAGGACTCAGGTAAGAGCAGGGTAACAGGGGGAAGGTCGCACGTCGCGATCATCCCTGGACGCGTCGCAAAATGTCACGTGAGCTCATTGCGTCACACACGGTGTCTTTGGCCATAAGGCACTTTTTGTCAGATAAGCTAGAATATCACGCATATACACACAAGTATACGCACACGGGTTTTCATCTTAACTCTTTCGATGCACTTTCATGATTCAAGCAAAGACGAAAATGACACAAAATGTTATTAT
>MU132194.1:72469-91743 GCA_015039395.1 Ceratobasidium sp. AG-I
GAGCCGCCCCCTGGATTCCTAAACAACCTCGAAATGCTAGAACGCCTCTTGGAGCGATCTGATGTATGCTTCTGCAGCTGCGTGATTTTCTCCTTCACTCGAGATTCATGTCCAGTCCACTTTCCGTTGCCTGCATCCTTAAAAATCTCCAGCGCCCGTTCGTAGCAATCCATTGCTAGCTGAGGGAGACCCTCCCGCTCGGCCGTGTACCCCAAATCCTCCGTGGCCAAGCCCTCTATTTCGAAGCTTTGTATCTTGCGAGATGCTCTATGAACGTCCCTTAAAAGGCTGCGCGCCTCCTCGTAGCGAGCGGTGCGGCTGTAGAGGCGGCCTAGGTAATAGCAGCACCACATATACTCGAGCTCGAGTTGCTCCCTCTCGGTCTTGTGAATCAAGTCTTGGTACGCGGATAAAGCAGCTTCGGTGTCTCCCCTGTCCTCTTTGACACGTGCAAGATGGCGGTCACACTGGCGCCGCTCCTGTAAGGTATCATCACCAAGGGACCTATACATCGACCGCGCATTCAGCAGATGCTCGCGCGCTGAGCCATAGTCCCGGAGCTCGCGGCAAGCAACCCCAAGCTGACATAGCGAGTCGGCTTCCCGAAGGCTATCGGCTTGCTTGTGGTACTGGTTGGCGGCAAGCTGAAACTGGGTACGAGCTTCTGAGTAACGACCAGTGAGGAACTCGTTGAGCCCCTTGTCAAACAAGACTGCCGGGGTAGTCTCCTTTGGTTCGCAAGAAGGTCTTGTGGAACTATTCGAGGAGTCATGGTTCGGCGGTGGAGATGTTCCTGACGTTGTAAAAGTTGACTGTAAGTTTTTTTTTGGAGCCCGCAGACTAAGCGCAATCTACACACCTAGAAATAAAGATGGAGAAACAGGTCGAATTACCGGAGTCCTAGTTGGATCCTCTGAAGGGACGCTGTGGGGCTCTTTCAAGAGAGGTTAGAACGCTGCATAAACCAACCAAATAAAAGCTACCCACCAGTTGTGGGATGACTTCCAGGATTTATCCCGGTATCCATTCCCAGTGGCGAATTAGCAAAAGGAATTCCTACTTTTGTATTCAGTATCACATCGTGAAAGGCTTTATGCAGGTAACACCCACCCATTGCTGATAGGGCGTTGGATAGCTGATGTAGATCATCTGGAGGCTGAGCGCGCACAATTTGCAAGCGCAGCTCAAGTTCGCCATCTGGGGTGTTCCTCACGATCTGAGGAAGGCGCTCGGGCTGGATTATTGCCCAAGTCTGGCGACCACATGGCAACTGTACAAAGTGAGCAAGTCGACGGCCAACGATTTGCTCCTTGGATGGGAGAATATTCTTCCATGATTCGCAAGCTGCGTTGACAATATCCTGCGACCTAGATCAGTACGAGTTATGAGCTTGTGGGACGCGTATAACAACTCACATCATATGATTCGGTAGATACTAAATCTACCATCAAAGGTTCGCCGGAAGGGTCATCAGGCACATAAGATATGAAAAGACTCATAATTTTAGTCAACAGCTAGGAAAGTGGAAGGAGATACACGCATGCCAAGCTGTTGAGATATTCTTATAGTGGACCACAACACAGCAACAGCGCGTGTGTGGCTGGCTCAGGCGTCTCGGTAAACCGGGAAGCAGTGGCAGCGCAACCATCAGCTCAAAGCTCTTGCTTCAGCAATTCTTCGGGTTAGACCACGCGTAACGACAGCATAGCCTATGAGAAGCATAGAACAGCCCCTCCGAGCTCTTCTTTGACGACAGAAATAGGCGTTAGGATGTCTCGCAGTCAAACGTTGGTGATGGACGCACCTCATTGGCTGTTAGGCTTAAATACTAAAGTCAGTTATCTTTGTATAGAGAAAATGCCAAGTATGAGCTCTAACCAGAAGAGGAGCATATAGCCGACTATATTAGGTTAGAGTAGGTAGGAGGCGCAGGTATCAGTGTGCCAGTGTATGAGCGCCGCAGAACGGTGGTCCCACCAGGCATACATAGCAGACGATCCATGTATAAACTCATTTAAGCTAAAGTGTTATTTGATCAGATGGGCCCGTACTGAGAAGGAAATAGTCCAGGAGCTCCCAATTTCGCAAGGGATTCCGTTAGCCCTGGACACTTGCCCGCCGATGGCCCCGGGTATTTACTTTCGGTAGCCTATCGATATCCTTAAGCTCATTTGAGATTACGATATCAGAAAGCAATCCATAGTTTCTTGAAGTAGGTTGAATGTCATATCCAGTACCATGCTATGGTGGAGACCAGGAATTGCGAGCTGTGGCCAGTTAGGCGCGAGTGTCACGTGAAGGACCCGGTGCAACCGGACTCATTAGCCTTTCTTGTCCCTGGCAGAAACTCCTCTCTTCTCCCGCCTGTCTCACGTCCAATGTCACTGCGTCCACGCTTTCTATCTATTCGGCCCTCGGCTTCTTGCGGCCTGCTAAGTACTGGTCTGAGCACGGGACCTCGCCGGTCTCATAAATATGTCTTCTTCCGCCGCGGTTTCTTCCTCCAAGAGTCCTATTCGTTAGCTACGTATCTCAGGGTTCTCACAAATCAGCAAGTCTCACGCCCCAAACGGCCTTAATACCTGTAAAGTATAAGGTATTGTGCACGTCGCAGCGATTTAGAAGAAATAGAACATGAGTACCCTGTGGAGAGCCTGAACGTGTGTATGCGTGGGATGGCCCTGTTGGAATCTTAAAAAAGTGAGACCAATTCCTATAAGACCACCATGAGTGCATTTCCTGCCCCAGACTCACATTCCCAGCTCAGGCGTCGAAACGGGGAGCAGAAAAATGAGCCTAGCTGACTGGATTCTTATATACGGCCCATTGTGCGCCGTTGCGGCAATAGTACGCCCCTACAGTTGTCTCCCTCCGTGTTATTTCTCACCCTATAGATTTTGCATGTCTACCCGTCACATTGTAGCTTCTTTTACACATTGTCCCGTATCTCGTCGACCCCTACAACTACCGGCGACCGGCCATTTCCGGACCATGGCTCAATGCACTGAGTGATTTATGGCTCGCTCATGCGGCGGCTCAAGGACATCGAAGTGAGCTTGTGCATGAGCTGCACGAGAAATACGGCAAGTTTGTTAGGATTGCACCAAACCATATAAGCATTGCCGACCCTGATGCATTGCGGGTAAGTGCCGCATACTATTCCCTCCCCTCCTATCCATTTCATGAGTACGTCTTATCTGACCGAGGGCTGGCTGATATAATGCAACTGATTAGGTAGTATATGCGCACGGAAATGGTACCCTCAAGTCGGAATTCTACGATCCGTTTGTGTCGATCCGCAGGGGATTGTTCAACACGCGTGATAGGGCTGAGCATACCCGTACGTTCCCCCTAGATGTGAATACCTAGACCTAATCCTCACCTCCTCTCAGGCAAACGCAAAATAGTTTCCCACGTTTTCAGCCAACAAAATGTTCTTGCCTTCGAGCCGTTCATTCGTCGATATGTCCGCAGCTTTTGCGCTCAATGGGATGCCCGCTGCGCCTCTGCCGCCAAAGGCCAGCGTGGTCCCGATTGGGAAGCCAGAGATGGGAAAGCCTGGTTTGACTGTCTTCCGCGTGAGTCCACCTTGTTCCTCCTTGATTTCTTTTTTGATGTCAACTTTAAATATTATACAGACTATAACTACCTCGCATTCGACATTATTGGCGACCTAGCATTTGGATCGCCCTTTGGAATGATTGCTGCTCAACGTGATACTGCCCCTATGGTCGAATACCACCCGTCTTCCTTTTCCTCGTTAGACGACAAGACTACACGAGTAGTAAAAGATGTCCCCGCCATCGAAATCCTCAATAACCGTAGTGATTTTTCGGCCAGTATGGGTGTTCTGCCTCCCTGGGTCCGGCCGTGGGCAAAACGCTTGCCCTGGTATGCCAAGGGAGACGCCGCGGTAAAGTGTTTAGCCGGGTTGGCGATTGCTGCGGTCACGAAACGGCTGGAAGAAGGGCTACCGGACGAAGAAAATGATGATGAGGGGGTTGACGAGGGGGAAGATGGAGTGAAGGGGAAGAAGAAGAGAACAGACTTACTAGAAAAGCTACTTCAGGGCAAGGATAAGGATGGAAACCCAATGGGAAGGGAGGAATTGACGGCGGAGGCCTTAACGCAACTTATTGCGGGTAGTGATACAACGAGCAAGTAAGCAACTCATACTTCAATTCAACTAGGTTCTAACCTGACACCTTTCTTTATTCAGCTCGTCCTGCGCAATCACGTACTACATTGCTTCTAGCCCCCGTGCCCAACGAATACTTCAACACGAACTCGATACCCATGCCTCCTTCAGCCCCTCTAGCTCTCCTGCAACTTCTTTTGAAAGCGTAAAATGTCTACCCTACCTCAATGCGTGCATTAATGAAGGTCTCCGCCTCCATTGCACCTCGGCGATGGGGCTCCCGCGTGTCGTTCCACCCGGCTCAGTGCTTGAAGTGTGCGGGGAGAGTTTTGGACCTGGGTGTGTGTTGAGTGTACCAAGTTTTAGCATTCATAGGGATAAGCAGGTATGGGGTGAGGATGTTGAGGCGTTCAGGCCAGAGAGGTGGCTAGATGAAGAGGGCGGAGAGGAAGGGAAGATGGGAAAAGCATTCAATCCATTTTCATATGGACCAAGGTGGGTGTTTGTATTGCCAGATTCGAGGCTAGAATCGACGCTGACAAGTGTTTCTTAATACATAGAGGCTGCGTTGGTCGGAACCTGGCTAGCATGGAGCTTCTGATCATAATATCCTCTATCTTTCGCCGGTATGAGTTTGAATTATTGAACCCAAAAGAAATAGTGAGTAGCACGTTCCACTGACTTGTTTGATCCACCTTCGTATTCGTGCTATCATTTGCATATATGCGCACGGTATCTTTCACTCGGCTCGCATTTTCCCTCGCGTCTTCTAACCTGCGTAGAAGCGTCGCTGACCCGAGGTTATTTTTGGTGGCACTATGATCAGTTTCAGACGAGAGAAGGTTTCTTGCGCAAGCCATTAAACTGTTTTGTAGGGATAAAGCGTCGCGAGGTAGTGATCTGATCAAAATTATTCTTGAACGGATTCCCTTACATGTATCGGCGATGACTGAGTTGCTATGCGCCATACTTGGGTAACAAAGGATCATGGGATGCAGTAAAATCAGTACAGATTGCGCAGGTGATAACGTGCTTACTATGAGAAGAACTAGAGTGTTATCCGTTTGCTGATATGCTGCATACCATTTAAATTCCTGCTCGTCGCTCAAGTAAAAGGCCATGTTGATCACGTGGTGTTGCAGGCTGACTCAGTCTGACATAAGCACCACGGCTCCTTTGGGACCACACGACTCGATCACCAACTCCACAGCTCAACCCTCGCTGTCCCCTATCTTTACGCCTTTCCATTCTCATTTCTCTAGCATACCTCTAGCATACCTGATTCCGGGATGCCACGACACTCTTCTACAACAACTGTTGATCCAGTCGTTGCGGAACAACTCAAAGTAGGCTGGTTTAGCGCTCATCGTAGATCTTGTGAATGAATTGTAGTGGCGGTCATAGGCGTTCAACGAGAGCGTAGCGAAGCGAGCGGAAGAGATCGTATTCAAGGTGTTTCCTCAGAAGGTGTGTGTATATCATTATTTCCGTCTCTTTATGCAGCTAGCTTATGCTCACACGTCTGTTAGATCATGTAAACTTCCAGTTACTCCTCCAAAGCTTACTTGCACGGCTGATTCAATTTACCAGACAGCTAAACCAGCGAATAGAGAAAGCTTCTAGCCCTGAATCTCAATACCACATCTCCAACGCAGAGGCCTCCACCGACGCCACAGTTTACTCACCTCCCGCAATCTCTGAACCGCCCACAAAGAAACGACGACACGAGAATGGTGATGCTTCTGCGGCCGCAGCGACGTTTGAACCGAGCGAAGGTGGCCCAAGGTTCTTGAATCGCATGGTGGCGAATCAGACGCTGCGGAGCCTACACGAGGACCTCAAGAAGGAGTACATGGAGCTGGTGGATCTTTGTGTGCGTTCGGTTTAAGCTTCCCCGATCTTATTCCCCTAACTCTAAATTCCTGTTCAGGACAAGGTTAAGCTATGGGTCAATCTCACTATGCCCAAGTACGTCATATTCTACATTATACCGACTGGCGTTAATTGTTCGAAGAATCGAAGATGGCGATAACTTTGGTGTTCAAATACAAGAAGGTGCGACGGAGTGCCTCTTCAGCATGCCAAGTTTGTTAACCCCAACGTTACTAGAGGTCCTAAACGAGCTTCACCGCGCACAAGACTCTGGCTACAACCTCCGTGATGCCGTCTCGAAGTCGCATCATGTCAACCGAGCAAAGATATGCTCAAAGATATTGAAGTACCCTCATATAGAGGACTATGCCGTGCGTTTGTATTATCTAGTGCAAGCTTCGTCCAAACTTATTTTTATTCCCCATCAGATTGCTTTGAAAGAACACGATGAGAAGCAGTTCTACATGTCCCTCCGGAATCTCATAGACCTACGCAATATCTACGCAATACTAATGGACGTGATTCATAAAAACTTCCAAAAGGTAAGTTGTTTCGTATCTCAAGAAACAAACAAGCTCAATCTCTTGCTTCTAGATTCGGGCACCCAAAGGAAATAACGGTGCGACTATGTATTAGACAGCGCAGGATCAGCGCCTAGATTGTTGTATTGGACACAGCCAATCATGCAGGACATTGTTTCGCCTAGTAATATCAAGCTGTCTTTTTCTCATTTCTTGAATCCACATCGTGAAGCTTCAATCAGTCGCACACTCATAATAATCACGGTAACGGTATTTTGAATGTTTGAACTTGGATGCTTCAGCCAACGTCAAGTCACGTGCGAATATATTTTCGTCCTTGACCTCGACTGGCCTGGCACTAGCAAGAGTTTCTGCTCGGTTCGAATCTTGAGATCGTTGAGCCTGCTACTAGTGGTGATCTGTCTCATTGAATCTGATCAGTATATCTCTTTGACCAAGGATAGCCAGCCTCAAGCTCCATTAGGAGACACCCTCTCGTATTTACATAGAGCTGCCCCACCCTATGTGCAGACTAAATGTTGCTTCACCAAAACATCTACCTAGCGTGCACCTCAGTAAAACTTACGGCGGAATTTCTCTTGTGACATCTATGTTGGTCATCAGGCTGCGAATCCTAGAGGCAAACTAGGAGCTCCGATCTGGTTGCCTACATGCCATCACGAATACAAGTTATCATCACATTCTTGGGACTTCACTCAATCGGAGCTTAGTTAACTTGTGCGGGCTGAGAGCTATGTTTCACACTTGGTGGGCACCCATTTACTCTGAGCTTTGTTGAATGCTACATAGACCTATCATTCATCCTACCCGATGGGATCCTGCTTCGATAATGGGTATTTTTTCCTTACGTACCTTAGGGTTTCACAATACACAAGTCTGAGATCGAGGAGTATATAAAAACGGAGGCAGTTATGGTAAATATGTACTCGAAGATCTATAAGATGCCGAGCCCACAAGTCGCTTAAATTCCTAGCGGATGCGAGAATTTCTCCCTAGCTTCCCTGAGCCTATGGAGAGCAGATAGTAGCTTGTCGTCGCTTTGGATTAACCCTTCGCTGCGCTTTGAAGAGGTATTGTTCGTGGGATAGATGAAACCTGGTCTGTTTTTGATTATCAACCTGTCAGTCAAGCTGTATGCAGCATCGGATGGGTTTTCCAAACTCACTCTGGGGTACAATACGTCCCGTTTGCTGGAACCTTCCCGTCGAGAAAGTAGTCCCGCACATTCTTGACAGTGCATAGAGATGGGTGTGCTGTGCTGTAGGTGCTGCGTAAGTGACTTGGACAGTCGTGCTGAGACGTTGCCAATAACTTACGTGCAGTGGCCATAACTAAGAAAAGGACCCAGGTGAAAACTGATTTTATACGATTACACGAATGTACTTACCCTTTCTGGATAAGCAGGCTAGCTGACTCTTTTCCGAAGCCCCTACTCATCTTCACAGCAGACGACAGCGGGGTCATCGGATCCGCATCCAAGCTGAGGAACAAGATAGGGAACCTAGAAATAGTTTGAGCCACGGCGCACAGTAGGTTATCTGAGTTACGTACCTTGTCTTCTTGAGCCCCCCGGCAGTTGTCCACGGTCCTGTATAGCGTTGATTTGCCCGGAACGACCATCCCCGGCAAATGCCAGCGACAATCGCCCACGATTCGCCAGTAGGGCTGATCTTGCCCATCTCACGGAAGCTGAATCCATCTGTTTAAACTACTTATCAAGCACGACCGCTGACGTTGCTTACTAGTTAACATAGCTCTTGATGGGGATATTGGTCGGTGCCGTATCGCCGCAGAAAATGGAGCGAAACGACTCGCTGGTGGGATAAATCTGCATAGATCGGTTGTAGACGTTCTGAACAGGATATCAGAGTTTAATAAACCAATTAGGGTTGAATAATTCACCTGCGTATACGGTTGCGAGTGGATCTCAGAGTAAACGAAATACAAAGAAGAATATACAGCCGTGGCGTCCCCTTGTTCAAGCCGCACCAAGACTATTATCCCCCGCCGTTAGTAAATCAGATTTCTTGGAGTTGTTCCCCTGGTACTCACCTTGAGCGGCGAATGACCAAATTTTTGGAGCGTGAAGCATTCCTAAGACCCAGGCTTGAAGGTCAGACGCTGTGAAGATCCCCGGTCCGTTTCCTGGTCCCACGGGCGAGTCTGCTACTGTAATCGGCTCTTTATCCAGTCTGGTGTATAGCGCGTTTAGACGCTTGCGAAGGCTTTCGGTGGTCTCCGCCTTGCCAGACTTGATTTTAGGGATGGCGAATTCGCAATGTTTGGGACCAGCTTCCGCGCACGTTGACAAGAAGCCGGTGAGTGTCTGAAACAAATGTTATTTTCTGCTAAGGTTGAGCGTCTCTATACATGAAGCGCACCTTGTGAGTTTCAGCCATCCCATCCCGACCCCACTGGAGTACATCGTCGAAATAGGACTCAGCATCGGATACCCCATCTAACACCATACGTTTGACAAGATCTGGACGCATGGCGGCAAAGGTTGCTCCCAGGATCGTTCCGTACGAGTAACTGATGTGACCAGGTAAATTGATAACTCGCTAACAAAATCAACATTTTGTGTGTAGACTCACCCCCAAAAGTTTAACCCATCCTCTCCAAGGGCTTCCACAATCAGTGCCATATCCCGAGCAACAGATGCCGTTCCAACGGATTCGAGCATTCCACGGTTTCCGTTCTTCAAGCACGCTGCGTTGTGTCCGGCTTGTAAGGCACTAAGTCTAGTAACAAAAGCACGCTCGATGTCGGTGGTCGTGTGAGGGAAGGGTGTCCCATATCTTTGAATAGGTTGATTAGGTTCATCCTATTCTTGCGGAGCACTCGGTGGGACTTACAATGCTTGCTTGTATTCGAAATGCAACGCCTTGGCCTCAACGTCAAAGCATCCCGTCCAGGGGCCGGTTAGATTCACACCGCTGACATCGTTTACGACTCAGCATCCTCCTTCTGAAGCAATCATCTGCAAGAGACGTACCGGGGATCAAACCCAATGATATCGTATCTGCCCTCAACAATCGTACTAAGCTCCTCACTCATAGCAATTGTGCCGCTCCCAGAGTTACCAGGTCCCTTGTGCACAAGAATACAATCAGGTCAGCAGCTTTGAAGGTATAATATTACGCTTGATGTCAATGCTCACGCCTGGATTAGTTAGGATCGTGCCAAGGCGACTCTCTGCCGGGACCGTGGCAGATAGCTTCCGCATGAATATTGAAACCGTATCGTTGGCCGTAGGATTCGAATACTAAAGCAGATAGGGCATTAGCAACTAGGA
This sequence comes from Ceratobasidium sp. AG-I, assembly GCA_015039395.1. NCBI lineage: Eukaryota > Fungi > Basidiomycota > Agaricomycetes > Cantharellales > Ceratobasidiaceae > Ceratobasidium > Ceratobasidium sp. AG-I. The sequence continues at coordinate 82,317 of MU132194.1, forward strand.
TCTACTTCAAAACTGCACCAAATTTGCTCTCACATCGCGAGGGACATCAAAAAAGGCGCATTGTGTCTTGCCGTTGTCTGGACAGGCAAACCAGGATATATTGGTTGCCTGGCGGCTCATAAGAGGGGAGCTTGCCCATGCAGAAGGCAGAATCGAGGCAGCCTAGTTAGAGCGGGACGTTAGTCTGGAGGTAATGCGTGGTATAGATCAATATTAATAATAAGCTTACGAAAATGCTGCTTCCTAGCATACACGCACTCTGCGATAGGAGCATGTTGTCTCAGACGAAGGGTAAAGTAGCAGGGCGAACTGCCGGAAGGATGACGCTTTGCTCCGTCAAAGTTACCGGCTTTATATGCATCGTGCAAGTGCGTGGACCGCCGGATTGGCCGACCAGTCATTATGTAGTAATCCAAGGGACGACGTGGACAGTGTTATAGAACCCACTGTATGCTTGGCGTCAGGGGTATATGCACAGCCATGACGCGAGACACTCACATAAGAGGCACTTTATAATATCCCGACCAAGAGCCGGCTGGCTGTAGAAGACTATGGATTGCGGGGGTCGGGGTGTCTTAGGAGAAACCTGCCCAGGTGATGGAGACCATGAGGAAGTTGAGACCTATCAAGCCACATGGGCCAGTCAAGTCACGTGCAGATATATTATCATTTCTGGGTGGATGTTAATTTGCGTGATCACTAGGTCAAACTGCGCTGAGCCGAAACACACGACACCCAAGCTGACACGAAAGAAGCGAGATATGAGACGAGGAATAACCTAGGTAAGGGGACAAAAAGGGAGGCCTGACCATTCAAGGACGCAGCAGTCAAGCGCGGAACCACGTGCAGACATATTTTCTTTTTTTCACTCCCACCCACCCTAACGCTATCAAAAAGTTTCTAGTCTGTTTCGATCTTAGGCCTACAGAGCTTGCTGCTAATATCAGTCTATCGCCTCGACTATAGCTATCTAGCCCCAAGTTCCCTTAGGTGGCCCTTTTTCACGTGTGCATAGAGCGTTATTTCTTGGCCATTCCATCATCTGTGCAGACCGAATGTTGCGCATTAAACCTCCGCCCAACCTGCACTTCAATAAACTCTGCGGCGACCTTTCTAGCACCACATTTATCTTGGCCGTCGGGCTGCTACTTTCAGAGGCAAACTGAGAGCTCAAATCGAAATCCGACTAGACACACGCCGTTGCGAAAACAAGTTGGTATCCACTTGGAATTTCATTCAATTCAGCTTTCAAACCCTACATTAGCCATACTTTAGAGCCCGTACAATAAACTCGTTCGGATTACATTCAAGCCACGACATTCAACCAGAAGATTTACTCTCAATTACAGTATTCACTCGAGCGCAAGAAATGTTCAAGCAGGTTTATCGATGACCAATTCAAGGAAGCTCAACTTGTCGCTGCGGGCATCACACTCCCACCTGTCGTCCTTGGCGCACCCAAGCACTCCTATGTAGTCGCCGTCATCAAGGTGCTTCCAGCTCTCGTGGTCCTTGCCGAAAACCAAACCGGTTTGAGTAGTATGGGTTGAGTTAAGCGGAATATCATGCGAGTTCCAGGTGAGCGGCTTCCCGTTCGGGTCCTTCTTAACCTGGCTATCTGTGACGCTCTGCAAGTCTGTTGGAACCTTGTCCTTGGAGATATCGCAAGCTCAAACCAGCTGCAGGGCCCTTCTTCAGGGTGCCTGGCCAAACCTTGGTCGTGTGCGACCGTCCCGAGCTGCACAGAGAGGTAGAGAGGGAGCCTAGTTGCGGTTATTCCAGCACCGAAATAGTATATCTTAACGACGTTAGGGTCAGAGGCGATGACTGAAAGGTTTTTTGTGCTGGAAACCGTGACCGTCTATTCGGGGAGAACGAGGGTAGATTCGTATATCTCGTTTGACGTAGGTCTGCCCTTCGATGTGGTAGTCTTCTCGTGTACTGACACCTGGTATGTATATTTTAGTTGACTATCAGGGAGAGTTTAGCAATCACTACGCACAGTTCCGTTGTCTCCTGTCTTCCAACCAAGATCGGTCCACACCTCCAGAATCCTGAAAAGGGCATTACATAACTGCAAGCTAACTCCCGATATGCGACTCATACCTAAAGTAGCTAATTTCTCCATACTGTAGTTTCCGTCCTCTCTGCAACACAATAGCTATGTTAGCCTTGCCCAAATAGAGACATAATCTACTCTAGCTTCCCTTCGAACCAAGCATTAGCTCACACAGTAACTGTTCTCGAAGCAAGCTATATGCGCTGCAAGATTTTCAGCTCTTATGCCTAGCCTTGCACCTTAGACTAAATCTATTCTGTTCGGCATGCATTCCCCCATGTGGACTATGGTTAATCGCCAAGCGGATACTTCTAGGGTGTTTGCTCCAATGACCGCACCAGGAACAAACGCGATAGCCTCTCAAAATACTTGACGTTTATTGAGCTCCGGGGTCCTGCATAGCTTAGGGTGATGAAAAGCCATGGTCCTGGTAAGATAAGCTCATTAGCAGAACGATCGCGTTTTTTGTGGTACTCGAGTGCTCATTGAGCTCCTAATGATTTTCCCGGAGATCTAAGCAAAAGAAAATGATGGACATGACAATGGAGCAGTATGAAATTAAATGATGAAGACAAGGGTCATCCCGGAGCCTAGCTGAAGCCCTGCATACTTCCACCGCTCTCGGAGTGGGGGGAAGGGGACCGAAATTCAACTGAGCATCAATCAACCGCGTGAGCAACAGCGCTCAACCACTCCCGAACGACTAACACCCGACACTCAAATGTGTTCATGTCTGGTTCTCGCGAAGCTCGGGAGATATAAATGAGTGTTCTATCCGAGTAGCTTGACAGGCATCTCCGTTAGGTTATCCGCCAGCCGTAGAGTAGTGAGACCCGAGACCCAGCAATGGCTAACTGGCTGAGATTCATTGAGGGTACTACTTTTTCAAACCACTATCTTTTCAGTGCTTAGCGATAGTTAGCCCGGCCAGATTATGCAGGCTAAAAGCTCAGTGTTACACTCGGTGGGTGCCTGCTTCTCTGGGGTTTATCAAAAGCTCATGTGATCCATAGCTCATCCGGCCCAATGGAATCCTATCTTTATAGCAGGCAGTTTCTCTGCGTACATTAGGCTATCGCTATGGTCGATTTGAGATTGAGAGGTACATCGAAACGGGAGTGATGATAATAAGTTTGTACCCGAAGTTCTCTAAAACACCATACTCGCAAGGCACTTAAATCCAGAGTGGGCGTGAAAGCTTCTCCCTAGCTTCCCTCAGCCTATGAAGCGCAGATAGCAACTCATCATCGCGCCGGCTCAGCCCTTCACTGCGCTTCGAAGAGGTACTATTCGTGGGATAGATGAAGCCCGGCCTGTTTTTTTGATGTCGGGTAGTTTATTAAGTTGTATGCAGCATTGAAAAAAGGTTTGTGGGCTTACTCCGGGGTGCAGTGTGTCCCATTTGCCGGAACCTTCCCGCCAAGAAAGTAGTCCCGCGCATTCTTGACAGTGCATAGAGACGGGTGCGCAGTACTATAGATGTTGCGTAAGTAACTCGGAAAGTTATGTTGAGATGTCGCCAATAACTTACGTGCAGTGGCCATAGCTAATGAAAAGGCTCAGATCAGAACCGAAGTTATGCAACAGCGAAAAGGTATTCACCCTTGCTGGATAAGCAGACTAGCCGACTCCTTCCCGAACCCCCGGCTCATCTTCACAGCAGACGACAGTGGGGTCACTGGGTCTGCATCCAAGCTGAGGAACAAGATAGGGAACCTAGGAGCGGCTTTAGTCCGGTGCAAAGCAGGTTGTCTGTGCTAACACACCTTGTCTTCTTGAGCCCTTTGGCAGTGGTCCATGGTCCTGTGTAGCGTTGGTTTGCTCGGAACGACCATCCCCGACAAAGACCAGCCGTAACTGCCCACGATTCACCAGTAGGGCTGATCTTGCCCATCTCACGGAAGCTGTATACAGCTATTTAAGCTGCGAATAAATCATGAGTGTTGAGGGTACTTACTAGTTGACATAGCTATCGATGGTGATATTGGTCGGTGCTGCATCACCGCAAAGAATGGGGCGGAGCGACTCGGTGGTGAGATAAGCCTGCATAGACCTATTGTAGACGTTCTAAGTAGGATATCAGCATTTGACGACTGAATTAGAACCGAGTAGCTCACCTGCGTATATGGTTGCGAGTCAATCTCAGAGTAATAGAAATATGAATTTAAATATGCAGCTGAGGCGTCCCCTTGTTCAATCTGAACCAAGACTATTATCCCCTACCGTTAGTGAATCAGATTTATTGAAACCATCCCCTGTTACTCACTTTGAGCGGTTGATGACCAAGATATCGGAGCGGCGAGGCTTCCCAAGACGAAGTTCTGAAGGTCGGGTGCTGTGAAGATTCCCGGCCCCGCGGGCGAGTCCGCTACTGTAATCGGCTCCGCACCCAGCCTAGCATACAGCGCGTTTAGACGCTTGCGAAGGCTTTCAATGGTCTCCGCCTTGCCAGAATTGCTTTTAGGAATAGCGAATTCGCAGAGTTTAGGACCAGCTTCCACACACGTTGACAGGAAACCGGTGAGCGTCTGAAACAAGTGTTATCTTCCGCTAAGACCGAGTATCTCTAACCACCGAGCGCACCTTGTGAGTTTCAGCCATCCCATCCCGGCCCCACTGGAGCGCATCGCCGAAATAGGACTCCGCGTCGGACACTCCATCTAACACCATGCGCTTGACAAGATCTGGACGCATGGCGGCAAAGGTTGCCCCCAGGATCGTTCCATATGAGTATCTAACGCGACCAGGCATGTTAACAACTCCGCTAGCAAAACCAGTGTTCCACATGTTAGCTCACCCCCAATAGTTTAACCCATCCTCTCCAAGGGCTTCCACAATCCGTGCCATATCCTGAGCAACAGATGCTGTCCCAACGGATTCGAGCATGCGGCGGTTTCCGTTCTTCAAGCACGCTGCATTGTGTCCAGCTTGTAGAGCACTAAGTCTGGTAACAAAAGCACGCTCGACGTCGGTGGCCGTATGAGGAAATGGGACCCCCTGTCTTTGAGAAAGCGTATTAGGGTCATATCGTTCTTGCAACGCATACAGTACGACTTACAATGCTTGCTTGTACTCCAAATGTAGTACCTTGGCCTCAACGTCAAAGCATCCCGTCCAAGGACCAGTTAGATTCACGCCACTGGCATCATTTACGATTCAGGATCATGCTACCAAACCAACCATCCAGAATAGACGTACCGGGGGTCGAAACCGATGATATCGTACCTGCCCTCAAGGATCGTGCTAATTTCCTCGCTCATAGCAATTGTGCTGCTTCCAGAACCACCAGGTCCCTTGTGCACAGAAACACAATCGAGTCAGTAGGTTTCAAGATGCAATATTGCGTCCGATGACACCACGCACCCCTGGGTTAGTTAATATAGTTCCGAGACGTTTATCTGCTGAGACAGTCGCGGGCAGCTTCCGCATGAATATCGAAACTGTATCATTGGCCGTAGGGCTCGAATACTGAAACAAGTAAAGCGTCAGTGCTTGGGGCATTAGGTTTGAGGCTGCATTAGGTTTGATCTTACATCACGAGGAACGTCAAAAAAGGCGCATTGCGTTTTGTCGTTATCTGGACAGGCGAACCAGGATATGTTTGCCGCCTGGCGGCCCACAAGAGGAGAACTTGCCCATGTAGAAGATAGAATCGAGGCAGCCTGATTGGAGTGGAGCCTTAGTCTGGGAGCAATACGCAGCGTGAATGAATGGGAATAACAAGCTTACAATAAGGCTGTTTCTCAAGACACGCGTGCTTTGCGGTAGGAGCATGTTGTCTTAGATGGGGTAAAAGGATGAACCGCCGTTCCGTTCTGTCAAAGTTACATGTTTTATATGCATCGTGCACGCAAATATGTAGACCTCCGGCTTGGCCGACCAGTTACTATACAGTAATTTGGGGGACTACGTGGCCAGCGTTTGTATGCTTGGCGTCAGGTGTATATGCACAGCCATAGCTCGAGCTCCTCACATGGAGGCAAGTATATAATATTCCGAACTACATGCATAGCTTACATTATCCCGACCAAGCGCCGGTTGGCTGTAGAAGACTATAGATTGTGGGGTCGGCAGGTCTTAGGAGAAACCTGTCCAGGTCACGAAAACTAGGACCACACAGGGGCCGAAATTGAGGAAGTTAAGATCTATCGACTCGTTCACGAACGGAGCCGCCGAGCGCAAAATTAACGCAAGGAGACGGTAAATTGAGAATAACGTTTTTTTTGAAAGATGTTTATGAGAAGAGATCTCGTAGATCTATTTATGCGTGAAAGAGGAACTTTGAAGGAATCCGCTGGCGATTGGAACATGCTGGGAAGACTGTCGGAGTTCGAAGTCCAGACGTCGATTCAATCGGACGCCCAATCACGTGACATATTTCCACGGCTCTCAGTGATCAACATCGACAGGCTAACGTTTCGAAGCCGCAACCACTACCATGACGGTCAGAACACAGAAGCTTGCCGAAACAAAGGCAAAGGCCACTGGTACGTACTACTCAACCTCTTGGAGAAACATTCTCATCCTTTTACATCACCGTCGCTTTCACTTCTAGTGAAAAATGACCAGCTTGATACTCCAGATTCATCAACGGTAAAAAGTCTTTCCAGATTAATCCAGCCAAAACTCATGTTCAACAACAGCAGGCCACACCACCACCAGCTCGTCAGCGCCCACGGAAATCTACGAAAAGCAAGTCTAGCAAATCGAATTCAAGCAAACAAGCTCTTGCCCAGTCGGAACTCATCTCGCGCATGCCAGTAGAGGTTTTTGCTGAGGTTAGTTACATGTTCGCTGCTCAATGAAAAACAGAACCAAGGAGTATCACTAATGTAATTACCTCAAACAGTTTGCTTCTTATCTGCAGCCCGTAGATTTGATCTCTTTAGCACGCACCAACAGATTCTTTCGCAGAATCCTGATGTCATTCTCAAAAGGCACTCGAATATGGCAGACGGCCGAGCGAAATATAGACGGACTTCCATCCTGCCCACCAGGACTATGCGAACCGCAGTATGCAGCTTTCATGTTTATTAACGCTTGTTCGGTGCGTGTGGCAAAGGCAACACTGTACAGCCACAGACTGACGCGGATCATTCGTCACTCAGGAATGTGGCGCTCATACTGTCCGTCGTATGGATCCCTACTTGTGGGTTCGCCTCTGCCCAGGTTGTCGAGACAAACTGTGAGTAATGTGTTGCCACATTTCCCGCCTTGGGTAGCGTCATAACCTCCTGCTTTCTCCAGTCTTATTAGAGCTCTCGATACGATCGAAAATATAGACCTTGTCTCGAAATCCAATAGTAGGTTTCTAGAACACTCAAAGAAATCTACGGACTGATGTTATAAGCGTGTAGCGGCCATGCCTCCAAAGGCCGGATCCGTGTGGTACAGCTTAAAGCGAGATTTGGACGCCGTCAAGTTCGAGATGGACATAGTGGCCACAGCTGTGGAAATCAAGGGAAAGGATCCCTTGGCAGAGTGGCGCGTAGAAAGGAACAGGATGTTGAAAGAACGAAACAAGGTGGGTAGCATGCCTATTACATCCTTCCTGAACTTTCTTATACCCAACGGCGTATAGGTTGCCCAGCAGATCATAGCCTTTTATAAGACCGCAGACTCAAAACGAAAGGATGACCGGTCGAACATTGCCGAGCAACGGCGCATCGAGTGCGTATTAAAACTGGTCCTTTGCCAATGTACTGCCTGACATTCGCTTGCCCAGGATCGAACAGCGACTGCGTTTAGCTGACTGGTCAGAGGAAGATCTTGATTTTTCGGGTGCACATTCTCAGCCCTGGACCGGATACGTGTCCGAGGCCAAACCCATCACAGACCGCAGTGCGTATGCGAATGATGTCACGAGCTGCGATGCGATACTTACCTCGGCCGCAATTCTCAGGTTGGGCAAAACTCTATCCCAAGCTTGTTGAATGCTTAGAGCGGAAGCGCGAAGCAAATTCGAAGCGTGACATTGAACAACAGCATGCCGCCCGACGTCTCCGAGTGCATATCCTCTTGTCTACGATCTACCTTGCCCCTACTCCCGTCGCCCAAGTCAATGTCGAGCTCTCGGCTGACGACATGGAACCGGGATTGGCTGCGACCCCTCTCAACTCGCCGATCAGGTTCTTACCTCTGTATCAGCACAGGCCACCGTTCCCATCCACAGCAGAGGTCTTCACGTGGGACCCGGTGAAAGAATGGTTGGACGAAGACATGACAGTCGAGGCGATGGTGTCCCAGTTTGAGGAGCGGAGGGGGACTATCGAGAGTGCTGTTCGGGAGTGGCAAGCCAAAGTTGAGAAGGAGGTTCTTGCGATCTGGCGAGAAGGACCCGAAAACACTCCTCCACCGATCGGACAAGTTGCGCGCCACGCTGGACAGATCCCAGCGTACACAATAACTTACGGCAAATCGGACGGGACCACGACAACAAACATCAAGGACCTCTCGACCGATGCACAGCTGCTGCTTCGCGCTGATACTGTCTTCAAATCTCTCTTTCTAATCAAAGCTGCTGGGTCACTCTTTCACACTCGCGGCGTCGTGTTCTATCCAACCTTCGTACCGGGACCTACCGGCCGGGAAGTCTTCGAGACCGGAAATCTAAGGATGGGCAGGATCTGGGACGCAAGCCAACTCAAGCGCCACGAGGAGGGCTGTCACGTGGCGCGTGTTTTGCTGCGATGTCTGGGGCTTCCCGATGCGACATATGCCGAGTTGGCTGCACTCGGGGATAGGTTCACGTGTGCGAGGTGTTGCGAGGTCATGCCTGAGTCGTGGGAGCAGCTCGTAAGTGACGCTTCGGGACAATTAGTTAGGTATATGCGCGCTAATATTCTGGCTATTCTTTCACTGCTAGGTTACGCACTTCTTGATTGAACAAGAATTATGGGAACGAGGGCAGAGAGGGATTGCAATGCAGCCAGGGTGCGGAGTCGTATTCCGAAACGTACACGATATGGACCCGAAAGCGAACACCAAACCTCTTGTGAAAATATTGACCACTCGAGAAGCAAAGGCGTTGAGGACTAGGGAAGCGTTACCTAGATCTGAGCTGATTCCGTGCCCGGTGTGCAAGAGTATCGGAACATACTGCGATATGTACCCACAGGCGTGGGTGGAACATCACATGGAAGTGTAAGTGCAGGTTTTTTGTCTTACTTGAGAGCAGACTGTTGGTGTGCTCAACGTCGAGGTACCGCAGTCATAACATCCCCAATCCTCCGCCTCCTCCAAGGTTCCGACCAGATGACGAGTGGTAATATTATCGCGGGATGTTTGGAGAGGTATGGAAGTTGGCAAAATTAGTCTAATCTATGAGAACAGATTTATATGAGATCTTATAATTACTTTTACCTTGTA
>MU132194.1:92113-103889 GCA_015039395.1 Ceratobasidium sp. AG-I
GTATATATAAATTGTATGGGCACAATTTGGGAGATATCGTTGTGTAAGAGGGCCCGGATCAATTGATCCCAAGGACCCCAATTAGCATCGGATCACGTGCCTCCGAGCCATAATCTGCGACGACCACCGCGATGTCCAGAACCTACTATCAATTAGCCCATGAGGCTACAAAATGGATCATTGGACCTATGGCTGTCAGTGATTTCATTCACGAGTTTCTTCCCCACCCTGGAGGTTCTTTTCTTACCCCCTCACACCCGAGCCCCTTTCTCAATGTTCCCTTCGAACTCGGCCCCGAGCCTCAGCTGCACCAGCTTCTCGTGAGTATTCATTAACGCAGAACTCACTAAGCCACCTGAAACTTATGCCGTTGCACCGCATAGACGGGTGCGTTGAACACTCACCTAACAAAATTCAAATGCGCCACCATGTCTCTCAGCTCTTCAAGGCCATATCTTGCCTTTTTCTCGACTAGGTCTAAAGTTCCTCCGACACAGGAGAACGGCACAACTACTAAAGATCTTGAAGCCATGGAACTGTTTGTCGAGATCAACAGAACCAAGGAGTACGACCCCTTTTGCGACTCTGGCCCTGAGTTCATCGACTTCGACCCCTTGGAAGAATACCACCACCTACCGGAGGCATGCCAAGCAAAAGTACAGACCCTTGGCCATAGCGTGTATTGTGCTGCTCAGGTCCTTGCGCGGCAGCATCGTCAGCACTTCTTCTCGATGACTATGTCAGGTCCAATGGTTCGTTTTATCAGGTGGGACCGTGCTGGAGCTATCGTGTCTCAGGCTTTTGACTGCGCCAACGATCCTGATACGCTGTGGCACTTTCTGTGGCGGCTGGAAAGTCTTGATATGGCTCAGCGCGGGTTCGACACGACTGTCGACGTGGACTCTGCTCGAGCCCATGAATCTGCTTTTGCTGTTGCGGTTGAGGATCGAGTCTGCTTCGAGCTCGGTATCGACCGTCGGAGCGTAGATGAGGCTAAGAGAGCACTAGACTTGCATTATGAACCGGAGCAGCTATCGGTCGTCTCGGTCACAGAGGATGGCGCCGCCAACAGTCACTGCGTTTCTCGATCGGTAATAACACCATCATCAGTTGCTGGTCGAGGCACCAAGGGTTACTGGAGTCTCAATATTTCGACGCAAGAGCTATGTTTCCTCAAGGATACCTGGCGAGCAACTCGAAGCAATTCGGAACTCGAAGGGGACATCGTGCGTGAGCTCTGTGAGAAGGGTGTGAGAAACGTCCCCGCGCTAGTTTGTCACGGCGTTGTCGCTTCAGGTGGGTGAATAACCTACCTCGCTCTGTTCACCTTATGCCGATAGCGACTTAGAAAACAAGACCCAGCGTACGCGGACGCAGGAGTTCATTTCAGCAAGCTGGGTCAAGCGATCGTTGAGCGAAGTCAAGCTTAGGCAACACATCGTCGAACGGGTCCATTATCGTATGGTTTCGAGCACTCTGGGGTGTAGCCTGCACGAGCATGATAACCTCCAGGAGCTTCTGTTTGCCGCAGGGGACATGTATCGCGGTTAGTCTCGCTTGTGTACTTTCATCGCACTTGTGCTAATACAAGGACCATAGCTGTGCTGGACGCGGAAGAGAAGTGCCAAAGGCTGCATCGGGATATCAGCTCGAACAATGTCATCTTGGTGCGTGACCGTGTATCACAGGTGCGGAAAGCATATGTGATCGACTGGGAGCACTCGGTCAAAACTGAAAGGCTGAAAGTGGAGAACCACTCGATATCGGTTTGTAGAGTGACTTGATTTTCTTCCGACTTCTTATGCGTGGTATCTCAACTAGGGAACATGGCAGTTTATCTCCCATCGTTTACTTCGGCAAAATGATGCTGCCCCTCACCACATTCATGATGACATTGAGTCAATATTCTGGGTCACTTGCTGGTACCTTTTGTTGTACTACTCAACCTGGTCAACGGAGCAGCCCGCATCACGACGTCGCCAGATGCTCGACGGCTCTCATCACAGCTTCGACATCTTTGCCGATGGTACCGAGAAATGTCTTGAATTGATGGAACGAACATGTCTCAAACGAGGACTTAGCAACAACCCAACCGCGCTGGAATGGGCCACTCGATACGCGAAATACCTGAGCCGACCCATGTTAGCTCGAGCTAACGGCATCGACAAACCTGTTCAGGATCCTAAGGAGTTGGAAGGAATGGTGTTTGATCTAGCTGAAACGGCACCTCGCGACATCCTAAAGAGTACCCCCAATTGGAAGGAGCTCAAACTTTACCATCCGCTTGGAAGGAATGGACTTTGGCCTGCGATCCCCAGCGCGAGCGTCTTAGATAATATGCCCGCATCGGACGTTGAAGAGATGAGCGAGTAAAAGAGCTGAATGGTGGATTTGAGGTGAACACAGGGTGCTGCGAGGATTTAGTGTGTAATTATTACTATATATCGAGTCTCTACCTTTGAAGCGAGCTCGAGCGTGTCTGAAACGGAATTAGCGACTAGAACTTGAATTCACCAAATACTTGCCTGAGCGCCTGCAGAATGTTTTTGTAGACATGTCTTCAATTGCACTCTAGGTGTCGAGCAATTTAACTCATGAATGGAAGAAGACTAATTATGATATCCTTGATAGTATGCGGTACCCGACGCCTATGCTCTCCTCCATTGGGCTGCATGCCCTTTGCTAGACTGGACCGCCCTTATTCGGCTCAGGCCACCGCCATTTGGTTGAAATTTCCTCACACTGGCATAAAGTGTCCGCTGCAGTTAATTCAGCGGTTGCCAGGTACCGCTAGAAGGCAGTGTGATTAGAGCGTCCGTGATCTGTCGAGGAATGTTTGGTTTAGTTTGGCACGTTTACCATGTGCATTTTGCCTGTGAGCATATCAAGTTTACGCAAAATCTCAACGTTATGTCTCTGACGTTGCAAGTTGAATGCCCGGTTTGATGAGCGCTCATATCGTACGCGAGCACTGCACGACGCCAAGACCAACGCTGGGAATATAAATGCGCGTAGCAATTGAATCCTAATTTCTCCACCTCTCCCCTTTGCACGACACCAGCCATGTCGTATCGTGACACCCTTTCCACCCCATTTATCTCACAGCGGTCCTTTTCACCAAAGGCGACTATGAATCACGCATTCATATACCTCGAAATCGCATCTTTCACGCTTATCAGTACCGTCGTCGCTCTGGACTCGCACACGTATGGGTTCTGGAATGCGTTAGCCCAACGTCCAGGTGTACTGCTCTGGGTTCAGCACGTTGTGGTATTTGTCGTCTTTGGTTTCAGCCTACTGGCTTCGCGTGGCACAAAAAACTCTGTATTCGACATTGCATCACCCCCGTTCTTGACCAACCGCTACTATCTCTTCCTAAAAGGGTGTTTTTCTATCACATGGATAGTCAGCATGGGCTTCCTTATCGACCGGACTGTGCATCCTTGGTCGGATGCGGTCACCAATTCGCGGCACAAGTCACCCTCATGGGAGTCGAACGCACTGGCCGTAGCAGAAAGCGTTTTGTTGGTTATTTTTGCAGCTGTGCATTACGTTGCATTTAAGAGGAGCTGCAAAGAGTCAGGACACATGCAACTTCCACAATGACAATGTACGTCTGAATGCGTTCGAGCCTTTCCAGTAACTGATTACTTCCTGTTCCAGCTAGACAAAGCTACCCTTTGAACACACCTAAACGACTCAAGTATGCTCTTGAAAGTTTGGCTTAGTGTAAAAAGTGGCGGCACTTTGTATGCGCTGTAGGTGCCTCTTACTGAAGCTAAGAATTCAAGAACATATAACTAACTTTATCCGAAGAAAAGGTCCTGAATGTCTGATATTTTCAAACCTGGAGTCGGTTTGTACATATATGCTTTGTTATTAATTGTTCTTCGAGCTCTCCTTGACTGTTATAGTGCAAGAATGTCTGGAACGCAGTGACGCCCTAGAGGCAATTAATTTGTTAACGGCCCTCTAAGCAATACCAAAGTTAAGTCTACCCGGGTCAGATACGTCTTGGCCCAAGCGCTCGCCCTACATAGGCTTTCCAACAGCTTGTTCCACCTCATTGAAACATATCCAACAATGCTATATTTTCAATTCCATTAGAGTGTTTGTGCATAGTGACATTGTCACTATTCTCGAAAATTTTCTTCGCTAGTTTCTCTGCCTTCATTAAACTCAGTTCATTCATAGTTTGCATGCTAGTATACCACATGGATGCGAACAGACTACCAGAGTTTCGATCTCTAATGTCGAGAAATGACTGAATACTGTGACATTGAATAATAGTGACATTTTGAAATTGTCGCTATGCACAAACGCTCTATTATCGACTCTTGTTGATAGCAGTGATTTAAAACTTCGAATTAAAGACGTAGTGCATGCCGATCAATAAATGTGATTGGCGCTCGTGCGTCCGCGGGCATAGCATGACGTTGGGAAGACCCTTGGCCATATATAAGCTCCAAATCAAAGTGCGGACTCGAGGACGGCCGCACCACACACCCCACTTCCTATCCAAACATCTATAGGCATGAAATATTGCTCCTCTCCCCCCACTGGTTTCACCTCGCTATGGGGTACACAACGACCAATTACCCTCAATCGAGCCTTCATGTGTTTAGAATGCATGTCTATAGTCCTACTTTATACGATCACCGCCCTAAACTGTTACACCCATGGCTTTTGGGGTGGAATAACACAAGAGCCAAATAGCCCCTTACTCGTCGCTACGCAACTCTGGACACTTGTGGCCTGGGACCTAAACAGAACAACCCCTACGGCAAACCAGGGACCCGCAGCCGACATTGTACTACCGGAATTCGTCCATCACGGTCTTTATATATTTTATAGAGGCTGGTGTTATTTCTCATGGATCCTTAGCATATATGTCTTCCTCGCCTCGGCTGCGAACCCTCGGCCAGATGCTAGCACCAATGTTCAACACCCATCCCCATCTTGGTTATTGATTGCAGTTGCCATGTTAGAAAGTCTTGTGGTGGTTATTCTAGCGACTTTACATCGGATTGTATTTAAGAGAAGCCGACGGAATGCATAAGATTTGGGTCTGTTATTAAAACCATGTACGTCCTAGTCACAACCTAGCGTTTCAGTGGCTCAGTAGGCTGTATGCTCGTACTTAAAGTAGAACAGGAGGGTTCAAACTGTTGACCAGGATGGGTGGCTTCACGTTCCTCTTATTATGAGTAGGTGCTTCATTCCGTTGGATTAAAGAGAAGGATAGCCGATTTTACTTGAAGAGATGAAACCTCACAGTGTCATGTCTGTTTTCAGACTTGTTATAACTATGACATTTGAGAGGCTCAATCAAGTTGTGAAAAGAAGATTGACATACTATATGTCCTGTGTACTGTCAATTTCCTGTGTATTGTCAATTTAACCAACATTGAAAAAACGCCTTTGATTCCGTTTCAGCGTTCTAGCGTGTTACCTACGTGAAATATTACTCTCATTCTTATTGTAAACTCTGCTGAAGACTTAAATACCGCAATCTAAACTTTGAGCCAAAGACAGAGCGGCCAAATAAAAGACTCGATTAGTGCGTAGGCCATCCGCGGGAAGAGGATTACGCCGAGAGACTCTCAGCCGTTTATAACCTTTGAATGAAGGTGTAAACTTCTCTTAGGTTAGAGAAATGATTACTGATTTCACTTGAAGACATGAATCCTGTCTGCCTCCAACTGTGTTATGAATCAAGTCCTACAATTTATATAAGCATATTTGAGTGGTCCTGGCGAGCTATAAGAAGACCATTTACGCCGTATTTATTCTAGGTGCAGCTAACGAAGCAACATGGAGGGAACGCGGCGGCTTGCGCGTGCTTGCGTTCGCCGTTGCAGGGTAATAAATTAAGAGAGAAAAGGCATATGGTGGGAAGAAGATAATGGGCTCGGAAAAGACCTTTAATCATGCATTTGAATGATTGGATTTCTTTCCTTTGGGGGGCAGGCTGTACCACATGGGAAATCATGCACTAAATCAAGCAGATGAGAGACAAATTAGCGCCGGCGGTAATTACCGTTTCAGCCTTGTTCACGTGAAATATAACGTTACCGTACGTGTCCTCCAGAGTTCCCAGCAACGACCATGAGCGAGCTAACCGGCTTCTCGACGAAAGGAACGGCGAGCACTGGACTGAACACGGAGAGCGCGAGTGCTGCAGATCTAGCGCATAATCCGACCGCGACGATCCAAGTGCCAGAAGAGGGCGATGAGGTGAGCCTCCGTCTGTATGTTACCCGGGCAGAGCGAAATATGCTAACTAGTGGCACAGGCGAATATATTCCTTGCGTCCCAGAGGGGCGACGTAGCTTTGATACAATCGTTAATATCGCGTGGTCTGGCGAGTGCGACGGACCGAGATCCACAGAACGTGACACCACTACATTGGGCGGCGATCAATGCACAGCTCGCGGCGTGCGAGTATCTCATCCAAGCGGGCGCCGAAGTCGATGCACTTGGAGGCGAGCTCGTCAGCACGCCCATGCAATGGGCAGCCCGCAACGGATACGTGTACATCATCCAGCTCCTGCTCCAGCACGGCGCAGATCCATCCATCTCTGACGCTCAGGGATACAACACACTTCATCTCGTTACCCACTCTAGCGGCGTCATGCCATTGCTCTACGTCCTCCAACATAGCGACAAGGTGCCTGTGGACTCCCCCGACAGTGCCGGGCATACCGCGCTCATGTGGGCTGCGTACCAAGGCGATGCACTTTCTGTCGACTTGCTGCTCAAGCATGGTGCGAGCGTTAGCGCTGTGGATATGGCTGGCCTTACTCCACTACACTGGTCGGTCGTGCGTGGGAACAGGATGTGCATCCGCCGCCTCGTGGAGTCTGGTGCCGATCTAAGTGCTAGGAGTTCGGACAACAAGACTGCTCGTGATATGGCTGTGGAGCTTAAGAGCATCGGAGCATGGAGAAAGGCTTTGGAGGAGGGAGGATTTGAAGAAGATGGTCGGAAACGTGCGATGCCGTTGAACGAGGTGTGTCCCGGCCATGATTATTTATTATGATCGTACTCACTTGTGCTTTCTAGCGCAACACCAAAATCGCCGTCTGGCTTACACCCACTGCCTTCCTATACCTCATATTTAAAACTCTCGACATGTTACCCTGGTATACCGGCATCCCCCTCGCAATGGCTGAATTCTTCGGCATGCATCACGTAAGTCCTTTGTTTCTCGTCGCAGGCCCTCTTTCCAGCTCACACTTCTCCGCCTACGTAGATTATATCTCGAGTGCTCCTTAACCAGAACTCCTACTCCGAGCCCCTAACCGCTTCACCCTACTTCGCTGGCATCATCTTAGGAAGTCTCATTTGGGTAACATGGGGCTGGGCTACAATCCTTGTACCTGGTACGTTTTCTTTCCCATGAGTTGTGTTAGCCTACCTAACCAACGTTTCTTTGGATATAGGTTTGCCGGACCACTCTTTCGCTCATCTTATCTACTTCGTTTCCGCTTCGCTTTGCGCGTACAACTTTTTCCGTGCTATTACGCTGGATCCGGGGACGTGTCCTAGACCAGGGAGCGAGAGTGAGATGAAGTCGGTAAGTTTCATCTCATACTCGGAACCGGAGTGGAGTGAGCTGACGTATTGACGCTATTAGATCGTTGAAAAACTCGCTTCTGAGGGGAAACTCAACGGCCAAACGTTTTGTGTTTCGTGTGTGGTGAGTCAGCATGCTGGTTGATGTGACCGTACGTCTTATAATGTGGTACCCCAAAGGCTAGGAAACCTTTGCGGTCAAAGCATTGCCGGGTATGTGACCGATGTGTGGCGCGATTTGATCAGTAAGTCCCTGTGAGTTACTAGTGGATGAGGTTTTAATGGTTATGTATAGCCATTGCCCATGGGTGTGGAATTGTGGTAAGCTGGTTAAATCTCGCTATCATCTTGGGCTGGACTAATAGATGTGTTGATAGTGGGCGTGCATAACCACCGTCAATTTATCATATTCGTGACAACCCTCGTTTCCGGGATTTTCTGGTTCGATTACCTTGCATTCCAATGTAAGTTCCCTCCCCCTTTTCCTCTACAAACTTACCTATCATTCCATAGACCTCACATATGTCGACCCCTCACTGATCAAACCACCCCCGCCTCCACCCACCTACTCTCCATCTTGTATCCTCTCCCCCTCCCTCTGCGAGTTCACCTCCGCCAACACGTTCCTCCTCGCCCTCACCCTCTGGGGCTCGCTCCAGCTCTCCTGGACCTCTATCCTCCTCGCCGGCCAACTCTGGCAAGTCACACGCCAAATGACGACGCTCGAAGTGTCAAATCTGGGCCGGTACGGTTTCATGGGCGGAAAAGGCGGTGCAAGTCTCAGCGGCCAAGAAGGCCACTCGCATGCGCACTCACATGCCCAGGGCGAAGGTCACGGACACAAACACACGCACAAGCACGGTCTCGCTGGATGCTGCGGCAAGATCTCCGGAGTGGTCATGTCCCTCACCGGTCTGGAGCGGTATACCAAGTTCCGTGCTGGCGAAGGTTTGAAGCGGGCCAAGACTGCCCGAAATCCATTTAGCGCTGGTGTGGTTGGTAACTGTACGGATTTCTGGACGGCGGGCAAGACGCTCGGGGTGGATTATAGGACCGTGTACGAGGTTCCTGACGAAGGCTTTATGGAGGCGAAGAGGAGGCGTGGGGAGGATGATGATGTGTATTTGGGGGGAAATTCTGGTGGAGGAGGGAAGCGGGGTGCATTGCTGGGTCGGCTAAGGGGGATGATGGGGAGGGCTGGAGCTGGGCCGAGGGGGTACGAACCTGTGAGGATGAGTGCGGATGTGTGAACCGGTCATTGTGGGTGGATTGATGCCGATACTCGCTTTGTTGATTGTTGATTCTTTTATGTACGAGGTGAATAATTGAACAAATCCTATTATGTATTGCTTTTCCGCGTTATCTGAGGATTACTGATTTGAAGCATTATATAAAAATTGCCTTAATTTACCTCGGGTACACTAGTTTGCCCGAGGCAAAGTGAGCAGATGTGCCCCAATTTGGCATGAGCTGTGCTCACATCATACACCTTACCGAATTTACTGATTGCCGGTAAATTGGCAATCTGGCTTTTTGCTGAACTGAATCTGCCTCGTCTCGATTTTAGAATCTTGAACACCTGCACATAAGCCAGTCGAGGACTGGACCTACATATGTCTTATTCGGGTATCTATCAATAATTTGCTTGACAACGTTGAGCTAACAGAAGCAAACGTCGGGGTTTGTTTGCGCCTAGTGACAGTCTAGTGTCCTATGGGCGTAGGCTTCTGAACTCACTTGTCAGAGCACATACGATATGTCAGAGTTCATTAGCTTAGTTCTTGAAGAAAGGGATGCCAAGACTACCAAACCTACTTGTTGAATTAGGTCGAGCCGCCATCATGTCGTTCTTTTTCCAGCATAAGGGCGCCTTTGTGGGTTGCGACCACGATCTTCCAACAGAAACAAATGACTAGCTTATAGAACAAACGTTCCCCTCGCTTTATCTACGAATGTTGAATGTGTCTAAATGGAAGCACCAAAATAATCAATAGAGACTAGCACCGCTGCGGACGAAAGACAATAAATACATCCAATATAAAAAATGACCACAAGTTTTGCTCGTTGCAGCTAAATAAGAAGTATATGAACGCGAGCGCAAGCTACGTGTTGCCAGAGACCCCTAGCCCGTGCAACACAGACAAACACTGTGTTTGAGTCGGTTGAGAAGTGCATGTGAGGATAGGTAAGTCTATCCTCCCGCCCTGTAAAAGTCTGGTCCCCTGGAAGGCAATAAGCTACGTCACCAGATTTCTTAAACGCGGGCTGGTCCAATTTTGGTCGACTCTGGGATTGATTCTGAGTCGGCTCTAAATCAAAATCACAGGACTCAGAATTCCTAGAATCCCCAGCATCAATCTTTTGCGGATGCCCTTGCTGTATCCGACCCTTTTGTAACCGGATGCACGGACGGAGCCGCCTGTTCGAAGTAAGTCAATAAATCTCTGACCAGGTTTGACAGGGACTCACTAAGATCCTCCACTGGCACAAAGGGCCTTTCTTTCCGGAGAGCGCTAACTGCGTTATTCCGACGCGTGGCTACCTCAGGGCCTTGCATATAGCCACGCGTATGAGCCACTACCTCCGAGAGCTTCTCCCAATCAGACAACCCAATACTCTGCATCCCTTGATCAACGTTAAATCGAAAGTACAATCCATTGACATGCCGAAACCGATGGGCCATTTCGTCCGCTGTGCGTTCGCAATCCGACGCAATCCCCTTCAAGACCTGTATCATCTTGGGGCATAGGAGACGTTGGATCGTATTTGGGTGAACAGGCATGCTGATAGTCTGGGGGTGTCCTGTGCCAATACTAACGATGCATGCCGCATATGCACCTGGGAAAAGTCGCTCGGCCTCGACCAACATCGGAGCGGTAGGATTATTGCAACCAAGCCCGCTATCCACATAGGGCACCATCACACTGTCCTGGAGTATAAAAACCGGCTTGAACAGGCCAGCACAGGCGGTGGTAGCACGCACTACCTCCACAATCGTGCAATCTGGACCCTGATTGTCGCCGATGTCGTAGGATCGTAGTAAGGTTGGAATCAAGGCGTTCATGTTGTGGGCTGACATCGCGCATACGAAGCTGCTGACGCGAGGAATCATCTAGAAGCCTGTTCTAGTTTAGCACGGGGGGACGTACATTTTGCATTTCGCCTGGTCGGGGTTTGGCTCAAGCATGTGAGCCTTTGCATCTCCTGCATATTCTTGCACCATCCTCCCTACCACTTTTTCAAGTCTGCTTGCCTTAAAGGTTCCAACACCCCCGAGCCATTTTTCCCTTGAAAATACTTCCTGCATAATTATTTTGTACCATCCTATTGCGTCATCAACTGACATTCGTAGTCGGCCAAGCATATAGCGATCAGTCTAGGGATAAGTCAGAACCAGTCACATATTGTTAGAGGAAAGGCTGACCCGCCAGTGCCGGAACCAGCAATTAAATCATACCAGTCGCACGGCCGTGGTGTGTTCAAAAGGTTTAGTTCGTGCTTTAGCTTTTCCATTTGAAACTTGACAATGACCAGTGCCGATAATCCACGTATTCCGCCACCATCTGCGGGACATTGTCCTGAGTTAAGCGTTTAGGCTCAACGATTTAAGAATGATTTATCATACCCAAAGAGAGAAGTCGTTTTCCTTTGCCCCTCCCCATCACTGACGGATGTGCTATGGCTTAACTCAACGGTCGATTGCTGGTGGTAGACAAGTAGACAAGTCAGTAGAGTCCTTCGAGGGTTTGAGTACTGCGGTGCTTCAATTCGGGAACATTCATTGCCCCGATCCCTGATGCATAGCAGGCCAGCATGCTCGTTATGTTAGGACACTTCGAGCCCAGAGCTCAGGAGATTAGAACCCCCGGAGCGCTTAGAATTGATCGTCAGTAAAATCCTTGAATGCCCAGAGCGGCTCGAGCGCTCGCTCGGTGTCCCATATCCTCAAGAGCCTACGGGTGGTTTCGCGGGCCATAATTACAAACACTCAACAGGAGCACATAGCTAGCTTGGAAAACGAAGTCATTGCCCAACCTTTGTCCTATCACCTGCTCCTGCAAGGTCACTCCCGGTCTCTGAATTATTTCAAAATGCGTAACGCAGATTCGCGCAAGTTCAGTATCAAAGCAATTACAGTAACAGAGTACAGTATCGTCGCAGATGAAAGGACACCAAAAAGATTCAGAACAGAAAATCG
>MU132194.1:103899-115057 GCA_015039395.1 Ceratobasidium sp. AG-I
GAAAGACAATAAATACATCCAATATAAAAAATGACCACAAGTTTTGCTCGTTGCAGCTAAATAAGAAGTATATGAACGCGAGCGCAAGCTACGTGTTGCCAGAGACCCCTAGCCCGTGCAACACAGACAAACACTGTGTTTGAGTCGGTTGAGAAGTGCATGTGAGGATAGGTAAGTCTATCCTCCCGCCCTGTAAAAGTCTGGTCCCCTGGAAGGCAATAAGCTACGTCACCAGATTTCTTAAACGCGGGCTGGTCCAATTTTGGTCGACTCTGGGATTGATTCTGAGTCGGCTCTAAATCAAAATCACAGGACTCAGAATTCCTAGAATCCCTATCTCTGTGTGACTACCTCGTCCTGGATTGTGGCATGATGCCTGTGCTCTTTTCTCTGGCGTTTCGAGGATGCTACGAGCCGCATACAGGCACGTTTTCACGGTGTTTCTTTTACGATGAAAGTGGTACGTTTATATGGGCCTAATTCGGCATGCGTTTTTCTGGTTAGCCGGCTAACCTTAGAGGCCGTTTCGTGCCACTTTTCTCGACATCCGGGAGTCAACTTTCACCTCTGATTCAGCCCGTTCCAATATCCATTTTTTTTGAGTTGGATGACACAATGCACTCTCATTCGTGTTGGATTCCATTGACACACCCTCTCGTCGCGCATGCTAGTTTGTGGTATGTGCCAATTTATCTTACGTACTCGCTCGGTGTGCGAGCAAGTTTTTCGCACACACCAGTTTGTGGCATGCACCAATTACTCGCCTCACGCGTGACAATTACCTGTATGTACTGGCTTACTACTGGCTTACGATGCGTGCCGGTTTCTCACACCTACCAGTACATCGTGCGTGCCACTCTTCTAATACGTGAGGGGAAACAGGTATGATGCATGGTCAGCGACGCATGCAATTTAGCCCTGTGAATCATTGGCCTAATCACTTCGCTGATGCGCGCGTGCCGGAAACAGGGATAAGGTAAATTTCAATATGCATCGTGTATATATGCATCATATAAGAGAGTGGAACAGGAGATGCGTCGTACGCGTAACCACACGTGTATACAGGCAAGTCACGGCACGATTCGTAGGTTAATTCAGGGGGTGACACAAATACTAATGCCGGACGGCACATAGGAACATTCGGGATGCAGTGAATATTCCGATGCTACGATCAAGACGAGAAACACGCTCGTACCGTTGACTATTCCTCGTCCGGTGAGTGGAAACCGTCGTCATTCTCGCTGCGATCCTCGGGCTCCGGTTCCAGCGGCTCGCTCGGTGGCGACGAGGACGGGGCCGCCCCCCGCTTCCTGTTCGTCTTCTTTGGCTGGGGCTTCTTGAGCGGCGAGCCACGCCTTTTCTTCGACTGCTGCTTCTGGCGGGCGTTAGCAGTCTGCTCAACAGCAGCAACAGCATCTGCTGCTGCTTGGCCCGAACGCAAGCCGGATCGGCGTTTGGTCACGCTCGACGCCAAGGGACCAGGAGTGCCGGCCGGGGGGTTGATTGCGGGGGTAGCAGCAGTCTCTGCCAGGGGACGGGACCTAATCGGGACGGGCTTCTCAACGGTCGAGTTATCAACCAGCGCCAGGGACTGTGTGTCCGGAACCAGGACCCGGCCGGTTGGAGGTGCGCCGGTCTCTGAGGGTGGGCGTTGAGAGGAACGAGCGCCGGAGGACGAGTGCTGCGGGGAGTGCATCCCGACCTCCATGATGGGCGAGGTCTGCCGCAACGGCGACGGGCGCGGTGTGACGGGTGGCTCCGGCCAGCCGGTCGGCCCCAGCGGTTGAAGAGGCGATGACAACGAGGCAACCTTGCGTTTACCCTTGGCTTTGGTCAGGCCAGGCGCTTGGGCCGGCAAATTTGCGAGGGGAACGCCTGGGACCGAGGCGTTGGTGGAGGCACAGACGGGGTCATCGTAAGCGACAGGGGGAGGTCGCATTTTGGGCCTGGGCCGGACCTTGGGCTTCTCCAAAGGTGTAGGACCGGCAGGGGGGATACTGGCCGCAGGGGTAGGCGGAGCGGCAGGCGGAGGGGCACGAGCGGGTGGCAACGACGGTTGCGCGAGAGCGAGGTCTTCGGCCGAAACCCTGGGTGGAACGGCGGTACGCTGACGACGCGAGCTTGATGTGTGACGAGGAGACGCAGCCTGCGTCACGTAGTGCTGTCCGGGTGCGGGCCTAGGAGGGTGCTCAGGCTCCGACGCCAACTGACGAGGCGTGTGGAAGCGCTGGAGTGCTGGATCGTCTAGGTCATGAATGCTTAGTAAATAATATGATCACCCATGAATAGCTTACCTATATTCACTTGCGATGCCGGCTGATTTGTAGCAGCCTGCTGATTCGCCTCCTCCCGCTCAAGCTTGAGCTGGGTTGCGCGGGCGTTGTTGAACGCCGACTGAATCATGAATAGCGCCGCCCAATTATCTTGAAAGTTACTGAACCCGGGTATCAACGTGTTGAGCTGCAAAAACAGAGTCAGTGTGAACGTTATCCAATGTGGGAGTTGTACGTACAATTGGAAGTAACAAGCCCACTTTTGTGGGACATTGGCGGGTCCACTCCTTCTTGACATCGAGATTGCAGCGGACAATTCCATTGCGGACAGTGGCCTACATGCAGGGTATTAGTCCAAAAGACAAATCTAGTAATTAGTTTACGTACCAGAGCCCTATTCCAACCTGGGCGGTCACCAAGCGCGCCCAAACCCTGCCGGATTTTCTCCATGCTGTAATCGACCTTCCTCTGCGGGAGTGGGATCTGAGCAATCCCAATCCCACCTGGCCAAACAAGAGGCTCGGGCTCTTTGGGGCGAGCAGACAAATAATCTATAGGAGTGGCGGTCGGAGTAGGGGCAGGGGCAGGAGTGGGAACGGGAACGGGAGCGGGAGCGGGAACGGGAGCAGCAGCCTGAGCCCACGCAGGAGCGGTGGCACGCGTGGAAGTAAGAGTGGTGGAACGCACAGGAGCAGCAGCGGAGGTGGAGGTATGAACGGGAGTGTTGGCGCGGGCACGCCCAGAACTGGCGGTAGGAGCACGGGTGGAAGTGGGGTTGTTGACCGAGGAGCCAGGACGCTGAGCAGCGCTAGTTGTGGTCTTCTTATGTTGCTGAAACGCGGCCTGCCTGGCGCGAAGTTGTTCCTGTAGCTCGTGTATCAATGCTATAAACGGGAGTGGACATCAGTTAATAAATGTTCGAGCAGCTGGTCAAACATACCTTCTTCGTTGTCCAGCTGCAACTCCGGATCCGACACATCCTCGTCCTCGTACTCAGCCTCGAGAGCATAGTATCCGCCAGTCGTCACGTCGGCGTTATCGTCGGAGCCAATCTCGCCCTGTGAGTTTGACTCCTCGTCGCTCGAGAACTCGTCATCTTTGAGCTGGTCGTTCGGTACGAGCTTTTTGCGGCCGCGGTTTTTAATGTGGTGGGTCTGCGCATCTCGGGTTAATTTGTTAATATTGTTGTCGTTGTTGTGTCCAGGAGTGCGAGCAGGCTCCTTGCCCCGGGCCTTGCGTGACTTGGCCATGAGTGTCGTGGACGGTGGTGAAGCAAAGAGACAAAAAAAAGGCAAAGGGGGTGGGGACGTTAAGTGAGACGAGGAGAAAAGCGAGAGGTAAGGTGGGACTTACCAAGGGCTGCAGGCGCAGCGTCACATATGGGATCGTCGAGGTGCATGACAGTCGTCGTCGTGAGGCGAGGATCGGCCGTTTGCATCCGTACGGATAACATTGGCTCCATACCGGGAATTCATGCCCGAACCAATATAACCTAATACGGTGCGTAAGCAGAGTCGTCCCATTATGGAACCCTTGTTCAACTCACCACCTCGGCGCTCACATGTCCATCCTCTTCGACCCTCTTGCTCACCTCAGACATGCTCAGCTCCGTTACTCTTGCCGTCTCTAGCACCTACGACGCTCGTTTGGAATGCTACTACTGTCAATGAAGCAAATTAGGGCTATTAAGAAGAAAAGATAAGTAGTTTTTTCGATATACATTTGCGGCCGAACTGCACACTAACCTGTCAATATCAGCCACAAAATGTTTGCGATCGTGGAGGGCCGCCTGCCTCTGCGATCGCGTTCTCCATTTAGTAAAGCGCACTCCACGAAGTTTTGTTATCACTTGCGGTCCGCGCGGTTGCATGTCCTTTATCCCACGTTTCCCGACTGATGCAACAATTCTGCTCAATCCGGACGACGACATCACTTGTCATCAGCTACATTATTCTGCCCCCCGACGATCGAGCCGCTGCTTCAAACGAATCGAGTCTCAGCCAGTCGTGCCATTGTTCATTCCAACCCAGCAACCACACAACTCGATTTCCCCCCAGTTCCGTTCAATTCCGCTGTCAATATTCACGATATCACTTGCATATTCAAATCCAAGCACACCATTACCCCTGATATCCAGCCGCGCGGGCTCTAAATGAGCTCGTCATTGGTTGTACATCGCGCAGCCACCTCCTGGAGAGTCGGAGTTTCTGCACGTGACCAATGCATGGTAAGTCCTACCCTCTCCTCCATTTCGCACTGGTTTCTCAACTCATAATGCCTGATTTACGTCAGTGAAAAACATGAAAATTTATTACATGCTATAACACTAAATTTCACTGAATTAATGGATTATCAGGATTCAGCACTACCCCCTTTTTATCGGCTGTAATTTAACCAGGATTTCATGGATTTAGTTGGATTTAGTTGGATTTAGCGGATTATCTACTAACCATATTTGGCAACTTCCCAATCTGGCAGATCCCAGTAGGTATGTAACAGCATGTAACAACATGTAACAACATGTAACAGTAGGGTCTGTTTGATCATCAATCAATCACAGGCACAAGTCACTTGACCCTTGCCCTGAGACTTGGCCCTTGCCCTGAGACTTGGCACACCATCAGGCAGAAGTCCCCCTTGACCCCTAAGTGCCCCCCCCCCACCACTGAACTACTCCAGGCCAGTGCACCCAATTAATCACCCGGGGGTATTTCCCAGCATTTAGTCCATTTGGTCAACAGGGGAAAAGAATCCCATGGCTGGTTATGGATATTGATCAAATTGCAAATTGACTAGACCATATATGGTCAAGCATCAAAAAATTGAAAAGTTGCGGACCACTCTGAAAGTTACGTAAGTGTTGTCAGATTTCAAATTGTCAAGTAAATGGTGGAGAAATTCGCATTTTTCTCGCCCAAACGCGAGTCTTTTCACATTTGGATCACTGTTTGGGTTTGTTCTCCATCAATTTGCATCCAAACTGGGTGCTAATTGATGCCAGGTGATGTTACATGATGAGGGCTGCTGTTGGAAGCTATTTCAAATTGGCAACAAAATTTATTTCCTCAAATAAAAGACAATTTAGTGAATTTGATGTAATCTGACTAAATCCAATAAATCCAAGTTAATTTCACTAAATCCTGCCAAATCCTACTAAATCCGGCTTTCCAAGTTAAATAACAAATCCACTTTTTGCTGATGTAGCTCTAGAAAATTCGCAACCACGCAAGGCCGCCTGACCTCGCACTTGCGTACTCTGCTTAGTTCGATAGCGCTGGGATGCGACGTCACCACTTACGCACTATGCGGCTGCGGATCCTTCAACCCGCAATTCTTGACTTGCGCATCAATTCCGCGTAAATTAGCTGTCGAAATCGCATCACATTTTGTGGAGCCCTCGTCGCCATTCCCTCCTTTCTCGACCTCGGTTCCTACAATCCACTCGGTCGGTTTAACATGTTAGAACTACTCATGTCATTGACTGCAGGTCGCTATGCTACCCGCTTCCATACCATGTTTCACGACTTGTGTACTACTCCCGCTCGATCTGCACGTC
The DNA here is from genome assembly GCA_015039395.1 of Ceratobasidium sp. AG-I. NCBI lineage: Eukaryota > Fungi > Basidiomycota > Agaricomycetes > Cantharellales > Ceratobasidiaceae > Ceratobasidium > Ceratobasidium sp. AG-I. The sequence continues at coordinate 109,729 of MU132194.1, forward strand.
TGCCTTCGCCACGCGTCCTACCTGATAGCGGCTTTCTTAAGACGACACAGCTTGCTTGTCATCGGATTACTGCATTTGGATAGATATGGAGCCAATGCGCGAAGGTATGTCTTAATATTTTCTTATGTTGCGTCAATGAATATTTACGGTATTCAAAAGGCGTTGGGGGCATACTTCTTTCCCTCATTTTTTGCTCTCGCCTACGTCCCGTTTTGTCAGCTAAAGGTAAACTTATTCATTTGATTTTTTTAATTCTTGCATTTGTTAACTATAATCCGCTTGCAGAATGGTTGCGGCAAGGCGGGTTTGCCTTGGCTGCATGATGGAAGTATCGCCGAGGACGGTTCGCCGGCACATCAAGAATGGATGTGGCCGGCGTCGTCGTAGAAACCGGCTTCAAGAGGCTATCAAGGCCGCGATGGATAGGGCAAGACGAGCAGGTCTAGTTCGCGTGCGAACTCCCCCACGGCCTGTGCGACCAGCTCGCTATTATCATCGACGCTATCCTCCTTCTGGCCCACCTCCACAACCCTTACTCAACCGTATCTCGTCTCGCTCGCACGACCCAGGGTCTAGGTTCCCCAGTGGCTCCCCCGAGGTTGAGCACCCTGACTTTCAGTACAATACCGTTGGAGCTGGCCCTGGCCCATCCGCTCTCGCTGCATCGCTCCGATTTGTACGACCGCCAACTATTGACGAAGAAAACGAGGATATCCCCATTACCTTGCAAGACGTGTACCCATGGATCGAAAATCTCAACGCCGAGGAGTACCTTGCTAGCGAGTACCTATCGCAGCTTGTGCGCACAGGGGGTAAGCTTATATAATTGTTCTCTTTTTTCACATGCTAATTAACATTCTAGATCATTGTTTGCCACAGAACCAAAAGCTGCTTGTACAGGCGTTTAACTACAAGGTTAGCACCGACATCAGTGGGATCGCGTACAGCAAGCTGCGTCGCGCGTTCCCTGATAAGCTCGCCGATTTACCCACCGCCGCCAAGCTTCGGACTCGTATTGGCGTGCTCGCAGGTCTCCACGGCTCGGCTGTCGATTGCTGCATCAACTCTTGTGTGGCGTACACTGGCAACTACCATGATGAGGAGCACTGTCCATACTGCAATGAGCCTCGTTTCAAGCCACACCCTAGCGTGCCCGCACGCCGTGTCGCGCGTATGCGTTTCCAGTACATCCCTATTATTCCCCGCCTCATTAATCTCTTCCGTGACGCAACAATGGCCCGTAACCTGCGGTATCGATCTACTCGGCAGGCCACGCCCAACTCGATCGGCGACATCTTTGACGGCCAGTACTACAAGCGGCTTCTTGGCCAGCAGGTCGTTGTCGGGGCCGAAACTCTCAAACACAAATACTTCTCGAAGCCAACTGACCTCGCGCTCGGCCTTTCCACTGATGGCTTTGGGCCATTCAAGTCGCGGAAACAAACTTGTTGGCCCCTTATTCTGTTCAATTACAACCTCCCACCGACGGTACGAACTCAGCTGCAACATATTATGTGTGTAGGCGTCGTCCCCGGACCACAGGCCCCGAAGGACCTCGTGACATATCTCGAGCCCCTGATTGACGAATTTGAGGACCTCGCACGCGGTATCCCTGCATTCGACATAGTAGACGGGCACACCTTCGCCCTCCGCGCCTACCTCCTCTCATGCTTCGGCGACATGCCCGCTATGGCGAAGCTTATGGCCATGAAGGGGCCGAATGGTAAACGACCATGCCGTGCGTGCAAAATCGAGGGTGTCCATGCTGATCGCACCGATCGTGCCGGTCGCAAGGAGAAAACCCTCTACACCCCGCTGTCTCGCTCCTTCGTACAAAATCCCGCTCAACGTCGCCCCTATGACCCGCTTGATCTACCCCGTCGGTCGCACGCTGACCATATTCGGCAGGCTCTTGCTGTTGAGACCGCGAGGAACGACGCCGACGAGAAGGCTCAATCGCGGGACACTGGCATCAATGGCCTGTCACCGCTGGCACGGCTGAGTTCCCTTGAATTTCCTACATCCTTTCCCCACGACTTCATGCATATTATGTTTGAGAACGTCCTCCCAAATCTGCTGGATCTCTGGACACGCGCTGGCCGCTGGAAGACCTTTGGGACCGGCGATGAGGATTACATCCTGGGTCCCGATGTCTGGAGCGCCATTGGCATTGCGTGCGCTCAGAGTGGCGATACCATACCTGCTGCGTTTGGCTGTCGCGTCCCGAATCTCAAGGATAAGCGATACGAGACCACCTCAGAGAGCATGCTCCTGTTTGCGACATTGCTCGGCCCCGCACTCCTACGTGGTCGATTCAGGCGCCCACGGTACTATGCGCACTTCATTCGCCTCGTCAAACTCATCAACTTGTGCATGGGATTTGAAGTCACGCATGAGGAATTGCATGAGATTCGCAATGGGTTTGCACGATGGGTGCAGGATTTTGAAACGTGAGCATTGAACATTTATTTTATATTGTATACCCATATCTAACACAAGTTTGTTCGCACAGGTATTACTTCCACAACGATCACATGCGCCTACGTGTCTGCACGCTTCCCCTCCATGCTCTTCTTCATATTGCAGACGACATTAAAGCGATGGGTCCTGTCTGGTGCTACTGGGCGTTCCCAATGGAGAGGTTCTGCGGGGCTATAGCTAGGGCCAACAAGAGTCGGCGCTACCCCTATTCAAGCATCAACCGCCGTGTTCTTCAGCTCTCGCAGCTCTCGCAAATCAAATTGACATACGGACTTACTGAGGAGCTCGACTTGGAGGATCGCCGATCAAACATTGCTACGGGTACGCATTATGATAATTACTCCGACCTGGTCTTCGTACCACCGGAGCGCTCTCTGGTTATTCAGAAACCGCTTGTTCCTAAGGTCGCGAAGGCAGTCGGTGCCAAGACTGGTGTTCCCTGGGAGGTCATTCGCGACGCATTAGCCGACCGTAAGTTCCAAGTGTGGAGCAAGATGCAGAGGATTATCAAATCTAGTGCTGGTGATGTCGTTGCTGGCGACCTTGTCCGTGGCCGACTTCTTTCCTCTAATGCAGGCACACGCGATGCCTCGCATATTCAAGTACGTTTTTGGGGCTGACGCTGATTGGTGCTTCTTGTTAATGTTTTGCCATATGCAGTACTCCTCGACCAAATCCCACTGGCGCTGGGATGGTGGCGCCGCGATCAATGTTGCCACTGAGGTTGTTAGCTTCGGTCGTGCGGAGCAGTTCCTTGTGATTGACGCTGTGTTCCTACGCGAGTGCTCCGAGCGCCATAACGCACCCTACCCGTACCTCGACCCACTCGTTCTTGCCGTCGTTTCGCCCATTCCCTATCTTCGTTTTATCCCAGAGTCAAACCTTGTTCAGTATCGGTTGATCTCCGATAAATACGCCAACCCAGAGGTGGTCGATGCCACCAAGGTCGATGTTTTGGTTGGGCGTGTGACCACGTCGATTAAGACATCGTATATTGTTGAGCGGGACACAGTGGTTGGGCAGATGGATCTGCTCGACGCAACGCTGAACCCAGATTAGCATCGCATTTGTGAGTTACCCATCACAGTTCACCGTGATTGCACTCATTTTCCGTGCGTAGATATATTTTCCGTGTTTTTAATGCCATCCAACTTATCTACTACCAACATTGTTAGGCGGTTATTGAGCACGCGCATATATGCCCGTTATCGTCCTTCCTTTATCCGTACGTCTTGGTTCATCATTCGTGCGGGCCTTCCTGAAATCCAAACTGCAACAGATACATCGCATTTAAATACCTGTCACAGTCACAAACGAATCTATCTAATCATATCATTTTGGTTTCCGGGGTGCGGGATTTAAGTTTTACATCGACTTCAACTCGGAGGCGCCGCGTTGGTTCTGGTGCGTGGGCATCTGGACCTAGAATTATGTATCGTACTGACCGTAGTTGGTGGGTTTCTAGTACATATGCTATGAACATGGTCCCTCGGCTGAGTTTGAGGTTTTGTTGTTAGCACGTTAATCTTGGTCAAATCGTCCCGCTTTTATATGGGCCAGATTCGTTATGTATCGTGCCACTTGGGGGCTTATGCTTTCCGTTGGGTATGGCCGTCTGTTATAACTCTGAATCGTGCCAGTTTACTGTACAGTCCCCGTGCTATGTATTGTGCCACTTTTGACTATTAAATATGTTGGCTATGCATCGTGCCACAAAGTGGCACGCACGTGTGCTCGAAAAGCAAGAATTTCCCCGACCTAGTAAAAAAAACACGAATCGTCCAAAATTCTAGGATGAGGTGTTCCCACAGAGAACGCGGATTCGCGCAAGTTCAGTATCAAAGCAATTACAGTAACAGAGTACAGTATCGTCGCAGGTGAAAGGACACCAAAAAGATTCAGAACAGAAAATCGATTCAAGTCTTACTCAAAAAAGTTTGTATTTTCATCTCCTTAGGATCAACCCACTGACTATATCTTGCTAAAGTAGGCGCGTGTCCGCCATGTCTCGTCGAAGTTGAGCAAGGTATGAAATATTTGTTTGGGTCCTAGAATCTTCCTCGCCGAATTCTTCTTTCTGACCTTCGATTAACTGAATCATGAGGCACTCTGCCTCATTCCATTTCTTCTGGGATCCATAGGTCTTCGCCAGGTAAGAAATAGCGGTCAACGTAGAAGGGTGCCGTGGTCCCATAGTCCTACTCGATATATCCATCGCTTCTTTATATAGCGCCTCTGCATCTGAGAATCGGCCTTGCTGGAAGTAAGTTAACCCCAACGAGCCCATAGTAATTAGGGTACTATGATCCTCCTTCCCAAGCACCCGCGTCTTGACTTCGAGTGTCTCCTTGAACAAGTCTTGCGCGGCCTTGGTTTTGCCTTGCTTCAAGTAGAGTTTTGCGAGGTTCTGATTCGCCCTAAGTGTGCCAGGGTGTTCTTTCCCAAGAAGCTGTTGGAAAGCATCTGTCACCTCTAATAGCAGTGGCTCTGCCTCGGGCAGGCGGTTCTGGTTAAGGAAAGTAAACGCTAGGTTGTGGGTATTCACGAGCGTATCGAGACGTTCCGTGCCAAGTGTCTGCTTGCTGGCTTCTCTTGCTTCTGTCAAAAGTTCCTCCAATTCCTTCCAGCGATCTTCTTGTTCATACACGCCAATAAACTCGAGCGCCAGCGTAGGAGAAACGTGCGCTCCGCCTTTTTGCAACGCATCGAGGTGAGGCATAAGCCTTCGGCGAAATGCGTAATCCGCTTGCGAATTGGACTTGGCTCCATTGACACTGAGAGCAAGTATCCAGGTAACGCAGTCGCGGATAGTAGTAGCCTGGGGAACTGTTATACGACACCAAGAATG
>MU132194.1:122196-263305 GCA_015039395.1 Ceratobasidium sp. AG-I
AGATCTGTATCGTCTGATAGCAGTAACATTAGAGCCTCGGTTTCTGGATCGCCAAATCGAACGTTGTATTCGAGCACTTTGGGCCCCGATTGGGTGAGCATGAATCCAGTGAAGAGCATCCCCACAAATGGAAAGCCTAAAAGAGATGGTTTTAGGTTAATATTGATCGCTTGAAACAAACCTGAACACCTACCGTCCTTGCGCATACCGTCAATGGTAGGCTGGAGACTCTCCTTGACGATCCTAGACATAACGTCGGCCGTAGCGACCGGCGCAGGAGCATATGCACCCATACCCCCTGTATTTGGTCCAACGTCGCCTTCGCCGATACGCTTGTGGTCCTGAGCTGCAGGGAGTGGTACTACTGTGTAACCGTCGGAGAACGCCAGAACAGATAGCTCTGGGCCTTCCAGACACTCTTCGATGACAACTTCGTCGCCTATTTGTACTTCAGTAATCAGTATAGGACCAATGTACTATTCGATGAAACTCACCCGCGCTCCCAAATGCCTGATCGAGCATGATTTCGCGCAAGCCAGCTTCGATTTCAGCATCCGTTTGAGGAAGGAGAACTCCTTTTCCTGCAGCAAGTCCGCTAGCTTTGAGAACAACCTTGAATCCGCATGTACGCGCGTATTCCAAAGCTTCTTCGAACTGCGACGACTTGAAAGTGCGGTAGGTCGCAGTTGGGATACCGTGTCGTTGCATAAAGTCTTTGGAGAATGCTTTGGAGCCCTCCATCTGAGCCGCTTTCGTGGAAGGCCCAAAGACAGGGATTCCAACTGGCCAAAGATGTGAGTAACATACGTTTATTCAAGCAACCAAACTTTACCTTTTCTGAAAACAGACTCTATTCCATCGACCAGCGGCTGTTCTGGACCTGGAACAACGAGATTTACCTATGCTTAGGCCGGCGGTCAGTGAAGTTTTGATAGTACCAAAACCAATGATCACTCACGTCATTTTCTAGAGCGAACTTGCGCAACCCATCAAAATCATCCGCCGCAACCGGGATGTTCGTAGTCTTCTGGCTCCGAGTACCTCCATTTCCGGGAGCAACGAATATTTTCTGAACGCGAGGAGAGCGTTCGAGCTTCCATGCCAGTGCATGTTCTCGCCCGCCGCCGCCGACGATGAGGACGTTCAAGTCAGCCATGAGGGGTGGTGGTCGCGAGATGAATTTCTTGACAAGCGCGGAACTGGGGCGTTTATGATCAGCAAATTTTTAGTGCCGCCGGCTGATCTTCTCCTATCACCGACCACCTTTAATTTTATTCTATGGCCAAACGCTCAGCAACAGAGGCCTCTGGTTCGGAGGAGGGCCAGGCATATGCGAAAGTACCAGCAACAGGTGGGGGTGCGCCCCGGAGGTCAATCTCGGTTGACGAGATAGGAGAGTTTGAGGACGAGTGGGAGGATGACTTGGAGAGTGACGGAGAGGTGGTAGATGGTGGGGAAGACGATGATGAGGACGAATCTAGTGCGTAAACTTTGTAACTACACTGCGTATCGAGTTAATGTTCAATAGAAATGGAGGTTGACGAGGACGTAACCCAAGCCGCCGAGGATCAGGACGAAACACCCGCCGCGCCTGATGTCTACCTTCCAGGCTCTCACAAACTCGCAGAGGACGAAGTTCTAGAAGCCGACCAATCTGTCTACGAAATGCTCCACCAGATGAACGTAACATGGCCTTGTTTATCCTTTGATATCCTCCGGGACGGGTTAGGCGATAATCGACAAACCTACCCTGCGACAGCTTATGTTGTTACCGGCACCCAAGCGGATATATCCTCAAAAAACGAACTCATGGTCATGAAAATGGGGCGCATGTGCAAGACTCAAAAGGATGATGGTGCGTTGTGAGTTTTGTGATATTTGTCAAGGGGGCTCGATATTGAGAAATTCCATTAGGAGAATCGGATGATTCTGACGATGACGACGACGCCGAAGACGAGGAAGCTATTCTGGAATACCGCTCAATACCCCACCAAGGCGGCGTAAATCGCGTTCGCGCTCAACCTGTGCCATCCCTCCCTTCGGTCTCCACTCCCTATCACGTTGCAACTTGGGCAGAAACAGGGAAGGTACACATCTGGGATGTCCGACCGCTCATCGAAAGTCTAGACGTTCCTGGATATTCAATTTCTAAATCACAAACATCTAAACCAGTCTATACGGTTAACCAACATGGTCGCACAGAGGGCTTTGGTCTGGACTGGGGTACCCCTATGGGAGGGACCGGGGGAGGCCCACGTTTACTTTCTGGTGACCTCGACGGCCGAATTTTCCTTACCACGGCCAATCAATCCACCTTTACGACCGCCGCAGCGCCTTTCACAGGACACACGCAGCCCGTGGAAGATATCCAATGGTCCCCTAGCGAAGCAACCGTGTTTGCGTCCTGCTCCTCGGACAGGTCCGTCCGAGTGTGGGACGTCCGAGCCAAAGGCAGGAAGAGCGCAGCGCAGATTGCGGGAGCGCATGATTCTGATATCAACGTGATGAGCTGGAACCGGGGGACCTCGTATCTGCTTGCTACGGGTGGCGATGAGGGTGGAATCAAGATTTGGGACCTGAGGAACCTCAAAGGGTAAGTTTGTACTACGATTACAGCTCTGCACGTTGCCCTTTCCACCCTACTGACTCGCTGGGACCTCGGTTTGATTCGGTGCAGTGCTGCGGCCGCTCCTCCGACCCCCGTGGCCCATTTCACTTGGCACAGCGCGCCCATCACTTCTATCGAATGGCATCCGACAGAGGACTCTGTGTTCGCTGCATCGGGGTCCGACGACCAGGTCACATTGTGGGATCTGTCAGTCGAACAAGACGAAGACGAAGTGGGCACCAAAGAGATACATACGGCCAACGGACAAAAGGTATTTGCATTAAGAGTTCGGCCAATCTAAATGACGCCGACAATTTGATTCTAGTTGAAAGATGTTCCCTCTCAACTCCTGTTCGTGCATCAAGGGCAGTCGGATGTCAAGGAGCTTCACTGGCACCCTCAAATTCCGGGATGCGTGGTCAGCACAGCATATAGCGGGTTCAACGTATTCAAAACGATCTCAGTGTAGACGGTATTGCATATTTTACATGGAGTATTGAATGTTGGGTAGTATAGCGATAAAAGTACATACTGCATAGACCGGTGCCGTTCCGTATTAATAAAAGTCCAGGATGAATAAGATAGCGACGAAGGCTGAGGTGACCTAAACGGCGGTTCAAGGTATGCATACACCAATACAAGGGGAGGTGCTAGAAAACAAGCTGCTGCTACAATCGAAAGAAAAGGAAATGCAACAGCGAGGTGTATACTAGCGACTTTGTCAAAATAAAATAAAAAGTCACTAATGGGGGTAATAAAACAAACAAATACAACATGTAAGGCCCGGTAAACGAGCGTCTGCCATAAACAGCGCCCCCCAACTGAGCTCTTGCAGGTGGTACTTTGAAAAAATAGGGTAAAATGAGAAAGTCTATCCTTGTCGGTAACCATACATCGAACTGGGGTAGGACGACTGTCCCGCGCTTTGGGGAATGTAGTCGTCGTACATTGATTCTATACCAGGGAAAGTACCGTGCATGTCTGTGGAGGTCGCAGGAAGCGTCGTCGCAGGGTAGTAAGTCAAGTTGTTCGGGAATTGGGGATTTGGGAACAAGCTGCCCGTATCGTACGATGAAGCCTGGTGCCCAGCATGCGCCATGCTCGAATGGAGAGTGGAGTTGCGCGTATTGCTATGACTCGATCGACGGGGTTGGCTCATGGGCTCAGAGTATGGATACTGTGATAACAGCGCGGCTGGGTTTGAAGTTAGCTGTGGTGGGACTACTAACACAATGAAAGCTGCTCACAGTCATATGTACCTTGGACAGGCGAGGGGACCGTTTCAGACATGCTTGGGGAAGATTGAACGCTCGGTGCGCGCTGAATACTGCTGACCTGGCTAGGATGCTGAAGCAAGGATAGAGCGCATAAGTCAGTCTTAAGCATGGATCAGAAGTACCAATGCTCTCACGTTAGCCAGCCAGTTTATGATTATACTAGTCGGCTCCTGGAAAGTACCGTCTTGCAGGGCAGCGTTCCAAGCCTCCAGCGTTCGGAGCATGGCTTGAAACTTAGTAACTACCGAGGCCGAAGGTGACCGACGATGACGATACATGTTGATGCTCTTCACGAGTTTCTCAACCAGTTTCGCTACCACCGGGACGATGGGAGAATAACACTGCCTAAACGTTCCCAGAGCGTGACGAGGTACAATAGGCACGTTGGGGTCGCTTAATGGGATTTCTCCAGAGCTGAAATCTCCCATGAGCGCCGTCAAAGCCGAGAAGCACCTAGAGGCCGACATCAACAAAGTCCCGCCTTACTATTCGAATTTTAGACTCACACTCGTAGGGCGAGACACCCCCTTTGTTCAGGCTTCAAGTCTTCTTTAGAGTAGGTAAATTCGACAAGCTCCGCAATCGATGCAAGGGAAATCGTTGCCTCCTTTAACCTATGCGAGAAATCGGACGAGCGGACAGACTGGCGAACCATAATCGCTGCGTGGTTGCTGGCAAGCGTATACTTGGAGTCCGTTCCGACGTATTGCGCCAACATGTTCTGGTGCCCGGAAGGGTCGCGAGCAAGATACTCAAAATCTATGGGGGATACATTAATTCAATCGGGAAACTCCATTCAACGGTACTGACCTTGCGACGTTGGCCGCCTTGAAACCTGAGTTGCCTGCTGCTTCTTCCCCTTGTGCTTTCCCGTAGCGTAGGTCTAAACGGCACATGTTAGCCACGAGATCAACTGCAGGCGTAGATGATCTTACATTTGGGTCAGCATTAGTTGGGGACGATGCATGAGCCGCCAAGAACGTGTGCTGAGAATCAGCATACGGCACCGGCGACGAAGGAGACATGTCTGAGTTCCAGTCGATCGAGTATTGGCCTGAAGTGGCGAGACGGTTGTGTTGGTTTTGCATAAACCAGGTTGCTTGCACTTCCTCCGGGGTGTTCAGCAAAAGCTGCGGTATACTCGATGGGTCTGTCTTGCGAGGAACCTCTGAAGGGAATGCACTACCAAAGTAGAGTGAATGTTGTAGTCTGTGATCCCGAGGGGGAGGAGCTGGACAGTGTTGCTGTTTGTCCTTTTGAGGGGAGCGAGGTTGTGTGGAGTTCATGTCTACCGAGCCTGGCCTTAAAGCTTCCAGCTGGTGGTACGGGGAACTGAGTCGGTGTGAAGCGCCCCGTGTTACGCCCTGTCGTCCTGTGTTGACAGCCTGATGCATATTGAGACAAGATGGCAAAAAAATGGTAATACAGGGGATATAAGGGGGAGAGAGAGGGGAGAATTCGAACGGGAAAGTTGAGACCTTGATAGACTTGACGAGAGTTATGGCGGCTTGTTATTCCCCTTGTGATAGTGAACGCTGAACAGCGCATGGATGAACTATATTGGGCCAAGCGGGGTTTGACAGCGCTCATCCTTTCGCTGCTCTTGGATTACCTCGTGGCGAGTCAACAGAGCAAATAAACTGAAACAAATCATGAAAAGGTGACGCATACAACCAGTATTGACGTCAAGATTCTCAACTAATCCTGATTGCACTGGTAGCAAGAAACCAATAACAGATACAATAGTTGTCTGAGTGACTCGACCATAGTAAGCGCCGATAGTAGACGCCCAAGAACCACAAGGGGCTGCTCATCCAAGAATGTACGAGTGATACGCCTATCATCAAATTACGGGGGCCATGAGGGCAAAAAGCGCTCTGCTACGCATAGCATATACAAGCGAGAAATCTGCAGCGGCCACGTAACCAACCTGCCACAAATTCAGGAGGCCTGCACAAGGCTCGCACACTCACTGCAATATTAGCCAACAGTAATAGCATTCGCGCCACTTGGGGTCCACGCATGTCTCGTCTGCGCAGCCTTAGCACCTTTGCCCATCCTTCCTCTCTTTTTCGGACCGATTTCGTCATCTTTTGCATTGGGGACCGACCAAGTTCGGGGTTGTATAGGTTGTTCCGCCGCTCCTGATGTAGTTGAATGCCGGATAGGCATCCTGGATTGAGGCTGCGAAGGGCCGTTTGCGCCAGGATTTTTGGAGGCTAATCGATCGGCGCTCTTTTTCTTTGGGAATGATAAGCGTGAGGCAATTAATCATCAGAACCGAATGATAGGGCGTACCCGCTGCTCATCCAACGTGCGATTGCGAGTACGGAGCTTCTCCTTGCGCTGACCGCTATTCCCGCCGCCGCCCGCCGTCAATTCGACATTGATACGCCGGCCAGCAAGCTCAGTATGGTGCCTTCGGATCCCAAGTTGCATGGCGCTGTGTGACGAGAATTCCAAAAATGCACATCCTTTGCTCTTGGCGGCCTGTACAGCTGTTTGAGGTTTTCCGCCGCGCGCCTTTGGGGTAAGGAGCCTGATGGAAGGGGGTGGCTCTACGAAATGTGTCAGTCACGACGCATCGCAGATTAACGGCACTCACTGCATTCATCAAAATGAGCTTGTATTTCCTCTTTTGATATGGTGTAAGGTAGATTGCCTAGCAAACCAGTACGCGGATTCATTTGAACCGCCGGTCAATAAGGCGACGATCAATCAATACGCACCGACAAATAATATAAACTTTTTTGCTTTGGCGTCGGCGCGCTCGGCCGTCTCTCCCTCCACTTCTTTTGTTTCGCCGGCGTCCTCTGTTTTCCTCTTTTTCAACCTTTTTCCAGACGCCTTTCCAATATCGGGGGGATGTACTTCCGCCTGACCGCCTGCGTCGCTCGTTTCCGACCGTTTTCGTTTCTTCCCCTGTGACTCGGGCCTAGGTTTACTACTTTCAGGGGGTCCACTACGCTCTGACGCCGGTACATCGATAGTACTTTCTGGTTCGTCTTGGATGTCAAGCTCGGGGACATCAGCCGGTTCGTCAGGCGCAGCTTTGCCTTTGCCTTTGCGTTCTCGAAAGGCAATGCCCTTCTTCTGTTTCTTGGTAAGTCTAGGTTCTGCCGGCATCTAGGACAAGTTTGTACAATCGAGCGACGAGGCCACGAGCAGTAGGGTCAGAGTGCGAGTTTCACGCTGTGATAGTTTAGTTTACGTATTTAAAATTGTTGAGGCCACGTAACGCCACTCCCCCACAAACCAACCACCACAAACCAACCACGACCCCCACACCTACCCCCAGTCGTCATTCCGCGAGACGAAACCTCCCAAGCTCTCTAACAGGTCCCACCAACGACCCAAAATATTCGAGATAAACAATAGGAAAATGCCCTAGCCCAACTCCCTATATCCCTTACGTGTCCGGTATTCTCAAACAATCACCCGCTCGGCCACGATTCATCAGATAATTGAGGCAGCCTTACATGTGTAGCAAGTCGCATCTTTTATTCTTAGACATACACCTGCGCAATGGGAAGAATTTCCGCTCCGGGCATGCTCCCCGAAGTACATTTATAATGTAATTACCGTAGGCGCCAAGCTCGGTCATGACTGAGCATTGACCAACATTGATAATCGTCCGGTAGCACCTCCACTCTCCACCACTCAGCGGCCGAGAACGCAATGGAAGGCTTAATGAGCATGGCTTGCGTGTACCTTGACTCTCGGACATCGCTAGATATAAAGTCTGTGCTCTTAGCGTCGGGTTTGACATCCCCCGTTCCTCATCGACTCAATCCTCAATGGCATCTGCTCCAATGTCTGTCGAGCTTTCTCCCGCACCTACTCTTGTGTCTGGCACTCTACCCGAGAAACCAACCGTTGTTGGGCAACCTCAATCTCTAGCGTCCGCCGCGCCTCTTCGCAAATATGCTCTCTTGGCAATCTTTTGTCTGGGGCAGTTCCTCGACACAATGAACAACTCGGCGATCCTCCCTGCCCTGCCCGCTGTAACCCACAGCGTTGGCCTTACGGAGAGCGACTCTGTATGGTTACTGGCGGCGTATCAAGCAACATTCGCGTCTTTCCTGCTGATCGTGAGCCAACACCCTGAACTTTCAGTTATTGAAACTTACATTTCCTTTTTTTTCACAGAGCGGTCGAGTGTCAGATATATATAGCCCCAAACCGGCGTTCATTATTGGCACTGCATTCTTCGGTGCTATCTCGCTTGGTGGCGGTTTCGTCAATGACCGCATCGTGTTGATTGTTCTGAGGGCTTTACAAGGCATCGGTGCATCCCTTACGATTCCCTCAGCGCTCAACCTCCTAGTACAACTATTCCCCGATCCTTCAGAACAGGCACGTGCGATAGGGCTGTTTGGCGCGACTGCAGCCATCGGCAATGGTGAGTTTGCTTTGTCTGATCGTGTAACAATAACTAACAGATAATGTGCTGTAGTGCTTGGAACCATTGTTGGCGCTATCCTAGTCCAATACGCATCTTGGCGCTGGATTTTCTGGCTCATTGCGATTATCGCCCTTCCCATCTCCGCAGCTTGCCTGTACTTGATACCCTCGATGCCTGGTCACGAGGATACCAAGGTATCGCAGCTCGATTTCGTAGGAGTATCTACCTTGACTGGTAAGTTCTACTGCCTAATTACCTCGCTCATCACATACTAAATACATGTTATTCACCAGCTGCTATCATCTTGTTCGTCTACGCCCTGACTACCGGATCCGTTTCACCTTGGAAGTCAGCTGGCGTTTTAGCTCCACTCTTCGTGTCGGTAGCGTTAGTCGTAGCTTTCTTCTTGTGGGAAGCTCGGCTGGATGAGGACAACGCAGCACTGTAAGTAACAATCTACCCTGATATCTATCCCAGCGCTAATAATGGATTTACTTTAGCCCACCTAAGTTGTGGTTCTACCCGAACTTTGCGGTCCTTTTCGCCCTCGCACTTATGCCATACTTCTGGTGGATCCAGATCTACCTCACTTTCTCCCCGTACTGGCAAGATTACTTGCACTGGTCCACCATCATCACTGGTGTCAAATTGTGAGTAAAAACAGCTCTTTCCCACTACGACGTATTTGCTAATTCAGCATGCAATTCAGCTTGCCCCTCGGAGTATTTGGCGGCTTCTTCATGATCAACGGCGCACGCATTGCGAAACTCGGCCGGCCCAAGATGCTCATCCTAGGCGGGCTCGTACTTACCTTCGCCGCCTCCCTCGTGCTCCCCTTCTCTGCGAACCTTCGAGACCGATACTGGCCACTCGTATTCCCAGCCTTCATCATCGGCACCTCCGGCACCGCCACAGTCTTTGTCCTCACCAACATTGCCATCTTCCAAACGACTCCTCCAGAATACGCAGGCACCGTCGGCGCAGTCTTCAACGCTGCTCTCCAGCTAGGCGCCGCAGTCGGGACTTCCGCTACCACCTCCATTCAGGCGTCCGTCGACGAACAAAAGACGAGTCAGGGCGAGAACCAGACGGGCTTCGAGGGCAGGTCTGCGGCGCTTTGGTTCCTTGTCGCTTACGTCGCGCTTGAGATCGTCGCAGTCGCTGTGTTCTACCGCGAGAAGCGGTCGCTGAGGGATTTGGAAGCGAAGACTTTGGAGGGCGATGATTCAGCAGATGTTAAGCAGGTTATCTCTGCTCCATTGGCTTGAGGGGCTAGTGGGAAATTGTCTATTTAAGTTTACTATATTCGCTTTTCGGGGTTTCATTTGTATTCAATAATTGTTTCAAACTCTTATAACTATATTAGAATTACTGTGCTCTCTTAATACCTCGCGAACCTACAATACGGGTAGTTTCTTACATAAACTCAAATAAAATATGTGCTTGTACCATGACCAAAATACGTTAAATTCCGATATTTACCTAATGTATGCGTCGAATCTCAAGGTTTATCGTGATATCCAAAGTTAGCCTGCAGGTGCGTCATCCTCTGATTTGTCTATCCCCGAGGGTAAGAACCTCTATATTCCGAGAGGAAATAATAGAACAGGCATTGTAGGTTGTGTTTCAGCCACGAATGCAACACAGTGATAAGGTTGGCCTGTATATTTTACATGGGTTAGGCACGTGCAAACTGATGGGTAAGGCATGTAAACTACCTGAGAGTTTACATGCACAAGGTATGTAAGAAAATGGCACAATTTACCTGGTTTATCCATGTAATTTACATGGGTTAGCGAGCAAGATTCTTCACATGAAACGTGGCTTATTTACATCTGCTTGGTATGTAAAATACTTATTGGGATTACCCCGCTCACAAATGTAATAATACATGTTCTACCCATGTATTCAGCTATCATCACGGGTGGAATATACAGTCTGCGATATTGTATATAGTCCATACACAACAACAATACCCAATCGGCAACATGATTGCACCTAGTGCGACACGGGGGCTGATTTAGGTAGGCCAGAGTGTCGTCGTTTGGACGCTTGAGCCTGTGTGAGGGATGTCGGGTAGGACTCTGAGCTGACATGTCAGTCAGAGAGGAAGCACGCCAAGGCAGAGTCACAGCGTTCGTTTGACCCATATTAGTTAACTGGACCTAATTCAAGCCATGCTTGACGCGTGGTTCTACAAGCTAGCCTGGCTGCGGGAGTGAAAGCGGAACGCAAAGCCATCAACCAAATAGTTAATTAATCAAACGGAAGTACTGTACAAGTGAGTATCCATACCTGAGCGTGAGTGTGAGCGTCGCCGGAGTGAGTTGTTAGATACAAAGCGAAAGCAGACGGCGTGGGCTCGACAAGTCGTGTCGTTGACGCAATGTCGGATTGGTCCTGTCACGATCCAGGCGCTTCTAGCTCGGAGGCGAGTTGAGGGAGGTCGAGGAAGCGCCGGAGTGTGGGTAGGTGTCATCTAAATTGTCAAATTGTCAGTCATACATCGATTCCACCTACGTTGAATCGAGAGAGATGTGGAGTGTTCCGAGTTTCTCAAGGGTGCAGGTATAAGTTAGTTACCGCAGTAGACCATGTTACAATTGTCCCACATACCGGTTCTCTTTGGTAATGCATTCTCCGCCAGGAAAAAGGGTGCAGTTTGAGGGAGACAAGGGTGGGGTGGCCTCTCAAACCGGCAGGAGGGTTGGGAGACTTAGCTTAATGGACTTCAAGTCTTCACCAGCATGATGCCGCCATCGGACCCGAAGCTGAAGCGCGAGACCAGAGGCAAAATAAGTGTCAATACCAGGACGAATGTGCAGACTTAGCTCCAAGGAATGGAGGGAGTAGGAGAGGGCATGTATGCGGTCGATCGCGGGGATACTGGTTTGGTCTGAGTTCCCAAAGCGCACAGACGTGAATTCGGTGACAAGCCGATGGAGCTCAAAGTTAAAATTGTACGGCGGGTGGTGGACGGACCACTTACCGAGGTCATACGGAGCGCAAAGATGGCGGCCTACGTAGACGAGGACGAGTGCGTGCGCGATTGTACTGCCGTGGACGGTCCCGAGGCATTGGTTCCATACCTACCGAGTCAAAACGCGTTAGTAGTGCAGTGGTATGGTGGGAATACGCACAGGCACGAGCTCAGGTGCATGCACACCACCTAGAAAATAAACACAGTTGCCGCTGGTAATTTGGCGACGAAAGCCATCAACATTTGCACAAGGCGCGAAGTCGCGGTGTCATGCATTGACTTACCACGAGCTGTGGCCTACGAGGTCTCCATCGTCCGAGACGACGCGTTTAATGCGTGAAGCCAGACGTACGGATGAGAGTGCGGCTACGACGTCTGGGAGAGGGCGAGAAAACGGCGAGGGCGAACGCGGGACTGTAGATGAGCCAGTCGGACGCGAAGTGCCGTCCAACCTACGGGACTACCAACAAGCTGGGCTAATAGTCAGCAATTATAGACGCTGGAGTAATGGAATTACCAGCAATTGTTGTTTGGCACCGGTGCCACGCTGCGGCGTCGCTTGTGGGTTGTTGATCGTCGTGGTGATGGTCGAGTTTGACAGAGGCGCAGATGAGTGGCGCTTACTAAGCGACCAAATGGAGGCATGCACAGCCGTGTAGTTACCTTGCATAGATTTACATGTTTTGTATATACATTCGTGACAGATGTAAAGCAAACAGGCATGTAAAACATACATACTAAGGTAAGTTTTACGTAGGAGCGTTTACGTGCCTGTCCTATAGGGCCGACGGACTTACATGCTTCAGCCATGTAAAAACACATGCGAAGCTTTTCACTGTGCAATGTCTGTCCCTACTTGGGACGATTACTACCTACATATCCTCGTTGAATAGTTGGCGCCATTAAACTACACCTAAACCGAAGGAATACATCAAATTACCAAACGCGCCATGAAACCTGCTGCTCAACCCCATTCGGAAGGTTGAGATGAATGCATACATAAAAGCTCCAAGTAAGAATAGCGAAGAGCCGAGCCAGACAAGCTGGGTCATCGTGGCAAAGATCCAAGATCAAGGAGTCCTGCAAAATGCTGATAATAATGTAAATAGGGGTCATTGCTTAGCATACACAGGTGGGCGGTGGACGACCTACCTAACTTGGGGGCAACGAGCGCCGTGTCAAACCCATTGACATGTCACATGACCACTACACAGTCAATAGACTATATGGACCCCTGACTATCAATCCCCCCTAGCACAAAGTAGCCCTCATTACAGTTGCGGTCCAAAGTCCACCGTAACATGTCTACCACTCACGAACGTGACCCAGACTATTATTTTGAAGATGGTAGCATTATCTTCTTGGTTGAAGGTGTTTTATTCAAGGCGAGTTGCTTCCTAATCCGTTTGAGCGTTCGAAGACTTCTAACATAACGTGTCTGATGTTAGATTCAATTATCTCGACTTGCACAGGCGTCCGAGGTCTTCGACGATATGCTCAAGTGCCCTGTAGGCACGGGCGATAAAGAAGGAGCAAGTGACGATTGCCCAGTAGAGCTGGCCCAAATCCCAGCCGAACAGTTTCGAAATCTACTATATATTTTCTTCGCTTCGTGAGTGGACCGGCTACGAATGACCTGCTCTCGAGTTGACAACCACTTTCAGACCTATAAGCCCAGACTACATATCATTCATGATCGGCGCTCAAACTGATAACGATAAACGACCGGCGTTTAAACGATATCAAGACATTGCGAGCCTCTCTCATCGTTTTGGCATGCAAGAATATGAAGAGTGGGCGATGAAACAGATCCAACAAATGATTTGCTCCGATTCCTCTACTGCTTGGATGGACCTGAAATCTCTCTTTGATACTTTATCCTACGCAAAGCTAGTCACCAATAATTCAGGCGATGATCACTTTGAGAGGGACGTTCGGGATCTGATTTTCGGTATCATCCACGAGTGCGTCGAAGATCCGTCACACAATGCTGCAGACATCTCTACAATGCTTGGAATCTACCAAAATCGTCCCCCAGGCTTTGATCTGCCAGTCTATGGTTTTATCTTTACCTGCATATTGAGCTTGGGGCGTAGCTCAGCAGAGTGGCGCAAGCTTACTCGAGCAGATCGAGACATTTTATACGCGGCGCAGGATTACTTGGTGCCGCTTCAGACCTCCACACTCCCCGTTGAACCATTGACCAAGTCGTCCAAAATAGTCAAAAGCATTAACTGTGAAGGTCAATCCCAGACTGTTTGTTTTTCTATGTCTCAAATCCTCCAGACGTGCTGGGACAAACGCGATTCTTGGGACGAGGAAATGTCACTCGCGGGCATACGCATATTACGCAAGTTGCCGGATAGACGAAGGACATTCGCACAAAAGACAAAGGACACCACTTGCTTCTGCCACGAGCAATGTCGCCAAAAGATCCTTGCCAAGCTTGACGAGAATCTCAATGCGTTATTCACCGAGTTAGCAAATTATCCAAAGTGGATAATTGAGTGAGTAGCGTATTATGCCTGGTTCGAGCCCAGACTGACACGCCAGCTATCTTAGAAATGCTTGAGTTGTGTAAGATTGAAATAGGAGAAAATGCTGGATATATGCAAGCTCTTTGGGTTCGATTTGTCTCGGTTTGTATGAACAACGCGGATGGAAGCAACGTAAATCAATGTAACAATACCGAATGTAACAACACTGAATGCAATGTTAATGAATACAATGTCAATACACTGGACATAGTAGTCCTATATTTACTGAATTTTCCAGATTGTTGGCTGGTAGGTAGGAGCCGTTATAGGAGGAGCCAAAGTGAACAGTACCCACCATTTAGACGGGCGGGCGAATTAAAGTGGAATACCGAAATCCGAGCCGGCACATCTAAAGCACGACCAACATATCCCCCACGTCATACCTCCAAAATCGAACGAGCTCACTCTCAAACTTCTATTTCGGGCCCCTCTCATCTCGCCGACCCCCACCGCAGTTCGCCGTTGACAAGCGGTTGAGCCTTCAAATACCCTTCTGATTACGTACACCGCATACATCTTCGAGATAAAACCTTCTCCTATACGCCAAACTAAAACTTTGACTAAAGACTCGCCACTATTCCGGCATCCAAACACCACGAGCTCCCACTCCTATCGCGCTTGTACATTCTCTTAACCTTCACTCTCGCCCTTCCGTTCTTCGCCTTATATTATAGACCCATCTATATCCTCACAACGACATCCTATCTCACCTGAGAAACCACCTCCCGTCCGCTTCGTGACGAAACTGTTCCGTCACCCCATCTGAAAGGCCGGATGTTTGATGCCGAGCGACGATCAAATCAACTGAGCCGAGCTCACTGTCTCACGGTCACAATTGCCAGAAGCCGAGGAGAGCCACACCGCGTCGGCTCGCGAGTGCAGGTCTGAGTTCCCACCGGTACTCGCGAGTGTCGCTGGGGTTAAAGAAGAGAAGTATATACGGATAGGTATATAATAATACTGTGAAGCGAGGTTGTAGGTCACTCAGTTCCTCTCCTGATACGACTTTACAGTCCTACCCTCACACAATTAGCTACTTTAGTTCCTCATATTACCCACTCGGATACCTACACCTCTAACGAATAATATAATGTCCAACTACGAGACATCTCAACCCGGGTTCCCGACCTAGTACGTCCAAACACAAACCAATTAATCAAAAAGTCCATTACTCACAGATTGACCCATCTCACAGCAACCGCCGCATCGCGAACCCCGCCCCTCTCGGTCTCTTGTCATTTGCCACGACTACATGGGTCGTTTCTCTCTTCCTTGTCCAGACTCGTCACGTCTACACCGTACGTCTCCCTTTATTCCTATTAATAAAACATTTAGCTGAGGGTATATGCGCAGACAAACTTGGCCCTCGCCATGGCTCTCGGTGTTGGAGGGCTCACTCAGTTCCTGGCTGGAATGTGGGAGTTTGTGACGGGTAACACCTTTGCGGCGACCATGTTCTCGATGCTAGGCGGTTTCTATTTAAGTGTTGGAGCTATCTACTGGCCTGGCTCTGGGTAGGTATAAGTCGTTCGTTTTTGAAAACAAGGCGCTAACGATGGGGTGCTTACTTTAGAATCGCTGATGCCTATGCGGGTACAACCGAAGGCAGCTCCGCTCTGGGCGTCTTCTTCACTGCTTGGTTTATCTGTACGCCACCTTTGCTTCCCTTTCCTTGCGATTCACCACTAACCTAGTCACTCACAGTCTCTGCCCTGATGATCGTCGGCTCCCTGCGCAGCTCCGTCGGCATAACCACCCTTTGGTCCTCCCTCTTCATGGTCTTCCTCCTCATCATGATTGGTTCCTTCCGCGAACAAGAGAAAGTCATCAAGGCCGCCGGCGGGTTCGGAATCCTCACTTCTGCGATTGCGTACTGGTGTGGCGCTGCTGGATTGTGGACCAAGCAGGCTGCGTTCTTCGATCTGCCGATCGGACACCAGACGCAAGCCAAGTACTAAGCCCTCAACGGCCATGCGATTTCCTTTTTTAATGACGTTCTCCCTGCTCTCGTCGCTCTTGGGATGATTGGAATGTGCTTTTAGTATATACTTGTTTTAATCATATCATCCGATAATTTTCTTTTGCAATTTTGGGTGCCGGTGGGGTGTGGTGTGATTAGTGTGAAGGGAGGCGGAAAAGCGATCGTGATTGGAGTTAAATTGAGTTGGACATCGAGGTGTCCATGCGTATTTTAGATTATTTTCAGGTCAGACCACGGAGCGCGGGTAGATAGAAATGTGTTTTTCAGGGGATGGGATGTCTGGACCTGAAGGGCGAACGAGACCTAGGCAAGGGTAGGTCCGAGCTCGCCTTTTATACTCAGACAGTCAGGCCATGCTTGTGATTTCAGTGTGTTACGCAAAGTTTTACGTTTCAAAGGAGCGTTGCATAAATAAAAGAGCTCGGTCAATAGCTTTGTGAGGGTTCATGTGGTAAATATTTCGATATGTAGCCCGTGTTTGTTTTGGCTTTTTGCTCGAGGGAGCGAGTGACGTGAGAGAAGACGACGCCGTGGAGGTTAATTCCGCTAGCATAGCCTAGTTCAATAAAATGCGATGTTCAAGCAAGGCCCGTCTAATTCCGTGTCATAACAATCGATAAAGGAGGCGAGGGCGCGGACACGAAGAAAGCGATGACGAATCGTAGACACAGCCGAGACAAATGGCCACGTACAAGGCCGTGCAGGATCGAAAACATGGGGCGGCCTCGGTGCGACGGGTTTGGCAGAAACGAGGGCAAAGGGCACGTGACGGGGTTCGCTTGTCCATACTTCCTTTCTGGGGTGTGATAGCCACGCGATAGACATGAGTTCGGAGACCGCACCGAGGACGAGAGGGGAAGAACGGGTTGTGCGCGTGGGATGCACGTTGAAGTCGTGCTGAAGCCTCGTACATCATACACATATTAGCATGGCTGCTCCGGCTTCAATCTCACATCGCTCATTCCAAGAGCGCTGGTAGCACCACGTCGCGAACAACACACTCCAGCTCCTCGCGCTCCGCGAGGTCGACCCCCGTGCTGGTCATCCGGCCGCCCGTCCAGCCGCCGCTTACTCAAGACGACTGGGAACCCAACTCTGCGTTTGGAGTCCACTCGCCCGAGGGGTTCAAATCAGAGCTCTCTATCTCCCAGCTGCGCCCCTACACCCCCTCGCCCTCGGTTTCCACCTTTGCCCCGTCGTCCGCGTCGAGCTCGTCTGT
Organism: Ceratobasidium sp. AG-I; assembly: GCA_015039395.1. Lineage (NCBI taxonomy): Eukaryota > Fungi > Basidiomycota > Agaricomycetes > Cantharellales > Ceratobasidiaceae > Ceratobasidium > Ceratobasidium sp. AG-I. The sequence continues at coordinate 139,204 of MU132194.1, forward strand.
GTCGACTCCGCGCGCCGACCTGCCTCCTGCCCAGCCAGAGGTCCACCACGTCTTGCAGAAGGCGACTGAAGCACTGGCGTTGCACGCCCAGCAGTCGTCCGACTCGATCTCGACTGAATCTCACTACTCTGATCCTGGTATCCTTCCCGAGTCTGTCATAGACGAGACAGAAACAGCACAGGAGGCTGTCGAATCCACCGAGTCTCTAGTCACAGCTGCCGAGCCATCCCCACCCATCGACCAGCCCGTTGATCCCATCGAGGAACAGTTCGTCTATCCCATCGAGGAAGAGCCTGGCGATCCCATCGAGGCCGAGTCCGTCGACCTACACGAAGTTACTTTGTCCGAACCTGCCGTGGAATCTCTTGAAGTCGCTCGACCCCTTTCTCCCGTTGCCGGTACGTCTGACATTGATCTGCAAATAATTCATTTGATGACGTATTTTACTAGTCGAATTGGCCTCGTCCTCGTCAACAAGCACGTCCCACCGTCCGCAGCCCATCATTCGGTCCTCATTGCTCGGGTTCTTCTCGCGGTGGGCGGATAAGCGCTCACCAGCGCTCAAGGTGCGCTATATCAATTTCCTGCCATAGTCCGAACTAACACGCGTATCGGGCGTGCAGGAACCATCCGATGCTGCACCTCCATCGGCCCCAAACCCTCGCCTCGCGACACCATCGCTGGGGGGCGGCTTCAATCGGTCGAGCGATAGACTTGTATCGATGGAGATAGCCCCTGGCGCCGAGGAGGTCAAGCCGTCTTCTAGCTCGTTCAAGTCTTCGCTTTTCAAAAAGTCGAGCGTTCGCGGCTTGCATTTGAATTCGGGGTCGTCGTTGCGCAAGGTTCCGCGCACGGATAGTGGCCCGGTGCCACCTCTTCCCAGTTCGGCCCCCTCGATCCAGGTTACCCCGCCGCCGAGCGCGACTCCGGACAGGCGGACCGTGCTCGTCGCGGACGACTTCCCGCCCGAGGCGAACAGCGTGCGCTCCACCCCACGCCGCCGCCCCGTCGCGTCCCAATCCTCCAACGGGACCTTCCGAAGCAAAGGAACTACCCAACCTCAATCCCGCCCCGTCTCCGAAGAGCCCATCGGCGGAGAACCGGTCCTAATCAGCGTAAGTCCTCCCCTCCGCTCGTCACTGTCTTACACCCGAGCCCACCTGCTTGTGCGCTAACAGATTAGGGGGACACCTAGAGCCAACTCCTCTCCGAGTCCGCCGTATCCGAGTCTCTCCAACTCCTTACCGCCCCGACGACAGCATCGCGGGACCTCCCGACACCTCCGCGCTCTCGTTCACCCTCGGTTTTTAGGCAAAAGTTAGGCGGGAGGCGGTATCGGACTGGGTCGTTGAGGGATTTCGTAAAGAGACCTGCTCCGGTGAGTTTACTCGAGATCTAAATGAGACAGGGTGACTAATTAGGAGGGTAGATTAAACCGCCGAAAGCGGAACGTGCTCCTCCTGCGTTTTTATCTTGGTTTACGTCGCATACATATCGTGCTCCTCCACCGAAACAAGAACTCCCCACTCCTTCTGCTACACCCAACCCGTCTATTCCTTCTGTTGAAAGTGCTTCATTGCCGCCTCTCCCTAGTCCCAGTGACGACCCCGTAACGAGAGAAAGCTCGCGCATCTTGTCTCTAGTCTGGTACCCGCCCGAACTCATCAAAAGCCCATACGCGAGTGATATTGACCTCAACCAAATTCGCGCTCCGCATTCTACTCCCAATCCGCTTGAACAGCTCGAACGGCAGTTGCCTACACGGCCTATCGAGCTTGAACGAACACCTTCTCCTATTCTTACCCCACAACCACAACTCTCATATCACCAATCTTTCTTCGTTCAAGACCCCTACGCTGCTGGGGACGAACGTCTCACCTCTCCATCGTCGAGTACGATCCACGCACCCACATCCAATCGCCGCACACCCGCCAAACTCAAGCGCCGGCGTCGCCCAGGGAGCAAGCATAGCCCGCGCACTCCTCCCACATCGTACACTCCTGTTCTTTCTCGGAACGGCTCGCGCAACGTCCGTGGAGAGTCGGCGGAGAGCGTGGCTGGTTCGAGCGCGCCGTCTCAGTCGCTTGACACGTTGTTGAATAGCGCGTGGCCTGAACCGCCGAGCGTAAACGAGCAGCAGGCGTACAACTATCAGTCCGAGACTGGCGCCGAAGACGAGTCGGATCAGGAAGAATACCTAGCCTCGCCCACATCTATCGGCGGAACCTCCTTCCGCAGCCCCATCAGCCCACCCATCCCATCCAATACCAATCCGTTCGCAGACACAAACGCAGGAAACGGGTCCCAACAACGCATCCTCCCCCCCGTCATCCACACAGTCCTCGACACCGGCGAGCCATCCAGCTGGGAACCCGACTCGCGCGTGACATCTTATCTCACCACATCACCCACGATAAGATCTTATCCAGCCTCGCCCCGAATCCGGCAAAACCCAAACGCCAGCACCCGACCACGCCCGGCGCCTATCTCTCCTTCCCAATTCCCACTTCCACCGTCCAACCCGCCGTCGATTTCTGCTAAAGTACCGATCGTTCGACCGCCTTCTCCACCGCGGAGGTCGACGTCGTATCATTCGACTGTTTCTGTGAGGCAGGAGTTGGAGGAGCGGAGGTCGACTGTTACGCCGAATAGTGGGACTGCGAAGAGGAGGTCGTCGACGCTTTCGAGAAAGGACCCGTATCCTATTAGTTCGAAGCGGGATTCTGGGCAGTCGAAGAGAGAGTCGAATCAGTCGAGGAGAGATTCGGGCCAGTCGAGGAGGGATTCGAAAGACTCGAACCCAGTCCGCCGAGATTCGAACCAGCCGCGTCGAGACTCGGGTCAACCGCGTAGAGACTCCAACCAACCGCGCAGGGACTCCAAGGGCTCGCACAAGGACGTGTCTGTTCTTGCTCCTGTTGTCGCCGCCACCTCCACCGCTACAGAAACCCAGATCTGGGCCGTACCCAGGAACCACCGCTCAAAGCCATCAATCTCGTTCGAGTTCCCGCCCACGAGCGAGTTTTGGCAGTTCCTCGGCGAGTACCAAAAGTTCTCGAGGTCGCAAAAGGAAGGGTCTGGCGATAGCGGGTACGCAGAGAGAGGAAACGAGAACGAAATGTCGAGACGATCTGGATCTTCAGGAGGATCGACTTCCAGAGTTGACCCCGTAAAAGACTGGTACAGGACACAGTCGTCGAGCAGCCAGGTGAGTTTTGGAATGTGATTGGGTCAAGGGCATTTTGTTCTAATTTAAGCAACTGTTTTGTTTCAGGCGTCTGCGGACCTGCCGACTGCACCTTACGTTCCGACGGCCGACGTGATTGAGCGGAATGAGCTCATCGTCAAGGCGCTGAAGAACGCTCCAGGGGCGCTCCACACCCGCTTCAGACACTTCGGACAGGTAAGACTGCGCGCTTGTTCCCCGCTTGCCTAGAACAACCCCTGATCAACAACCCCGTTTGACAGTTGGGCGTGCTCGGCTGGAGTAGTGAATTTAGCGAGCTCGTTGACGAGATCCAGCGATGCGGGCTCGAGCGCCATATGTTCACGGCTACGCGCGAGCAGGCGTTGGCGACCTGCCGAGAACTTCTTAGGCTGCACATCGACGTCAGTATGCAGATGATTAGCATGTACGTTTTCTCTCGCTTGGTTCAGACCGAGCCCCATCTGATTTCGGCTGTGTTGCAGGTTCTTGTGTTCGCAAATTGCGCGGCTCAGGCGCTTCCTCGATGGCGAAACTGAATATACGGATTATCCGACCCCTGATTTCCCCCTTCCCCAGATGGGATACTGAACACCCATATCTTTTCGATTTTGGCATGATTTTTGATGACCACATACGCTTTTGATCATCCTGACTCGTTTCACTGCAATGTAACATAACGCACTATTTCGCATCCTAATCGCTTTATCTTCGTCTGCTATGTGGCGTTATTTATGCTGTACCGGCGGCTGTTGCGGATATGTTTATGGGAGTATGACAAGAAATGAAATGGACTGCTTCTCCAACAGGGCTAGCTGATCGGCGGCTGCTTTTCGCTTCGGCCACTGGAGCGCTCGACTCCTCGCGCTCAATATGCAAACGTTCAGCGCATTTGCTGTGAATTTCTTGCTGTACCTTCACTGGTACAGATTCAGCCTCGCTCTATCAAGCACATTAGAGTTACGCCACAATCTTGCATAAGCATCCCTGAGAGTATGCGCACCACATATCCGCATTTCTTTTACTTTGTTCATAGCTTCGTACGAATCGAGGTATCCACGAGGGGTGTTTAGTGTCCAGTCCCATCGTGATCGGAGGAATTCTCTACGATGGGTTGGATCATGATCCCTCGGCATGTAGCTTTTGGGGCTGCTTTGGCCTGTTCCTCTACTATCCCTCGCCGTATGAGAGGTTTAGACTGTAAGCCTCATGACGTGACTCACACACTAAGTCTTCGAGGGCTGTGGGGTCCCTCGAGGAGGTGCAGTTGCCGGTCGACGGCAAGTGGTTGCGGTTGTATGTAGATAGGCATGCGTTAGACTATCGCTTCTAACTTAATGAAAGAATGCGATTGCACCTTCCATCCTTTTTAGTCCTAACAATGCGTATCGCATTGGTAGGCGTGTAGCCACAGCTATAAATGCTCAGATTCAGCTCCCAGCTAGTATATATACTCTAACGCCTAGACGTGATTTGCCATCCCACTCTGCTCTCTCTCGCGCCTAGCTTACACCTTAGTGTATTTTTGTACACTAGAGATAGATCCAAAAAGACAACACCAACACAAAAAGTTTGATCGGGAAAAAAATCGACTGCGCTGGTTTCAGGGTAGGTCTTGAGAGTTTTTTTCGGCGTCGCCACTTTAGCCACCTGCTAACGCATGAATTTAGAGACAGCACATAGTCAAGAGCACGATGCAGAACACATACATGCCGAAGCCTAACCCTGCGTCGATGGGACACAGTCACACGCATTGGTTCAGCACTTGCCCTACGGTTACCCAGGTGAGCACCGGTGGGGCCTTTGTCCGATTTCCTTTCGTAACTCCCACCCGTTCAGACTGCCAGGGAGCTCAGTCCTATACCATACGACCTCTCGACCGACCAGGTTTATCAGATCCAGCTCAATGAGAGCTTGGAGGTTGCGTTAAAAAGGGCTCCGATGACACTTCGGGATTGTCTCAAACATCAGGGAGAGGTATGTGTGCTGCATGCGTCGTTGTACTTGGTATAAGAGCTGATTAGCTATGACATCGACTAGAAGGGTGTGTTGTCTTGGGTCAACGGCTTCAGCGAGCTCGTAGACACGGTCAAGCGCTCCAGGGACAACGGTGATTTGTTTATCAGCAACTATCACCAGGCCGTATCGACCTGCGAGATACTACTCCAAATGCGCACCGAGATAAAAAGCCAGCTCATCATCATGTACGTCTGTCTGCTCCTCTCCGAGGCCGAGCCTGCTGATGTTGTGGTGACAGATGTTTTTTCTCCCACGTTCGGCGGCTTAAACGTATCTTTGAACCAGATTCAGAAAAAAGTGACCCCGGTCTTGACTTTCCATTTTTCGAGACGGGACACATCATGGGGTGTTGATGGGGTGCCTGTCTTTTTATTAGTGTATGCGTGTTCGTGCCTTGTGTGTTGTTGTTTGCTCTCTCATTACTGTAATACGAAATTGTCACATGCTTCTCCAACAGGGGTTTCATTGGCTCCACTTGTTCTTGACTTTGACCTCGACCTCCGTTTTGTGTATTGACTTTCTCACTCAATTGTAACACCTGGCACGACAATATATTTCGCTCTTTTCAATGATTTATAAATCATCACACTCGTTTTCTCCTAATATGCTCCCGTTACTATTTCTTAGTTCACTTGCACTCGCGGCGGCTCCTAGCAAAACCACTAGCACTTGTATCTCTAAAGGTGCGTTTAATCCTACTTCAAATAACTACAGCTAGCTCATTATATTGCTAGACTCGGCTTGGAATGGCCAACAGATCTCCTCTGACCAGCACTTGCTCGACTGCAGAAGCCCCTTTACCCCTTATTTCGTCCCACATGGATCGATATCCATAGACGACAACCACGCCAGCATCACATACTCTCCTCCAGACGCCTGGAAACGAACCAAGTGCTCCTCGTTTATCGGAGGCGCAGCCCACGTCTCGCACGTAGCCGGCACGAATGTTACGATCAAGTTTAGTGGAACCGGGGTACAGTGGTTCGGCAAGACGTCCCGCCGGCACAAGTCATCGAGTCTTATCATTGACGGGGTATCTGCGGGGATTGCTACTCTTTGGACCAGCAAGTCGTACTCGAGGCAGCGGCTGTTTGGCATTTCTCATCTGGAAGACAAGGAGCATGTTCTTACTATCACGAACGACCGATTGGGCGACAACCCGAGGATAGATGTTGATGCATTTGTGGTTACTCGTGGCTCTTCCCATTCCAAACCCAAGAAGATGACGCCGTACAAAGCGACCTCGCGGGGTGTGCAGCCGACATGGACTCTGGAGCAAAAGGGCCAAACTGGTATCGCTGCTATGCAAATTGCCGTTGTCTCTGATACCGAAGCGATCATCATCGACAAAGTGGAACACAACCCACTCACTATCAACGGACATCCAGCCTGGGGCGCGATCTACAACTTGGAGAAGCACACCGTGCGCCCTTTGGACATCAAGAGTAATTCGTTTTGTGCTGGCGGAGGATTTCTCGGCAATGGAACTCTTCTAAACGTTGGAGGTAACCCTGTGGTTGAGGACTTGGCTGGGGTTGTGGACTTTGGCGATGTGAACGGACTTCAGGCTATTAGACTTTTTCAGCCCTGCTCTGACGGCAACTGCGATGTTTACGAACGCCCAAAAGATTTGCATATGATGTCACCTCGCTGGTACAATACGGTTGCGCGACTCGATGATGGTTCCGTTATGATTATCGGAGGCTCCACTCGGGGTGGTTGGATGAACAACGCTACTACCAACAACCCAACTATCGAGTTCTACCCGCCCAAGCTTACTGGTGTTACAATGCTCAAGTTCTTGGTTGATACCTTGAACTCGAACTTGTTCCCGATCGCCTTTACGCTTCCAAACGGTCGAGTGTTTATGGCGGCCAATAATGACGCAATGATCTACGACTGGCACATGAATTCCGAACACAGGTTGCCCCCTCTTCCAAACGGAGTGCGTGTAACTTACCCAATGACCGGGACGGCCGTTCTGCTCCCACTCTCCCCTGCCAACGGATACGAGGCCGAAGTCTTGATCTGCGGTGGCTCTACATTGGACGATCGCACGCCAGGCCATGAGCTATCCGCACGAGATGCAGCATCCAGCCAATGCGTTCGCATGGTTCTCACGGACGAGGGCATGGCCGCCGGATGGAAGGTGGAGCAAATGCCGGATCCCCGTATCATGCCGGACGCTGTCCTCTTGCCTGACGGCCGAGTTGTCATTGTCAACGGAGGCCGTTCTGGGATTGCCGGCTATGGAAATGTGAAGAATCAAGTCGGCACATCGAACGCTGACGATCCCGTCTTTGCCCCTATCCTGTATGATCCATCGGCACCTGCCGGACAGCGCTTCTCGAGTCTTGGGATGCCTTTATCGGATATCGCTAGACTTTATCATTCTGTTGCGACGCTCGTTCCGGATGGCTCTATTATGATCGCCGGCTCAAATCCTAATCTTGATCGTTCGACTACGGCTTACGAGACGGAGTATCGAGTCGAGTGGCTCAAGCCGGATTATATGGTTAAGCCCCGTCCTGAGTTTAGCGGCTTGCCAGAGGATGTTTATTTTGGGAAGTCATTCGAATTGGATGTCAAGCTCCCGAAAGAGACGAAAAACGTGAAAGGCGAGTGCTTTCATTAGTTGTCTATTTTTGACTCTAACGTGCGTGGCGTGATTAGTTTCCCTCATGGACCTCGGATTCGTCACCCATTCCGTACATATGAATTCTCGTCTCGTCGAACTCGAATGCAAGCTTGCTGGAGATGGCCGCTCGTTAACTATCCATGCGCCTCCTTCGGGAACGGTGTATCCTCCTGGGCCGGGCTGGATCTATGTTTTAGCTGACGGCGTTCCGAGTGTGGGTAGAAAGCTAATGGTTAGAGACGAAACTACGCCTTCTTGAATTTCCACCTCCCAGTTCACGTTATCTGAGCTGGAGACGTAATTATTTGTGCTGTATCATAGTGTATCATGAATAGCGAGTGTATTTGTATATTTGTTCGCTTGTCCGGCAGAGCTGAGATGGCTGCTCAACTACCCCTCAAACATCCACTCCGTAACTTTATTTGTGCGTCATTGGCTCGCTCGGTGCTCAACTCCCGTCCGGCGATGCAGAACTGGAACCACTTGGTATATCGATGCGCTTCAGCCGTCTATTCACGCCTCCGCCTATTCACGGCGAAGCGCTAGACCGCGTTCTCGCGGTTCGAAGCCGGCAACTCAGGTGTGGCCGGGTTCGTTTCACACGGATTATGCGCTTCAGCGCGATGTTGTCGCAGGACATAGAGCTGGTAGTAGATATATAATGTCTGTGCTGTGTCATGACGTTCACCCTCATCCCAACACATCCAACACACTCCCCTGCGATACCTACTCGCATTTAATTACTCAGATCTACGCCAAGCCTCCACACGACTTTACGAGCCCCTCTTAATACTCTAACCACCTACACATAGTTCAACATGTCTGAAGCCGCCTCTGCTCCCGCTCACGTTGTCTCCCCCGTCACCTCGCACACACACGTCGAGCCAACGGCGCGTGGCGTCCATGCTTGGGACAACTCTCAGGTACATTATCATTTTACCTATTAAGTAAAGTCCGGGCTAATCGCTTTACTTGACTTTGATTTAGCCTGGATTCCCTGAATAGTGAGTGCTCTTTGACTGCCGCCGGGATTCGATTGCTGATCAGGGCTGGATGTATGCGCCACAGTAAGCGCCGCATTGCCAATCCAGCGCCACTTGGACTCTTCGCATTCGCCACCACCACATGGATCGTCTCTCTGTTCCTCGTCCAGACTCGCCATGTCTACGTCGTAAGTAATATTGTTGACTCTATCATTTGTTCATTTTCTGACCATTCACTTGTAGACCAACATCACGCTCGCAATGGCGCTCTCTACTGGAGGTCTTGTCCAGTTCCTTGCGGGCATGTGGGAGTTCGTCTGGTGAGCTCAAACAAGAACCATTTAATCACATTTATACTAAAAACGTTTGACTTTGTAGCGGTAACACTTTCGCTACGACTATGTTCGGCATGCTCGGTGGATTCTACCTCTCCGTCGGCGCTATCTACTGGCCCGGCTCTGGGATCACCGCTGCCTACGAGGGTGTTGGGGATGAGATCGACGCTGTTGGTATCTATGTACGTCCTAACCGCCAAAATATTATGATCGAGTCTAACATTTTCTATTCAACTAATAGATCACTGCCTGGTTCATCTGTACGTTTCCTCAGTCCCTTCATAGCCCCAACCCAAATGTCTAACACTCAATCAATCCAGTCTCGATCATAATGCTCATCGCCTCGATCCGCACCTCCGTCGCAATGACCACTCTCTGGGGCTCCATATTCATGACATTCATGCTCGTCATGATCGGCGCTCTCCACCACCAGGAGAAGGTCCTTAAGGCTGCCGGTGGCTTCGGGATCCTCACCTCTGCCGTCGCTTTCTACTGCGGAGCTGCTGGACTCTGGGTCAAAGATGCATCGTAAGTCTCTTCCGCTATCAGCATGAGGACCCCTTGATTGACTTGTTGCTTGAAGCTTCTTCAACCTCCCCGTCGCGCACATCCACGAGAAGAACACCTCGGCAGTCTAAGCGCCTCTTGTTCTGAATCTTAATTACTTTTCTCATGCTTTCTTACGATGCTTTGATTTAATGTACACACTTGGTTAATATTGTAATCCACTTTCCTGCCCCCTGTGTAGTCTCAACTCCAATACACGGTCGCTAAGTTTCAGCATTGCGAGACGCATGTCACCAATACCTATGACAGGTTCTTGCGCGGTAAGCTTATCCTTGAGAAAACACAGCTCTCGCGTCGAAATATTGAGGCCCCAGTATCCTCGAGTCCCTCGACCAGCCACGGACGAAGATGTTGTTACAGATCGAGAAACGCAACAATTGCTAATAGCGCCGCCCTCCGAGACGGGAAGAATTGATAGCCGCTCCGGATCATGATGCAAGTCCAGTGCTCTCTTAGCTTCATCTACGCTCTGACGGTCGATGCCGAGCTCAAAGCAGACTTGATCCTCAACCGTAACTGCAAAAGCAGATTCATGGGCTCGAGCAGAGTCAACGTCGATAGTCGTGTCGAACCCGCGCTGAGCCATATCAAGACTTTCCAGCCACCACAGAAAGTGCCACAGCGTATCAGGATTGTTGGCGCAGTTGAAAGCCTGAGACACGATAGCTCTAGCACGGTCCCACCTGATAAAACGAACCATTGGACCTGACATAGTTATTGAGTAGAAATGCTGACGATGCTGCCGCACAAGGAGCTGGATAACACGGTACACGCTTTAGCCAAGAGTTTCCATTTTTACTCGACACGCCTCGGGAAGATCGTTGGATTCGTCTAAGATCGCGAAGTCGATGAATTTGGAGTTCAAATCACAGAAGGGGTCGTCATCCTTGGTTCTGTTGACCTCGATGAGCAGTTCCGTAGTCTCGGGATTCGTAGGTGTGCTCTTTTTTCCCAGAGCGATTGAGGGTTCGAGTCGAGACTTGAATAAGCCAATATATGGCTTTGAAGAGTCAATAGACACAGCAGCACATTTGAAGTTTGTTAACCGAGAGTTCAATGCGGATATCTATGCAACACAATAAACTAAGTTCCAGTTGAATTAGCCAAATTTACATTGTGAAACACTTACGAGAGACTGGTGCAGCTGGGATCTAGAGGCGCGTTCAAAGGGAACATTGAGAAATGGGTTCTTCGGTGAGGGTGTAAAAAAGCAGCCTCCAGGATGGGGTAGAGACTCGTCAATGAAACTAGAAACAGGTATAGGTCCTAGAGCCCATGCTGTGAATACGTAGGCCTGTGCGAGGTAAATTTCAGGCATCGCGGTGGTAGTCGTTGATAGGAGCTTAGTGGCACGTGATTTGAGATATGACGGCTTGCGTCTTCTGGGTCAATTGATCGACGTCGTACATGATACCTCCTCTGAGGAGACCTCTTGCATACGTACAACCTTTTCGAAAGATACCCAGGACTTACCTTCGGAACAACCATACCCTCATACTCAACAAATTACGCATGACTTCTACACCTAAACCCGTTTCTCGCGTACTAGTTCTCGGCGCGGGCAACTTTGGATCTTGTCTAGCTGACCACCTTGCTGATTCGACTCATCGTGTATACCTCTGGGCGCGCTCAAAGCAGCTTGTGGAAACGTTTAACAAAGAGCGCAGGAATGAGAAATATTTGACAGATCATGTGTTTCCGGAGGGGATCGAGGCGATAGGGCCTGAGCTTCCGAGTGCAGAATTGTTAAGAGAGGTGGATGTCGTACTGTTCGCAGTACCAACGCAGGGGTTAAGGTAAGCACGGTAATTAAATTTGAGTTGTATTTGAGCGAATCCATACTCTCTCAAGGAAAGTATTGGAAGAACTGCATCCCAGAATGCCGCAAGACAAGATCCCCCTCCTGATCTTCGTGAACAAAGGTATTGAAACTGGGACCCAAGCCCTAACTCTCGAGATTATCGCAGAGTCGTGCGGCAAAGAAATGGCCAAGGCATCCACCTTCCTCGTAGGTCCTCTAGTAGCCAGCTGTTGTTAGACCTAACCCTGCGCTTATCGGCAGTCTGGCCCCTCCTTTGCAAAAGAAAGCACGTACTTTGTACTGGCCTCTAACTATACATTATAACAACCTTCGCAAATTGCGCAGTTATTAAACGCCAACCAACAACAGTCTCAGTTTCTTCCCTCTCCCTCGCGCAAGCCCAGCGCACATCAGATCTATTCCACCAACCCTGGTTTAGATGCTACACGGGCGCGGACCCGGTCGGTGTCGAACTTGCTGGTGCCCTCAAAAACGTGTACGCGATCGCGGCTGGAATCGCCGATGGGCTCGGGTACGAGAATAACACAAGAGCTGGTTAGTAAAGTTTTTTTTCCCGAATTCCTGATGCTTATATGCTGTGTAGGTTTGATCACTCGTGCGTTGGCCGAGATGACGCGCATAGGATCAGCATATGGAGCCTCGCCTCTCACATTTCTTAGTCTTGCCGGTATGCCACTAACCCTTATCTCGATAAATCCTTTATTGAATACCTGTTTTGTATCTATCTTCATGTCACAGGAATCGGCGACCTAATGCTTACATGCACATCCCCCAAATCGCGCAACTACACGGTTGGTTACCGACTCGGCAAAGGCGAAAAACTAGACACTATCATCGAAACTCTGGGCTCAGTCGCGGAAGGCGTAACCACCTCAGAAGGACTTAAACCAATAACAATCAAGTTGGGCGTGTACGCTCCTGTACGTCTTAGCGCTCCTGTTTGTATATATTGACTAAAACTCGATCACACGGACAGATCGCGGACGGTGTGTACTCTGTATTGTATCAAAACCGGGATGCGAAGGAGGTCGCAGTAGAGTTGATGAATGAGCCCCCGTCGCGCGAGATGGATCTTCCTGCCAGTGCTGGAGCTCCTATTGAAGAGCTCAAACAGAAACTCGGTGTCCAATCTTTGGAGCCCGCTTGATTCCGTAGTCCATTACCGTACAATAACCAAGTTAATCCCAGTGGGAATGCCATATCATAGCCACTCAAATCACAACCACCCATAAGAAAACACGAAAGATTTACTCAATATAACAAGGTGAACACGTACAAACAGACATAAGAGCTCGTATAAAACCAACTTTAAGCATAAAACGACGAAGCTGCAGAGGGGGATTCAGTGTTGTTACATGTCCAAATAAATTCAGTCCATAAATCAAGCGTTTTAGATCAGCTCAGCGAACAAAACAAAACAAAAGTCGTCGTCGATACCCCAAGAATCAATTTCATAAGAGGGCAAAGGGGTATAAAAGGAAGTAGTAGTAATTCCAAAAGCACATATCGTGAAATAGAACAAACAACGGATCAGATCATGCAAACAAAACACATTCATTCCATTCATGAAGGCATAGTCTCCCATCGGCCTGGCGCACGAGAGTCGACCGCACCAGGCGGCATGCCACGGGGAGGGGAAACGTTGTGGTGGATAGGATAGGATGACACACGTGGGGGAACCGGCAAGGGGTTGCGAGAAGCTGAAGGGGGGCGAGGTTGGCTTCCGTTCCGCTGATGTCGGTTCGGGTTACTATACGTTTGGCCCGGATGGTGGTGTAGTGGATACGGCCCGCCGATCGTTGGCGGTTTTGGTAGCGGGTTGTGGGATCGGGATGGTGCGACGGGCGGATAAGATACTTGGACGTATGCTGTATGCGTTGGGCTATACTCTGGAACAAGGACGTTGACAGATGCGTTCGGGTGGGCTGGGAGTGAAGGTAAGGTGTAAGGCTCCGCGTGATCAAGCAGACTAGGGGCTGTCTGGGACCTGCCTTTGGATGCAGATCGTCGCTGTCGAGGGTCAGGTGCAGGTCGAGGGGGGCTGGGGTCGGGGATCACAGCGCGCTGGCCACCGGGTCCGAGAACACTCTGGCCTTTGTCGAGGCGTTCGCGCTCCCAGGCTTCGCGAGCCTTAAGGGTAGAAACATCGCTTGCATTCTCGGACGAAGGCCGGTGAGGGAAAGCTTCTGCAACCTCGATATGGGTCCCTTGAGGTAGAACAGGGACGCCTCCAAGGATTTCGATAGAAGTCTGGTTCGTTGGAGTGGACGCGCTTGCGATACTCGGGAAGGTTACGTCAGTCCGGGATCGTTGTCGTGACTTGTAGGGGCGATCGTCCTTAGGTGGTGGCGGTGGAGGGGGAGCAGTAGATGTAGGAGATACCGAACGCGAGTGAGTCGGTGTACGGCCGTGTCTAGAAGACTTGCGCATGTCCTTCATAGTAACCACATGAACCTCGCGGTCTCCGTCGACGCCATGGCGAGGGCGCCGTGCGCCTCCAGAGTTACTACGGTGCGAGTGCATCAAAGGCGGTGGCTGTGACTGAGCTTGAGCTTGAGCCAGGGCCTGCTCGCGCTCGCGCTGCCTCATTTCTTCATCAGCAATCCGTTCTCTCTCCAGATGTTCCCAATCTGCACGCATCCTTTCGGCCCGCTCACGCTCCATTCTCTCGCGCTCGAGTTCCTGACGTTCCCGCTCCAGACGCTCTTTCTCCACCCGCTCCCGATCACGTTCACGAGCCTGACGTTCCCGATCCTTGGTGCGTTCTCGCTCGCGTTCCTGCTCCCGCTCGAGTTCTTTCTGACGCTGAGCCGCACGCGACCGTTCCTGTCGCTCCCGCTCCAAACGCTCCTTTTCGGCCCGCTCCCGCTCACGTTCCAGACGCTCCCGCTCAACGCGCTCCTGTTCTGCGCGTTCTTTTTCGATTCGCTCCCGCTCTAGGCGCTCCTGTTCAGCGCGGGCGCGTGCCTTTTCTTGGCGGTGGCGCTCAGCACGGTCCCGTTCGGCTCGCTCAGCCCGTTCGGCACGCTCACGCTCGACACGTTCACGTTCGGCCCGATCTCGCTCCTGTTGCTCTCGTTCTAGGCGTTCCCGCTCGAGGCGATCTCGATCAGCTCGATCGCGCTGGCGGGCGAGCTCCTGCTCTCGTTCAGCCCGCGCGCGTTCCTTCCGAGCCTCGGCGTCGCGTTCCTTCCTCAGCTCAGCCTCGCGTTCGTCCCTAGCCCGTCGTCGATCCCGCTCGCTCTCAGTGACCGAATCCCGTCGCTGCCCGCTAGCTTTTTTGAACTCGGCATGCGCTGCAAGTTTCTCTTTGGATATGCTAAACGCCTCGTTCATGAACGGTGCCTTAGGCGGAGCCATGTCGTACGAAGATTCTGCAAGAGCGCTCTTGAACAGGTCGGGAGAATCCTGGGCTTTACTCCAGTTATCGCCTTTTTGGAACGGTGGAATCGAAGTCTCAACGCGCATCACGTTAATTGGCGCCCCAAGTGAGGGAAGCAAGTTGCGGTATTCGACAGGTTTATCGGAGAATGGATGGAGGGGGCCGTGCTCATCAGTTGGAGTCATGTAAGGGGTAGTTGGGCTCATGTATGCCGTTGCTGGACTCGATTCAACGTGCTTCGAGTTGATTGGCGTGCGCATATCCGGTGAAGCGCGACTGCTACTATATCCGGAAGCCACAGGCGGGGACAGTGGCCTTTCGGACTCGGTCACAGGCATACGCTGACGAGGACCAACCACACTCGACCGCGGGCTGTTCACAACCTCGCCATAGTCATCCGTAGACACTGATGTCGCAGTGCCATAGATCGAGTGCCTCGAATCTGCACCAGTGTACCCGCTCCGCGGCCGAGACTTGGATCGACTAGGACCACGCGATGGCTCTGTGACAGACGTCGGACGAGAATCGACAGTGGTAGGAGGTGCAGGCGCGGTCGAGTCCGTAGCATCAGCTGAGGGATGCAATTCTGGCGCAGACTCCTTGACGGGCGAGCTCTCCTTTGTGATTTCGATCGGCAGCGTGTTGGAGACGACACGAACGCGGATTTTTTGTAGCGAAGTCTTGGGAGTGATAACGTGCATCTTGCCAATGCTGTCCATACTAGCGCGGGAATGTCGAAGCGCGTGGCCTTTCGAATCCTAGTGCCGATATCAGTTGACTAGAACGGATGATAACCAGCGCTTATTATATACCTTATTAGCCCCATTTGAACGCTTCGCCCCAAATTCGGCATCATCATCCCCATGAATCGCGTCCACAGAAGTAGTCGACCCAGCCGCCATCATCGAACTGCGCAAGCTCTGATCAACAGCCTCGGCATTTTTGAGCGCCTCGAGCGGCGTCTTAGGCTTTTGCGGACTGAACACTACGCTGTTCACCTGCACCTCAGTCAGCTACACGTTCAACAATATAACCACAACTGAAATAGCAACTCACCGCACTATGGTCCTTCAACGGCTCAGTCCTCCTAACAGGCTTCACGGGCGAATGTTCCCTCCTCTGCTCCCTCCCCTTCTCCCTATCCCTCGCAGTCCTCTTTGTCGGCGACTCCCTCCCGCCCGGCTTCATAGGTGACTCGCGGCCAGACTGTGATGGCTTCTCTGGCGACGGCGTCCTCGATCGCTCCTTCTTCACAACCAGCGGCTTCACAGACTCCCTCTTTCCCATCCCCACAGGTTCAGCAAAAGGCTTTGGAGGCGGCGACATGGGCGGATTAGGTGGCAACGCCCGGTTCCTCCTCTCCTCCCCAACCCCACCAGCCTCCAGCTTGGAATCCCTCACCCGCATCCTCGGATCCTCTCCCTCAGAATCGACCATATCCGGGTTCGCAACCGTCAACATCGTACGCGGCAAGCTCAACGGCGAGTCGTCTGTCGGAGAGCCATTCATGATCAACCCAGGCCCGCGGGGCGCCGCTCCGTTCGTGATACCCCACTTAGGAATAGAGTGCGGAGAATCAGGGTGGCGGTTTCCGTCTCCAATGGGAGGTGGGGGCGCAAGCTCGTCATCATCACGACCGGACCTAATAGCAAGCGCGAGAGTAGGGGTGCTCTGACTAGGATGAGGAGGCCTCTCTTCCGGAGCACCAACTTCAGACTTGGGCGGTCGAGCATTCGCAACGTGCTTGTGTAAGGAATTCCACGAATCCCGGTTTGTCGCAATCGCCAAATCAGGTATCCGGGGCGGTGGGGAAAATGGCTGGTTGATCAACCTCGAAGACCGCAACTTGGGGTCAATAGGCGCAAAAATCTCGTCCGTCCCGTCCGCTCCATGACCACCCGAACCCGAGTACAACTGCGCCTGTCCGTATCCCGCTGGAGCCTGCGCCTGCGGTTGAGATTGCTGTGAAGGTTCAGGAGACACTCGGGGAAACCGCTGGGATTGAGGGGCAAGATCCAACGTCGCACGTCTCTGCAAGCCTTGCGCAGCACCCGAACTCCTCCCAACAGTCCCACTCGTTTCCCTCGGTCTCCTCTCAACCTGAAACGACGGCCTCCCTCCGAGTGGCTTCAATGCAGCATCTAGCTTATTGTCGCCCCCAAAATCCTCCCCATCTCGCCCAACGACGTCCACAGACCGTCTTCGAATCAAACTCAGCTTTCGCGCAAATCGTCCAAACATGCTTCCCCGTTCGCCCTTGTTCCGTTTCCCACCGGGTCCGACATGGTTCAACAGCATATGCGGTGCGACTTTGCGGTCGGTTTCCTGCGCAGACGCAGCTCGGGGTGGATGCTTCTCCTCCCGGTCCTTGTCCTTATCCCGGGACGTAACGCGCGAGAGAAAGCTACTGATCGATGCGGCGCTGATCTTCCGTTCGCGAGTAGGCTTGGTCGATGAGACAGGCGGTGGAGCATAGGCATGGGCAGGTGCAGTAGGAGACGATAGCATGGCAGGAGGCGCAGACGCAGGGGGGTCAGGCAAGGTATTGTGCTGTTGTTGAGACGATGGTCGAGTGTAGGACTGTGGCGAAGCCTGAGCTTGTTGTTGTTGTGACGGTGGCCGAGTCTGGTATTGCTGTTGCTGTTGTTGCTGAGATGCAGGTCGGGTGGGCTGTTGAGATGGCGGCCTCGTTTGTTGCCTCGTCTGATGAGCAGATATAGGAGGCTCGTCCTTTGCGGATGGCAATTCGACAATTTCCACCTCCCGTGCCCCAGCTCCACCCATATACACCTCCGGCAACTGCGCAAACTGGGCATGTATCGGCGTCTCCAAGCTCTGTCTATCCATCCCTGAATCGATACTCGCAGCGCTAGAAGTCGAACCTGTGCGGTTTCGTCCCCGCTTGCTCAGCCTCCGTCGTGCACGTTTCTCTCGAGGTGCGCCCAGAGCCTCGGTCGAACCCGTAGGGAACATCACCCCCGGCGACTGAGACTGTGCGAGGCTCAGACTAGAAGGCGACAATGGCGGTCGAGATCGATTTCTTAATCCTCCTGCACCCTCGTCCACACTAGGTTTTCTCGAAAAAAGCGAGCTAAGACCACCCCGCCCGCCATTGGAGTTTCCTTTGTCCGCTTTGTCTGTCGAACGACGCTTGCTGAGCTTTCGCTTGACTCTGGTGCCACTTAGCAGGTCGGGGGACCCAGGCGGTTCAGGTAATGGCGGTTCGGGGTCGGCAAGGTTGATGGCGGAGGCAGACTGAGAAAGTGGGGAAGGGCCCTTTTTCGGACCAGCGGACGGCGGCTGGAGTGGATTGAACATACTTGGTCGAGGTGTCGTTTGCTACATCACAACCAAGTCAGCATAAAAAACTTAAGAAAGTTGATTAGAATCTCACATCGGGACTTCCCGAATCTTTTCCCCTTCCAAATCCACGATTGAAAACAGTCTCGCCCACGTCGTACGGACTCGCATGATGCCACATACTCCCAAAGGGGTCCGTTCCATCCATGAGATCTGTCGCATCTGTTGGCAGCGGTTGCGAAAACGTGTGCGGGCTCGCCGGAGGTCGCTTAAGCAATGTCGATAACCGGTGACTCGCCGCCGGACCAGCATTGAGCGCGCTAGTAGGGTCGAGCGAAGGACTGTTGAGCGCGGCAGCAGTCGAAGCAGGTGACGCGGTGATCGTTTCAAGCCCGGCGATCCCTGCAGAGCCACCGCTTCCATTTGCAGGCGACATAGCGCCCAACAAACTTGGCCTCGAGCGCATGGAAAGTGACGAACGCACGCTCCCCATGCCTACTCCAGACCCGACTCCGGAGAACATGCTCCCCGTCGAAACCAGGGACGAGAGCGGGGCCCGACCGGGAGGAAGACCCTGTGCAGCTGCGCGCTTGAGCCGTTCTCGGGCATGTTCCGACAACAGGTGATAATTAACGTAGCGCGGAGGGGCACGCGCACCGATCGCTGGAGGTTGGTAGATCTCGTATTTGCGCTGATGCCAGGGGATGTGGCTCTGGTCGCGGACATAGTGTGCAGGTGCGGGGATAGGCAAGGTCATGTGCGAGCCAGCAGGAGAGGTGACGTTCGAGGCTGGTGGACGACCGGGGAGGGGTTTACGACTTGCGTTGGCATATGCTCCAACACCTGGAGTGGGTCCCCAGCTGGATGGTATAGGCGTAGTCGACGAAGAGGGTATGGGTGCCGAATGGGTCGGGGGAGAGCGCAACTGGGAAGGTTCGCCGTACGCGCTAGGCGATGGCGAGCGTGGATTGGATGATTCCTCGTATCCTGATACAATGAGCACGCAGTCGAGCATATGATAAAAAGGCTCACCTGTACCGTACGCGTCCGAGTCTGCCTCGCTCGGTGTCCTGTAGTTGGCGGGTGCTGTGATGTGCGTGAGCGCCAAGCGGGTACCAAGACCAGGAACCAACTCACGCGTGTTCACGTTTTTCGAGCTGCCAGTGCGCACGAAACTCCTCCGCCAGCTCTTGGTGCGGCTGTTTCTCCTCGAGAGCCGTCGCTGGGTCTCCTGCCTCTCCTGCTCCTCGTAGTAGAGCTGCAGCTCGACCTCAGATGTTGGCGAGCGGGGGCCGTCTATTGCCTGCAGAACGGTCAGCAGGTGCCAGCAGGCATGCAGATTAACTTGCCTCTTCAAAGGGCTCTGCCGCCAGAAGCGGGTTGACGATCGCAGAGGCCATGTGTCGTGCGGGTCGTGGCAGGGAGGAGCGTGGTATATGATACTCGAATTATGCTCCGATTACTGCGTATGCTAATGTGAGATTATTAGAGATTATCGTCGTCGTCTGCAAACGGCTGATGTCAGAAAGCGTCAGCGTAAATTGAACGAGCTTCGGGGCAATCACAACAATTACAGGATCAGAAAAACAAAACAACAAACACGTGCGACTCACATGATGGTCTCCCCACGTCGCTCGGCGTCGCCCAGGAAGTCGTTGTCGTCGGGGCAGGCAGCAGCGGCCGCGTCAGAGACGGCGTGTCGGGCTCGAGAGCAATGTGGGTTCGGACAACACGACCAACATCTCCATGTGCAAACACGCCACCCACGTGTTCCCCGCGCTTGTTCCTCCCCTCCCCGGTGTCCAGCCCTTGGGCACGCACAAATCCTTTCTCCCAGATAGGGGCATGCACTTTATCTTCCGCCAATCTCCCGATTATCATCGTCTCACGCCTCGCCTCCGTCGTCAGTAATTTTCAGGCATGATTTTCAATTGGTCAAAGTCAACTACAAATCACATTGTATTCATCTGACATCATTCCGCCCGCCGTCTACGTCTACGCCTTGAGCAGTTTCGCATGCCCTGCGCAGTTCAACGTCACTTCGAAGCACAGAACCAAGAGAAACAAGAACCACTCACAGGCAACGTGCTCCGGAACAAACGTAGATACCTGCCGACCAGCCACCCAATCAGCATTCTATATATCAATCCATCTCCCACGCATCGCTCACAAAGTAATATGAATGATCGTATCCCTCGCGTTCGCGCACATCCACGGTCGAGCTATCGAACCCGGCTGCCTTGGCCGCAGCGATAAACGCCTCGGGTTGCAACTGACCCTGTTTGTAAAAGTTGTCGCCCGAACCCTGCATATACACACAGCCACATTAATCTACCCCAGTTCAACAAACGATGAAATACCTACGTAGTCAGCGAGGATATGCAGTTCCTTTCCCTTGGCTTTAGCGATTAACTCGGTCGCGTCATGCGCCTTTCCGTCATCAAGACCGCCCTACGAACAACTTCAATCAATACCCCAACTTCTGCTAGGTTTTCCGAAATTACCTGCAAGTACCCCCTGAACGCCTTCTCCCCCCACGGGCACTTTACCGGATTCAAAATCGGTGCAAACGCACTCGCAGCCTTATAAACCCCCTTGCCCCCAACAATCCCCTTCAAGTAAAGCGTAACAGCCCCATGCCCACCCATCGAATGCCCTATCACGCTCTGCCTCCCATAATCTATCCCTTTAATATCTTCACTCGCCTTCAAGACTTCTTGTATCTCTTCCGTAATCAACTTCTCCATGTTATAATGCTTGGAATAAGACTGGGACGTTGCGTTGAGGTAGAACCCGGCGCCGGTACCAAAGTCCCAGTCGTCTTCTTCGCCAGGGATGTTAGCCCCTCGAGGGGATGTATCAGGGAAGAGGAGGGCAAGAGAGTGAGTGGACGCCGGGTGGAGTAAGCCGGCTTTCCAAGGCGCGGTGTCTTCATTGCAGGTCAGACCTGCCAGGTAAGTTACTAGAGGGACCTGGCGCCACGTTTAGACCAGTGTGATCGAGATAAGAGAATATAGGACTTACCTTGGATGAGCTTGAAGCTCCCTCTGGAACGAACAAATTAAACTGCGTATCCAGTCCTCCAAGTGCCTCCGACTAAACAATAAATTAATACACCTTTGCAATTTTGTTTCCGCACTCCAATCCACACACCTTAAACTTATACTTCGTAATCGTCCCTCCAAACGCCTTGTTCTGCGCAACCTGTTCGAGCTTCGCAACCATCTTGTCCAATAGGTTCGTTTCGTAAAATTAGACCAAGTAATTGATGGGAGAGAGCAGGAGCGAGAAAGACGGAAGGAAATGAAGATCATGGTGGGCGCATTTATACACCCGCGAGTGGAGGCGGGTGATCTGATCCCGTTGATTTTGACGTCAAGCTGCGAAGGCGCTTGTGGAGGTGGATATCACACGTGACCTGCCACCTTGTGAGAAGTAACGGCAACCACAGCTATTGGCCACTGTTCTGACTATACTGTGCGAACTATATTACGGCTGAGAATATCTGTACTTCTAGGTTGTTTGTTTGATCAGCTATTCGCCTGCCATGTCCACGACGCAGGACACGAACAACCAGAATCGAGTGTCTACGCCAGACACTGCGCACACCAACGTACCGGGGCAATCTTACGTTCGAGACTCGACGTACTATTGCGATGACAGCATTGTGATTCTAGTTGAAGGTACGCTTTTCAAGGTGAGACAAACTCAGATACATTGTGTGTCTACACTTCCGTACTAAGCGTCATTAAAGTTCCCGAAGTCAATCCTGCTGTCGCACGTGTCTGGATGGCTACACCAACCTCCCAAGATTAAAATATCAGATATCGAACGACCCGAAATAGGAACGAGTGATAGCAACCCACTCGTTCTTTCGGGAGTGACCGCTCAGCAGTTTCGTTGGTTTCTCTTCTTACTACTGGGAACGTGAGTGATAGCATATGTCCATCTGCACCCCCTTCTGAGTTTTTTTCCCGGATGTAGGCCAGCCGACCAAGAATATGAAGCTCTATTCATGCCTAAGGAAAGCGGCTGCAACTATATCAAAGATGATTTCCTATGCCATCTAGGCATTTACATTATTACTCGATATTGTGGGATGTCCAGGCTCCACAACTGGTCATACACCCAGCTCCGAGTAATTATCAGTTCGACCACCGTGTTTGACAACACTAGCTGGGATAAAGATACCATAATGCAAACTGCGGCTTGCGCATACGAAGGGGGATCCGCTTTGTCCTATGATTTGCGTGTCTTTCTCTATCTCGCTCTGAGCACTTTAGCGCCGAACAACTCATTCGCATATCAGTCAACCCCCTCATCCAACCTCGATATCTGCGTAGCACTGTACAAAGATCCCTGCCTTCCAGAAAAATACCCAGACATAT
The DNA here is from genome assembly GCA_015039395.1 of Ceratobasidium sp. AG-I. Taxonomy (NCBI): domain Eukaryota; kingdom Fungi; phylum Basidiomycota; class Agaricomycetes; order Cantharellales; family Ceratobasidiaceae; genus Ceratobasidium; species Ceratobasidium sp. AG-I. The sequence continues at coordinate 161,843 of MU132194.1, forward strand.
TCGGCTATGTCTTCACCGTCATTCTCTCGCTCGGCCACCGCTCGTCCGTCTGGACCAACCGGCTAAAACGAGAAGATCGCAATATATTGTATGCCGCTCAGACCCACCTGATTTCGCTTCAGAAGGAAAGTGGGATTGATTTATCCTGGATTTCACAGCCTCCCTCTCAAAACTGGGGCGTTGCTTGTGAGTCTTGTGCTAGTCACTTAGATGCTGCATGGGGCGCTAGTCTTGCTAGTTGTGGGAGCTTGGATTCCGTTATTCCTCTGGAAGACATCACCAGACTCGTTCTCTTGCCAAGCTATAGTCACAAATTCCTCAACAACCTTCTTTCACCTAGACCTGGTCCTTGCATCGGGGGGTTGTGCAACGCATTGATGCGGCATAAAGTCGTGGAAAAGATGCAGGGAGTCTTTTCAGGTATGTGCGGAAAGTACAAGTATTTTGTAGAGTGAGTTGAAGGGGCTTTTGAAAGCGCATGACAGTCACTTTGCTTACGTATCTACGAGTTTAGAAACGCCTGAAACCTGCCTATCATGACGAATAACGAGGGTATGAGTCGCTCTTTCAATACGATGCTCGCGTCCCTCGGCATGTATTTATGCCGTCTGAAGGGCGTCCAGAGGACTCCTCTAAATGAATTGACTTTGTGGATATGCTCGGGTGGTACAGTATAACTGTATATAAGGCTTAGGTGCCCAATCGAACCACATATATTTTCAGCCAGCTTCTCAACGCCCAGTCATAGAGCAGGTGCTCGACTTGGGGATTCTATAATCCCAACTGTCTGAATGAGAGTTCGAACTAAAGGAGGTTGCATGGCAGCGTTTATCTACATGTTTGGATATGATTTGATACGACAATAAGGTCGTGGTGGGCGCATTTATACCCCCTGAGTAGAGGCGGGTGGTTTGATCCGTCGATTTTGACGGCAAGGTGCGAAGGCGCTTGCGGAGGTCGACTTTGCCACGTGACCTCCTTCTATGCAAGTTGCGCGACCACCGCAGCTGTTGACCACCACTTTAACGATACTGTGCGAACTACGATATCTCTTATAAAATCTGTTTTAAACCTAAATTGCTAGCTTTCTACCTGATCGCCTAGTCAAATATCCCTCTAACGCCGTCAGCCCTCCAATCAGTCATACACCTGTCATGTCTGCAATGGGAGAAAGGAACAACCAGAATCGAGTGCCTGCACCAGATAATTCCCTCAATAATTTATCTGCGCAAACTTACACTCGAGACCCGAGGTCCTATTATGATGATGGCAACGTTGTGTTCCTAGTCGGAGAGGTGCTCTTCAAGGTAAGGTACCGATTCAGACATGTGTCATACGGTTGGTACCCTATACTAAAAGTTCTTGAAGCTCCATAAATTTCTTATATTATCTCATATGACTACAGAAGTGGGAGAACCCGTGGTAATTACGAGATCGGACATCGAACTACGCAGGCGAGGCATGAGCGACAGGGACCCATTCGTAGTTCGGGTAGCAAGCGCGCAACAATTTTGCTAGCTCCCTCTTTTTTATACTTAGAACGTAAGTGACCATATATATACCCATTTCAGCTCGTATGCAACTGTTCATTTTGAGCATAGACCGGCCAACCAGGAATACCGTTCTCTCTTCGTCGACTACATGCACGCCGAAGGTGCCTTTGTGGACCCTTTAGGTATCACTCTCTTTTCCCGGTATTTCGGAATGTCAGAGTTTGAGTCCTGGTCATGCTCTGAACTTGAAAAAGTCCTCACATCAGCAAGTTATTTCGTCAATTCTAAATGGGACAAAATGACCATACTGCAGGCTATGGTTTACGTTAGCGGCAAGAATAGGTGATTTACCAACGACATGCACAACTTTGTCCGCCTTGCACTCAACACCTCGGCATCAAACAACCCTCTTGCATACGATCCACCACTATTGTCTAACCTCGGAACCTGCGTAGCTTTGCACAAAGATCCCAACCTTCTTGAAACATACCCAATCCTATTCGGCTATGTGTTTACTGTCATTCTCTCACTTGGTCACCGCTCGTCAGTCTGGGCCAACCAGCAGACTCGAGAAGACCGCGCTATATTGTACACCGCTCAAGCTCATCTAACATCACTGAGTGGGGATCCTGAACTCAAGTTGTCCTGGCTCTTGCAACTCCCCTCTCAAAGCTGGGACTTTGTCTGCACCTCGTGTGCTAATTATTTGGACACGGCTTGAGGCAACTGCTTTGGCGGCTGCGAAAATCTAGACCCAGCGATTCCTCTGGAAGATATCTCTAAACTTGTATTGCTACCCAGTGACTAACATCTCTTTGTTGATTCCACTCGGCTCGAACTTGAGGATTCTGAATGCGCATGTGACTTCAAGGAGTGGCTTGAGATTGATAGTGAGATTAGTGGTGTCTTTAATGGGATGTACCACAAGTGTGTGGCCGTGATGCGGAGCCGGCAGAGCATCACGGGCAATACTGTGCACGGGTAACAGCCTGGCGCTTACACCCGGGACTTCTGTGCATGGACCGTCATGTGTGTTTTTCCGGCTCTCACCTCAACTACCAGCATCGGCGGGACCTATCACACGTCGGCCCTTGCTTTTTCTCCCACCCACCATCCCCAGTTTTACGTGTTTGTCGAATACCAACTGCCTCGGTCTGTCCCATCCCAACCCAGCGAGTCGTACTTGCGTCTCGGGGTGCCGGTCACGCTCGCGCGGGTCCCCCACTCCTACCGGTTCGCATTGTCGTAGTCAGCGGGCCATAAGTTGCCCATTTACATCTGTGCACCACCATTGATAGAGTACAAATGATACTCTATATGCTGCTCAAACCTACCTGGTTTCACTTCGCGGAGAAAGTGGACTGGGCTTGTCCTGGCTTTCACGTGCTCCCCAAAAAACGGAGGATTTGTTTGCAAGTTTTGCACTGATTGCATAGACGCTGACTGGCACGCCAGTCTTGCTAGTTAAAGCAACTTAGACTCTATCATCCCTCTGGAAGACATTGCTAGACTCGTCCTCTTGCCAAGTTATTGTCAAAGGTTTTTTTTAAATATGATTCGGTCTAACAACTCAAGTTCATGCACGGGATCATGCGACACAACGACATGGTATGTAGCCATGCAACATACAGAGATGGTTTTTTTGGGTATGCGCAGTAAATATTTACAAGTATTTTGTAGAGTAAGTTCAAATCGTTTTTGAAAACAGGCAACGAACACCTTGCTTATGTGTGCACACGTCTAGGGACGCCTGACATCTACCTCCACAATGGATAGCGAAGTTGCGGGTTGCTCTTTCCATGTTTACGTCCTTCGGTGTATCTTTATGCCGTCTGAAATGCGTCTAGAAGAGTCTCCTGCTGTATGAATCACAATTTGCGAATATATGCGGGCGGTTCGAGATGAATTGTCCTTGAGGCTCGGGTACGGGATCAACCCATTCGTCTGTTTCAAATAATCTCATGAACGCCTTGTTTACCGCTTGTGGCGTATCAATGGCTTACCACAGGTCTAACCATCTGGCAAGGCACAGTGTGATTGAATTTATCACGTTTATACATCGTGTTTCAAGCCTACAGATGTGCGAGTGCAGCCTGACACCCGGGACTCGAAACGCTGTTAGCACAACGGTGATGATACTCTACTTATTGGAGCCGTTCTTGTAGAATTAATATATGCGTTTTATTTCGGCACGCGTAGCGCGCAGTCTGAGATGCCCAGTCATCTCGGCGCCCGAAGCACATGTTACGAAAGTTCGTGAGTCGCTTGAATGTTACAAGCACATCTTAAAGTTCTGTACAGACGGATTCCTGTGAAGCTTTGTCTAAATTACCGCATGCAACTCTACCTTCTCCAGCTCGTCTAACTACCATTGACGCGAGAATAATCTAACACGTTTCAAAGTAATGGGATATTGAGACCCATATGGCATCCCTCAACCACCCATCCGACAGCTTTTCAGTCATTCTTCAAAAAATCACGCGACAAAATTGCCGCAGAGGGACAATCCAGTTATTTAGGGAAAACTCGACGCGCACTCCAGGGTAAACAACCGAACTGCGTGAGCATAACAGAACTCGCTAAACGCTCTAATGGATGCACGCGAACGCTCCATTCCCAGACCTTATCCGCTTACCTTGATATTTGGAGAAAAGGTAATGTATAGCGTAGCGGGCACATTTATATGTTCGTAGGTGGAGGCGGGTGATCTGGTTCCGGCGACTTTGAAGGCGCTGGTGGAGGTGAATATCACACGTGACCTGCCACCTTGTGTGAGAAGTAACGGCAACCACAGCTATTGGCCACTGTTGTGATTATACTGTACGAGCTGCAGTACAAGTGAGAATATCTGGGTCTCTAATTTGCTTATTCAATTAGCCGTCCACCTGCCATGTCTATGAATCAGGATTCAAACAACCAGAATCGCGTGTCCACGCCAGACACTGCACACACTACCAACGTACCGGCGGAATCTTACACTCGAGACCCACAATACTACTATGATCACAGTGTTGTACTTATGGTTGAAGGCGTGCTGTTCAAGGTGAGGCACGGATTCAGATATGCACTGAGCGCCTACATTCTCGTACTAAGCGTTCTTACAGCTCCCTAAGACACTCCTGCTATCTCACATGACTGAAATTCCACACCCACCTGCGAAGATTACAAGATCCGTTATTGAACATTCTGACAAAGGGACAAGCGATAGCGACCCATTCGTTATTTCAGGAGTGACTACCCAGCAGTTTCGTTGGTTCCTCCTTTTGCTGTTGGGAACGTAAGCAGCGAACGCCCGCATGTGCACCTTTCTGACTGTGCTTTCTGTGTGTAGGCCAATTGATCCAGAGTATAGGTCTCTCTTCATGTCGGCGCAAGGCACCGCCAACCCGACCAAAGACATATTCCTATGTTATTTAGGCGCTTACGCTATCACTCGATACTTTGGAATGACGGAACTTCGCGAATGGTCGTACTCTCAGCTTGAAATAGTTCTCGAGTCAGTTAGTAGCTTCGTCAATTCGAGCTGGGATAAAGATACCATTATTCAAGCTATGAGTTGCGCGCAGCCGATGGATTGTCGGAACTCGTACAATTTATACACATTTGTCAGCCTCGCTCTAAGCACCGAAGCGCGAAGCAGTACTCTTGCATACGAGTCGCCACTGTTGTCCAATCTTGACACTTGCGTCGCTCTATACAAGGATTGCAGTCTTCCTCAAACATATCCTAGTCTTTTCGGCTATGTTTTCTCAGTCATTCTCTCACTCGGTCACCGCTCGCCCATCTGGATCAACCAGCTAACCCGTGAAGACCGCAACGTGCTATATGCTGCTCAAGCCCATCTAGTATTCATCGGTTCCGATCCTGACCTTGGGTTTTCTTGGCTCTGGCAACCCCTCATTTTGAATCGGTGTGGGTATTGTAGTGACTCCTGCACCGAGGACGCAGAAACCGCCTGGAGTGCCAGCTTCGCTCGCTGTGGCGACTTTCACTCGAAAATCCCTCTGGAGGACATCTCAAATCTTCTTCTCTTACCCAGTTATCGACAGCTCTTCGCTGATGCCACCCAGTCCCGTTTTAACTCTTGTAGACGCGAGTGCGCCCGTAGGATGTTGGGTAGTATTGATGAAACAGTGGAGGCCGTCTTTGCTGCCATGTGCCGCAAACACAAGTATTTTGTAGAGTAAGTTCGAGGATCAAACAGAGATGATCCCACTAATAGATGCCTAAATCAAGGAACGCATGAATGCACTATGATATGAATCGACGCATCCGATGGCCACTTTTTTGTTTGTATTTCTTGATGTGTCAGAGGCATCCAAATTCAATCGCAAAAGTGTTTTGGTATTTGCTCGCATACTGCCCAGATATCACGTGTGTCTTATGATGTATATTTTTAAAGCTTGGGCTCAGACACGTTTTGGTCAACTCACATAGCCGCATCTATGACAACTTTTGGAGAGACATCTAGTGAAGATTCTACGCTGGCGCAAGCGAAATCCTCCGTGAAACAAAGGTCGCGAGCAAATCTATCTAAAGTGCGCAAGGCGCGTCTATTCAGACCTCGACAAGGCTACACAAGAAACGAGGCAAATACGAACTACCCATTTAGCCAAGTGCTCATTGAAGGGAAATTTGAGCCTTAAGAGGGTGCACGTATGAGGCAGGCACACGGATCTATTAGTTCAGATCGGGACATTGGTGCGTCTACACATCGGTGGACGGGCGGAACTGTGTGATCAGCAAAACACCCCGGGTCAGTGGAGCATTAGCTAACTGGTTGAGGCAGTCGAGGCGGTCGAGAATGCCCTGCCAAATATAAGCGCTAATGAGCGCTTGAGAGTGCTCAAGAGTGCTCGACCGGAAGCTGAAATTGAATCCGGGCTTCTGGTTGACTCGACTGCCTCAACCAGTCAGTTAATGTTTAACTGACGGCGAGTCGTTTTGCTGATGACAGACGGAGGTTTGGTATTTATTCAATCATTTAAGCACCAATTATCAGAACGGGCTGGATAAAATAAAGGGATTACATTTGTGAGTGATGATAGTAATACAATGGCTCGGCGCTCCTAAGAACCGAGGCTCTCATTATGTCTACAGGTTAGGGGCATGGCCAATGGCGCTAATATGACATTGGGCGCTACGGAGCGCTTTGATCTTCGAAATACGTGGGCTCGATATTATAGTTTCCACATCGGACCCTACCCAGGTGTGAAATCCAAACGCCGGTGTAGCCTTCACTCCGCTATGTGCGGCGACTTTCGCACCTGGCTCCTGAGCGCCGGTGAACTCCCCGACTACACTAGCTGTTTTGCTTTCCTTCTCTTATATTGAAACTCGGGCTTAGCGGATCAGTTTGTTTCTATGGGGTCCTTGAAGTCTTGCGTTGTATTTAGTAGATTAAGTACTACATTCAGCTAGCTCTACACGTTCTTACGAGGCTATGAACTAGTTTGAATGGTCCCCGATGCTCGTGATTTGATCTTTAGGGCCAAATTCTAGATGTTGCTGGAAAAGATTGGGAAAACCCCGGTCCCGAACTGCGGATTCTCTCCAATTGATGTTGATACTAGCGCGCATGCATTTGGAGTCGTGCTATGTTTTACAGCTCTCTCCCACGGCGGATGTAAGCTTTAGAACTCGCCTTGAGCTTCACTTTTCGGGACCGTTGAGATGTCGTTTGACGATGATGATATAACGTTTGCGCAAAGCTCCGACAAGCAATAACTGCGGCATGCTTATCCTGTTCGTTCGGCGATCTTGTTATGCACTGCGAGCATTCTACAACCATGGTCCTGATTTAGGTTTGTCTGTGCGATACCGAAAACAGGCCTTAGCTAATAGCGGTAACTATTGAATGTCGTATGTCTGAGAGCCATATGTATACAAGTGCTCGGGCATCGTAAATCTTGGAAGCTACCGTGAACATTACCCACACGATGTCTAATGGCGAACAGCGGCCACATTAGTCAGCAACGGGCCAAACAAACTGCGTCAAATCCCATGTGCCCTTCGATCATCAAATAGAATGACACATGGGTTAATCCCATATACTATTTTTGGCGGGTGGCCAAAGTTCTCCAAGCGATGCTATGTCTTCTAGACACATGCCTCATGTTTAAACTATAACCACCTGGTACTGAGCACGGCATACATGTGCGTTGTTCATCTTGCTCATCAGCCTAAGCTAACAAGGGATCAAAATGTATTCATGGTATCGGCTCCGGTTTGATCGATCACACGCTTTATGCACCCCGTACTGTCTCGACACTAGTTTCTATGACTTGTCGCCTACTGACCTAGCCAGCTGAAGCGATAAGCCGACCCTGACGAAGAGCACCATCAGTAGAATTAAACGATATACTTTATGTAGCGCGCGCTCAATACATGCTTTCCGTGGAGAGACGAAATCCTAATTGGCAGGAGGGTCAAAATGGCTCATGCGTGTCCGCGCTATGCACCAACTTACCCATACCCTATCCCCTACCTACCACGTCTGGGTATACAACGTCTCATAACCCACTATTATCGCTCCCCACAAATCCAAATGCAGTGTTTTGTATATTGACCGAGCCATCGTTCGGCCGTGTCCCTTCGCTCCTGCCTTTCTGCACGCCACAATTATAGAGAAACAATTTTGCTCGCGGCTCAGGTTAGCTGGCGGCGGGTTGGCCGGCTGGTGGAGGTACCATGGTGCAGTGCTCATCCGCCAGTTGCTTTAAATTCTTGGGTCTACTCATGTTCAGACTAAAAGTTTGTATCTCTACCCCTACCGTCACAGTCTTCTACGAGGCGCTCTTCAAGGATTATGGAACCACCTAGCGATGACGAAGAAAGGCATGAGCGTGCTCTCAAGTGTGTTCCTCTCTCTCATACACGAGCAAAGGGGCAGGGCCCTTAACACATTCACAAATAGAGATTTATCGTTGGTCTTTCACTCTCAGAGCCCACCTCCAACTCCACCTGCAGCCAACCTGCCATACCATCCTCCAGCCGCACTCGATCCATCCCTTCATGCGATCTCCCAAGCGACTTCCTTCCTTCCCATCCAGCCATTTGGAAGTTTCAGCCACCTTGATGACCCGGTCGAAGACCTGCCTAACGCGGAAAATACATGGGAGGTAAACTGGGCTCTTACATACGCACGTCGATCAGCTGCTCAGCATTTGCCTACTCCCCAGCTCCCCACCTATGCCCCCACAGACCATTGGAATCCACACCAGTGGATGCATAGTGGTGGCAACCACACTCATCCACCGCAACCACCACAACCACCTCAACCCCAATCTCATATGGACCAAGTGGCTTGGGGCTCTACAGAGATACTAAACAGGTAGGTATATGCAGTTTGAGCAGATCAAGCGTTAAGTTTCTTGAATTACAAGGCCGCCACATAACGAGCCCCGCCATCCCACTAGGGCCCCAGTCAGTCCGCCGGTTGCCGGACCAAGCAACCGCCGTGATAGTTTGGGCTCTAGATCCACTAGCACTTATGCTACGAGTATGCGCGGAGGGAGGAGACGGCGAGGGTCGATTCCTTTGGACCCGAGCGAGAAGAAGTTCAAGTGTGAGGCATGTGGGAGGTCGTACTCGCGCAAGGCGGAATTGGATCGACATCAGAAAACGGACAAGAAACACAATGGGATTGGGAAGTATCCGTGCAAGTGCTGTGGAAGGTGGTTCACAAGAGATGATGCGAGGTTGAGGCATGAAAGGTTGCGCGAAGTGGGGGAGGGAAGTGGGAGGAGTGGGAAAGGGAAAGAGCGGGATATAGATATGGATGTTGATGATGACGAGGAAGATATTTAAGTATTCAAACGGGTCTCTACGGGTAGTTTCTGGATATTGCTCGTGATTTATTTATTTGCGCGTGCTCTCTATCTATGATTCGCCCTTGCTACCCACTGCTAATAGGAACATTAGGGACATTTGGAGTGGTTGGTTCCTGTCGTTTCAGCGCCAAAATAGATATAATATATAAAATAGAGCCCAAAAGCGGCCTCAGAATCGGCAACTCTGAACGTCCCTACTTACAGTTGTCGATTCTAAGGCCACTGTTGGGCTCAAATTCCGATTTCGCTTGTGGTTTGGCCCCAAAGCGACCAGAACCAGTTCCTCTCAATGCCCCTCATGTAGGGCCTCTGTCAGCTGTTTTATTAGTTTATGTTAGGGGCACTAATTTTAGTCGATTCTAGTTGCCTTAATCATCGCCTTTGGGTAAATAAATGTAATACCCATAACTGAGCTCGGAATCAACCCCAGAATCAACAACTCTGATTACCCATTGATTCATTTATTTCTTCTTTCCCTTTGGTTCTTCCTTGCAGTACTTTTGGTTCTTCTTTCTTTTTATTCTGATGACTGTTCTTATCTCGTATCACGATTCCGTCTCGATCATCCCGTATAATACTACACTATTCCCAAAGAATACCCCGGAATATATGCGCAGTGCGCATGTATCCTTTAGACATCATCCTGCAATGATACATACGAATTAGCCTCCCCCTCTCTCCATGTGAAATTAAGCCTCGAAATGACGCCAGTTTAAGCTTTGCACGCAAGTGCTTGAAGCCGTGCGAGAGACAATTATGTTTCTTGTGTCAAGCCCAATTCATTGAGAGACAGCCGCCGGCGCCGGTCACATTTTGGGCGATTTTTGACGCTCACACTAACTCGTCCTCGCCGTAGCAGTAACTTTCCAACAGAGGTGGTATCGTCGCTGGTGTATCTCTACAGCACACGTGGGGTAAATCCGCTCTGCACGCGACCGGGCAGTGCATGTAGATCGCTGAAACCTCTTGGGCTATTGGCCGGAGAATCGTTGTGTAAATCGATAGTGAGTTATGGGCAGTGTGATATAGTCGAAACCCCTCGGGTATGCACGTTGCGTTTTTCAACCAGTATGTAGCTCGTCGCAGATATGGTTGTGGCCTCGATCCTCGAGTAATCGATTTTAATCCACGCCACTGGGGCACCGCCGCCGTACTGGACCTCCGCACTGGGATGCGGACAGAGCACGCCGGTCTACCATACAAGTGCTCCGTGAGTCCCGCTAGTGATCTTCTTAATTATTCTCTATATATGCCCACGAGTGGAGACAGGTGATTCGGACCCGTCGATTTTAACGCCAAGGCTTAAAAGCGGACAGCGGCACGTGGTAGTAGTCGTGTAGCGCCCAATAAATATATCCAAAAACAAAGAGAATCAGCGACAGACCACGGCCGCTGTGGTTGTTGGCCGGCCCTGACTATACTATACTGTACTACTAGCTTCAATGCCAACGTTACCTGTGTGGCCACAATAATACTCAAAAAGGGCTCATCTATCTAGCCGATTTGTCGAGCAGTTTCTGCACTATCAGTCGACAAATCACTTCCGAGGGGGACAGATAGGGACTGGGCAAGAAGCTGAAAATGGTTTGATATGGCTGACCTCCGGTGATTGACTTTGATCCCACGCCACTGGGACATCGCTGCCGTACTCGACCTCCGCACTGCGATGTGGACAAAGCAGTTACTTTTCATGTAGGTGTTTTGCTGGTCTCGCCAGTGATTCCCCTAATCTATCATTTATTGCTTTCGGCCTTGTCCGACTGTGGCGCGCACTCTGACATACTGAGCGATCTCAACATCTGAAAGTGCATGTAATGAAGGTTCGCAAGTCACTTGGACGTAAGAAGGTATCGTATTGTTCTATAATGTACGCGTTTAAAGCCTAGGCCGAGATTGTGCATATAGCTCCGTCTTAACCAACTCGTCTAACTGCTATCACGCAAAGACAATCTATTATATTTCAACCGGTCGGGCATTCGGACCTTAAGTGGTATATCTCAATCACCCGCCCAATACCTATTTCATCGTCCTTCAAAGCGCCCATGTGATGAACCCGCGCATAGGGACAACTCATCTGGGGAAAAACTCATCAAAATCTCCGTTGGTCCGAGGAGCGCTCCGGATAGCGGGGAGTGTCTCCAAGCGCTCCGTCCGGTCCAGAGCGCTCCAAAGTGTTCTGGAGCAAGCCTAATTTTTGGAGCACGTGCTCCGGAGCGCTCATGATGCTCGCAGGGCATTCCGGGCATTGCCCCAACTAGGGAGTCTCTGGAGCGCTCGTTCGACCAGGGCGGTTTTTGCTGAGAACTTGACTCTCTTTTTGGAGTAGACAATTGAACTGCGTTGGTATGTCTGAATGCATCGAAATACTCTGACGAATGGACGTGAAGGTCCCACTCCTAGACCCTATCCGCCCATCTTGAACCCATACAGGAGGCGAGAACGGTGATATTGTAGGGCGCTCGTTTATACACCAACGTGGAAGCTGACGTCATGCACGAAGGCGCTTGTGAGCTTTCACACGTGACCTGCCAAGTGGCAACGGCGACCACATTATACCACACAAGCTACTGCGCCGATCTTCGGAGTAGGTATTCTTCTGTCATGTCTAGGGCCCAGGAAACAAACAACCAAGGCGCAGTGTGTATACCAGGCACTACGATCGCCAGTGTACCGGCGGGGCCTTACACTCGAGACCCAAAGTACTACTGCGACGATAATATTATACTTCTAGTTGGAGATGCGCTATTTAAGGTGAAGAACGGATTCAGATATGCGTTGTGTGCCTGCGCGTCATACTAAGCGTTCCTGAAGTTCTCTAAGTCAATCTTGCTATCCCACATGGATGAAGAGTCATATCTGTCTGCCAAGATTGCGAAATTGGATCTTGATTGGTATTAAAAACGAACAAGCGATAGCAACCCGTTCGTTGTTTCGGTAGTAACCGTCCAACAGTTTCGTTGGTTTCTCCTTTTGATGCTAGGAACGTGAGTGATTACATATATAGACATTCGTCCCTCCTAACAATGCCTTCCGATTATAGACCAGCCGATCCAGAATATAAGTCTCTCTTCGTTTCGACGAAAAGTACCGGTAGCCACACCAAAGACGACTTTCTATGCCATCTAGGCATCTATATAATTGTTCGGTACTTTGGAATGTCGAAACTTCGCACCTGGTCGCACTCTCAGCTTGATGTGATCCTCAGGTCGGCTACCGGCTTCGTCAATGCCAGTTGGGACAGCGAGAACGTAAATCAAGTTGTCACTTGTGCATTTGAAGAGAATAACTGGCTCTCCTACGATTTGCGTGCCTTTATCCTTCTTGCACTTAGTACTTCGGTCCCAAACAACCCTCTCGCATACAAGCCACCACTTTCGTACAATCTCGATGCCTGCGTAGCTCTGTACAAAGACCCTAAGCTCCCCCAAACACATCCTAGCCTGTTCGGCTACGTCTTTGCAGTCATTCTCTCGCTCGGTCGCCGCTCACCAGTCTGGACCGGTCAGCTGACCCAAGAGGATCGCACCGTGTTAAATGCTGCTCAGGTCGATCTGACGTCACTTGGTAATGATCCTGAACTTGCGTTGTCTTGGCTCTCGCAGCTCCCCTCTCAGAACTGGAGCTGGTTTTGCAATAACTCCTGCGCCAAAGCTGCAGACACCGCATGGAGGGCCAGCTTTGCTCGTTGTGGAGTCTTTGATTCAGCTGTCCCTCTTGTCGATATATCAAAGCTTATTCTCTTGCCTGGATATCGACAACTCTTTGTTGATACCGCTCAATCTAATCCTCATTCGTGCCCATGCGACAGTGAGGACGTGTTGTTTAGCATTGACGGCGGGATTGAGCTCATCTTCACTGCTATGTGCGGGAAATACCAATATTTTGTGACGTATGTTCGAGAAACCCGCAGAACATGTGACGCCCAGCTTGCTAACTACTATATAATATTAGGGATGCATGAACTGTACCACAGCACGAACTGATATCACCAACTGTTGCCTTGCTATTTCATATCCCTTAAAATGTCGAGGAGTTTAAAATCACTCTCAACGGGCAATCCCTATTTGTTCAAACGTTGCCTCAATATCATATTGACTTAAAACGTGCAGTGTCAAAGTTTAAGCATGAGCGCCCTACAACGCTACTTCAGCCAACTTCCTTGGCCGCATTGTTAGCTATCACAGAGAAGATAAAAATGCGCTGCGAAATAAGATATATGCTAGCATAGGCGCGGTCTCCTGTGCGAGGCTGTGCTACAGTTCCCAGAGGCGACATAAGGCCAAAGACACAGGGCTGCATTCGTACTCCTACTAAGTTGAGTGCTCAATCTCATTCTGTCAGTTTCGACGCCAAGAAAAGAACACACTTACACAATACAACAGTAGTGTTCGCGCTGACTTGCGCAGTCTGGAGGGCTATTTCCTGCTTCCCCAGCTTGCGCTCGCGCTGCTTCTGACGTTCGGTTGCCTGAGGTGAAATTTGAGGGGCTTCAGCTCAGTTGTAACGTAAAACGCTCCCACCGCTAGGCTTGATTGTGCTCGGGGGTACGCTGCTGCTCGTTGGCGTATTGGTTGATCCAGGTGTTAAACAGGCTGTCCATGTGGGCGACCGTACGGAGCATCCACATTAATTTCGGACAGGTCCCAGCGGGCGATCAAAAGTTAGATGCTGCAAGACCGTTGCGTGCCTCGACCGACGAGGAACAGCCTTTCCCAGAATAAGCAACACGGGCAGGTTGGTGCGCCGTATTCAAAACCTCTGGTGAGGATTTTCAAGGACAATATGAACGAATCAAGTCTGGCGCGTCCACCCAGTTAGAAAGACCGAGCTCGGTATGTATAATGTAATTGGCTGAATAAAGTGTGTATGGCGGCTCTAAACAGACCCGAGGAAATGATCTTCCACATGGCGAGAAATCCACTCATCCGCTTGACTGGAAGGGCCAAGCTGAAGGAACACGAATCCAGAAGGTGTACGATCGATCCGAATTCAGATACAAATGCCCTAGTGTGCGTTCACGAAAGAATAGTCCTGAACCAAATGTGGGAACGCCTACCCATGGCACCACCCGGACGGCAGATATGAGGTTGATCTCCTGCCAGCTAATTGCAAGGCAATAACCTCGTGAAACTGTCATAATCAGCGAAATCAAAAAGATATATTTAATTAAAGGTAATACGGGTCAGACAGACGAAACGAGCTAATAAATACATCCAAAGAGAAAGAGAAACGGTGACACGTGATTTGCTCTTGAAGATCACGACCGCTGTGACTGTTGGCTGATATCCTGACTATACTGTACGACTGGCCTCAACACCGACATTATCTGTACAGCCATAATAATACTCAAAAGGGGCTCATCTATTCGGCCAATTCGTCAAACATTTTTTGCACTATCAGTTGACGAGTCACTTCTCTGTCTAGCATGTCTGTCCGAAAGGGGTCAAACACTAATGGGAATACCTCACTAGATAGTGTCTTGCAAGCAGAATCTCACTCGCATCCACGCTGGGGAATCGGCTACGTTCATCGTGCTCAACAGAGAGCCCAGTCTCTTGATATGTGCTCTGAGCGCGCCTTTTCTTCTCTCACACTTTTGGCTCCCTCCACCAAAACCTCGGCTCCCCGTATCCACCAAGGTGCACCTAGCACGGCTCACGTTTTATCCAGCTCCCTCGTCATAGAGAACATCGACCTTTCAACGGTTGGCAAGAATGGAACACTTGGCACAATCTCGGAGGTTATAAGACGCATTATGCTCCAGACTAAAAATGTAGAACTAGAAGCTAGCACCCAGTATAAGTACGACTGCACAAAGACCTCACTCGTGATCAAGGCCGAGTCGGAGTATAATCTTGAGGATGCCAAGCGCAAGCTCTCTGCTGCTTTGAACCCCATCATTACGCGTGTTATCCAGGCCCCCGTGTCTGCCAGAGGTGCTATCATTGGTCGAAAAGGTGGGAATCCACCCCACTTTAATTTTCTTTTTACGCTAAAGACATATTTTCGGGATAGGCGCGAACCTCGCCCAGCTACGTGCTAAGTACGATGTCCGTATCGACATTCCCCGTCAGGGTGTCCATCTTAGCATCTCAACCGGTAATCCTTCTACCTGCCATCTTGGATTGCCCTCGCCTGGAAGTGAGCAAGAAGAAGAACTCACTCAACCTGTCAGCGTTACCGGCACTCTTGGCTCTGTCACTGCAGCTATCGCCGAGATCAACATGACCATCGCGGCTAAGTGTCCGGAGCTCACTCGGCGTGTTCGCATTCCAGACAACATCTATCCCTTCATTGCGGATCTTCGCTCCGTATACGAGGCTCTAGCCCAGGCAGAAAGGCCCTGCGTTACTTTAGCTCTGTCCCCTTTGTCACATGAGCTTGTTGCCTCTGGAGACCGCCTCGGTGTTCTCAAGGTTGTCGACACCGTCAGTGCCAACGTTGAGAAGCTCGGCGAGAGTCTGGAGTCGATTACTCTGCCACTCGACAAGCCCCAGCATCACTTGCTCGTTGGCAGCTTTGCGGGGGAACTTATGGAATCGACCAAGTGTGTCCTTGTTCTTCCAACCGATCCAAATGTTAACGAGGTCACTATTTGGGGTCAGCTGGATTCTTTACCACAAGGCATTCAGACAGTCATGAAGGTTAGCGCCCTACTTCGTGTTCTTTAATATTTCTCCTTACGCTTGGCTGTAGCAAGCGTACTCGATGCACACCGAGTCTGTATCAGTTCCAGCCCCGTCCTCTCCAATCTATGATTACCTCCTTCGTACGGATTACTTTGGCAAGGTCATGGCCCCAGCACATCCTGGTGTCCAGGCTTACATCATGCCTCGTGGCGAAGGGCATGCTGTGGACTTAATTGGCGAAAAGCCGGTGGTAGCTGCCGCGATCGAGGACGTCAAGAAGGTTTTCAAGGTCTTTTTGGATCTCCAAGATTCTACTCCGCCGGCTGCTTTGCTAAACGATGCGCCAATGGCCACTTACCCTCGCGACCCAAAGTACTACGACGACAACGGCAACATTGTATTTCTGGTTGGAGGTGTGCTCTTCAAGGTGAGACATGATCTTATGGACTTCTTGCACGCCCATGCCTCTATACTAAGCGTTGCCGAAGCTTCTTAAGTCAATCTTGCTAGCTCGTATAGATCAGGCCCCACACGGACCTGCAAGGACCGCAAGATCCGACATTGAGCGGTCTAGCAATGGGACGAACAATATCAACCCACTCGTTATTTCGGAATTGACTGCTGAGCAGTTTCGTTGGTTTCTCCTTTTGCTGCTGGGAACGTAAGCAACTACGTACACATGGGGGTCCCTGAACCCGTTTCTGACTGCGCGTTTTGAGTGTAGGGAGGCAGATGCAGAGTATAGGTCTTTCTTCGCGTCGTCGGAAAGCATCCACAGTCCCACCAAAGATATTTTCCTATGCTACCTAGGTATTTATATTATTACTAGGCACTTTGGAATGTCGAAACTTCACACCTGGTCACATACTCGGCTTGAAATGATTCTCAGGTCGGTCACTGGTTTTGTCAATACCACTTGGGACAAATGTACCATAATGCAAGCTGCGGCTTGCGCATACGAAGGGGCATCCTATCTTTCCTACGATTTGCGCGCCTTTCTATATCTTGCTCTTAGCACCTCGGCACCAAACAACCCACTTGCGCACCGGCTGCCATTATCGTCTAACCTGGATACCTGCGTGGCTCTCTACAAAGATCGCGACCTTCCCGAAAGATATCCAAGTCTGTTTGGCTACGTCTTCACACTCATTCTTTCTCTTGGTCATCACTCACCTATCTGGACTAGCCAGCTGACTCGAGAGGACCGTAATATCTTATATACTGCTCAAGCCCACCTGATATCGCTCGGCGTAGATCCTAATTTTGAGTTGTCTCGGCTCTTACAACCTGCCTCCCAAACTTGGAGTTTCCGTTGTACTTCCTGCACTAGTCATATAGACACCGCTTGGAGCACCAGCTTTGCTGGGTTTGGAAGCTTAAACTCAACAATTCCGCTAGAGGACATCTCGAAACTTGTGCTGTTACCCAGTTATAGATAGCTGCTTGTTAATTCTAGTCTCACTCGACCCAGTATTGACCCATGTCAACAGGATAGAGACGAGTGTGAAGATATATTAGGGGCTTTGATTGGTGGCGAGATTGAAAAGGTCTTTGAAAGTATGTACCGCAAGTACAAATACTTCGCCGAGTGAGTTTATGATGCCCTTGACGCAAACAGAGACATATATGCTAACAATGCGCAACCCTAGAAACGCCTAGCTTGTATTGCAACGAACGCTCGGGGCACTTATTGCCTCTTTTTCTATTTACGTCTCTTTGGGGTAGCGAGAGCCTCCGGACGAACTTTGTTATGCACCTGGAGGTTTTAGGTCTACTATCATGTCTTGATATATGCAATTTGTAGTCCAGACTCGGGCGTCACACATGACTCTTGCTTAGTTAGCTCACTTGACCGAATTGTCAACTAGCATTTGTATAACTGTAAATTATCATAGATCGAGCCACATTCTAAGGCGAAAGGCAGGCTGAATTTGGGTTTCTAAGCAACTTCCTTTCAAAACAGCTCTGTTAATTTTATTATCAGCTGCCTGTATCGAGGGACGAGCATTCGCGACGCCGACGCTGAGATCGTTTGATTTGACTTCCGATCTCCATTGGACACATCTAGTTCACTAAAATTAGCGCGGGCCCTTATTCAGACAAAGCGAGAATTTACCAGAAGATAATAATAGGAGCCAGAGAGACGGAAGGGGAGGAAGGTCATGATGGCCGCATTTATACCCCCACGAGCGGAGGCGGGAGATTTGATTCCGTTGTTTTTGACATCCAGCCGAGGCGGAGGTGGACGTTTGACACGTGACTTCTCCGGTGCGAGTGGCAACCACCACCACAGCTGTTGAATCACTGTCGTGACTATACTGTACGAACTGGACTACGACTTGGAATACATGCGCTGCTGCGATTCATATTAAATCGGCTATACCTCTAACATGTCTACAGCTCAGGACACAAACAACCAGAATCGGGTGTCTACGCCAGACACGACACTCAATACTGTACCAGCGCAATGTTACCCTCGAGATCCAAACTACTACTACGATACCGATAATGCTGTGTTTTTGGTTGGGGGTGTGCTCTTCAAGGTGAGACACAAGCCCAGACATGCATTGTATGCCTACGCTCTTATACTAAGCATCCTTCAAGCTTCCCAAGTCAAACCTGTTATCTCATATGGACCAAAAGCCAAGCCCAACCGCCAAAATCACAAGATCAGATATCGAAAGACCTGGAAAAGGGGCAGGCGATAGCGACCCATTCGTTATTCCGGAAGTGACTGCTCAGCAGTTTCGTTGGTTTCTGCTCTTGCTGTTAGGGACGTAAGTGGTTGTATACGCGTGGACACGGACCTGCACCTGTTTCTGACGGTGGTTTTGGAGTTTAGGCCAGCAGATGCAGAATATAGATCGCTCTTCGTGTCGGCACAAAGCACCGCCAGCCCCACCAAAGATATTTTCCTATGCTATCAAGGTGTTTACGCGACTACTCGATACTTTGGAATGACCGAACTTCGTGACTGGTCATACTCTCAGCTTGACATAGTTCTCAAGTCGGTCACTGGTTTTGTGAATGCCAGCTGGGACAAGGCCACCATTATTCAGGCTCTCACTTGCGCACAAACAATGGATTACTGGAACTGCGACGATTTGTGCGCCTTTGTCAACCTCGCTCTTAGCACGTCGGCGCCGAATAACCCTCTTACGTACCAGCCGCCACTGTCGTCCAACCTTGACACCTGCATAGCTCTATACAAAGACCCCAACCTCCCCAAAACATACCCAGTCCTGTTCGATTACGTCTTCACAGTCATTCTCTCGCTCGGCCATCGCTCGTCAGTCTGGATCAACCAGTTGACTCGAGAGGATCGCAATATCCTATATGCCGCTCAAGTCCATCTTGTCTCACTGGGTGCCGATTCTGACCTTAAATTATCCTGGCTCTCGCATCCCCCTTCTAAAAATCGGAGTGATTTCTGTAGCAACTCGTGCACCAAAGATGCTGACACCGCTTGGAGTACCAGTTTTGCTTACTATGGCGCCTTGAACTCGGATATTCCTCTGGTGGACATCGCAAAGCTTGTTCTCTTACCTAGTTACCGACAGCTCTTCGCTGATTCTACTCAATCCTATTTCAAGTCTTGCAAAAACGGGTGCGCTCGTAAGCCGCTGTTTAGGATTGATGTATGGATCGAGGCCGTCTTTGATGCTATGTGCCGCAAATACCAACATTTTGCAGAGTGAGTCTGAGGAGCGTATGAAACATGTAGAGATAAGCTCGCTAACGTGCGTATAAAACTAGGAACGCATAAATTCACTATAGTACAACTTTTCACATCTAACTGTTGCTGTTTCCGTTTACGTTTCTTGATGTGTTGACGGTGTCTGATAATATCTGCTATTCCATTCGATAAAATATCATTCGGGTTTCATAGTGTCTTGCAGTGTATATTTCTGAGGCTTGGGTTCAGACACGTTTCAGTCAACTCCCCTGGTTGTATCTACGATTCTAAGAGATGGCATAAGATCATGGTCGCGCTGCGTGCGCCACACTCCCATGAATTTGAGCGGGCGATCTGGTTTCGTCGAGTTTGACGTTAAGAAAGTATTGTATTTACACAGAGAAAGTGAGCCTGAAGTACAAATCGCCTCGTGTTAGGCAGCTGTGAGGTTAGGTTGTGAGTATCCCTCGGGTGGATTTATATAAAACGCGCAAAGCACGTTTATTCGGACCTCGGCAAAGATACACACGAAACAAAGCGAATATAAGGTACCCGCACAACTAAGCATTCAACCCAGGGTCATTCGAGGCATAAGAAGGTACACATTGGAGATAGGCGTATGGATTCATTGGGTCAGGCCGAGATGTTAGTGCGTCGGCGCATCGGCAAGCGCCTCCAACTGAGCACCTTAAAGTACGCCAAAATACGCCAATCAATAGGAACAAATGGTCCAGCTCCACACCCTCATCTGCTCGCCTCGAGCTCATACGAAGGGGGAGAAAAATCGAAGTGGGCGCATTCACACACGGAGATGATTTGATTCCGTCCACTCCGGTGCCAAGACGGCGCCTCTGGAGGTGGGGCTAACACGTGATCCGCGCCCTTTCGAGACGACCATCGCAGTGATCGGTCAGAATCGTCTCTGTACCGTACGAATCATACTATCACTGAGAAAATTCTTGCAACTGAAGTACTACTCAATCGCAGGCTTATCCGTGTGCTCACTTTGACAAACACTACGTCGCCGTCAGGTGTTGGATACACCTATCATGTCTGCAACACAAGAAATAAACAACCAGAACCGAGTGCCTGAGTTGAATACTTTGCTCAATAACATAGAGTTACAATCTCGTACTCGCGATCCAGAGTACTACTACGACGATGGCAACGTCATTTTTCTAGTTGGGGATGTGCTATTCAAGGTGAGGCACGAATCCATGCGCTAATGATGCGCCTCCGTCCAGCACTAAACATTCCTAAAGCTCCATAAGTCGATCTTGCTATCCCGTATGTATGACCGTTCGTACGTGGATACGTATATGTCAGGAAATGTGGATCCACCTCCCAAAATCACGAGATCGGACATCGAACGGCGTGTCAAAGGAACGAGCGATAGCGACCCGTTCATTATCTCAGCAGTTACCACACAGCAGTTTCGTTGGTTTCTTCTTTTATTGATGGGAACGTAAGTGATAATCTATACACATGACTATCTGTGCCAGTTTCTGACTATTTTCCTAACTGTAGACCTGATGGCCCATTGTATAAGTCCCGCTTCATGTTGACAGACAAGGCCGAAACCCACACCAAGGACGATTTCCTGTGTTATCTAGGCATATCTCATATGGCTCGACACCTTGGGATGTACAATCTTGGAAGCTGGTCAGACTCGCAGCTTGGCCTGGTTCTCAACTCGGCCACTGGGTTTGTCAACAACAGCTGGGACAAGAAAACCCTAATCCAAGCCGGGTACTTTCCGCTCGGAGAGTCCTATATGATCGTCGACGATTTGTCCGTCTTTGCCTTGCTTGCACTTAGCGCTTCGGCACCAAACAACCCTATCACATACCAGCCACCGACACTGCTCAACCTTGATACCTGCGTGTCTATTTTCAAGGATCCTGGCCTTCTCAAAGGGACAAGCATATTTGGTTATGCCTTCACGGTTATTCTCTCGCTTGGTCATTACTCATCCATCTGGACCAACCAGTTAACTCGAGAAGACCGTACCGTGCTATACGCCGCTCAAGCCCATTTAATATTACTTGAAGAAGACCCTGGCCTTGATTTATCTTGGATTTTTCAGCCCTCTCGTCGGATTTGGGTTTATTCTTGCACTCCCTGCACCAACCTATTTAATACGGTTTGGGGCGCCAGTTTCGCTAAATGTACCAGTTTAAACTCTAATATCCCTTTGGTGGACATCTCAAAGCTTGTTCTATTACCCATCTACCGACAATTTTTCATAGCTTCTACTCGATCAAATCCCAAATCATGCAGGCGCAAGTGCGCTCGTCGGGTGTGGCGCTACATTGACGATAAGCTATTGGACACCTTTTACTGCATGGCCTGCAAATACAATTACATCGTAAAGTAGGCTCGAGGAACTCTTAAATCACGTAGACAAGCTGGCTAACGTGTGTACAAACTAGGAATGCTTAAAATGCATTTCATCGAAAACAGACGCCACCAACTATGACTTTTCCTTTTTATATCTCTTGAGGCGTCTAAGGGCGTCTGAAAGTACTGTCCGTCATTTGCTCGACCGTTCTTCAAATGGCGTAATACCGTGCAATGCGCATTTTTGAATCTTGGCATTTGACATTTAACAATCCGGTTTCAGCCAACTCGCCTGATCAGGTTGGTGACAATCCCTGGTGCAAAGGTATGCCAAAACCGCTCATGGGAGGGTTAGATAAAAACACAAGAGACAGCGTGAGGCTAAAGCCGTGATCGGTGCATTTGTCTACCCTCTAACATTCTATAGGTGAGTGACCTGGCGGTTTGGCAAGTTTGACAACATCGATGTTACGAGCATATCGTACTGTCCTACATGTAAAGACCACGGAAAACTCAGGGTGAATTGCCGCATGTATCTCTTTCTGAACCACCTCCCCTCCTGACTTGTTTGCATCTGGCATTGAGGAAGAAGATGAACCTACTCAGCCTATTAGCGTCACTGGCCCTCTCAGCTCTGTTACCGAGGCCATCGTAGAGCTTAATATAATCATCGCTGCCAATAGTTCAAAGATCACCCATCGCGTCCACGACATCCCCAGCAACACCTACCCTTTTATTGCCGGTCGCCTCTCCGAGTACTATGATTTGGCTGAGGCGGAAGGATTATATGTTACCATAACCTTGTCCACCCTGTCGCACGAACTCGTTGCCTCCGGAGATCGCCCTGGGGTTATCAACGTCATTGAAGCCGTCAAGGCCGATATGGAGGAACTTGGTGAGACCTTGAGTACGGTTTGTCTGCTCCTCAATAAATCTCAGCACCGTTTGCTCGTTGGTGGGTTTGCGGAGGAGCTTATGGAGTCGTCTCAATGTGTCGTTGTTCTCCCAAAGGACCCAGATGCCAGAGAGGTCACTCTCTGGGGTCTGCAGGATAACTTGCCACACGGTATCCAAGCGGTTATGAATGTTAGCTCCCCTACTTGCTTGTTCTTTGACACCTCTTACGTCTAGCTTTAGCAAGCGAACTCTAGGTATACCGAATCTTTGTCAATTCCGACCCCATCTTCTCCACTATATAACTACCTCCTTCGTACGAACTACTTTGACCAGGTCATGGCACCAGCACATCCTGATGTTCAGGCTCACATCGCGCCCCGTGGAAAGGGACACGCTGTGGACTTCATCGGCGAGAAGTCAGCGGTAGCCGCCGTGGTCAAGGAATTGAAAAGGGCCTTTACAGCGGTTTGCAAAAGGGTTTTCCAAATCTCAAGCGCCGAGTTTTTGAAAAAGAACAGAGCCGGGGACAGAATCGACTGCTTCGCGTGTAGATTAAACCCAAACATCATAAATAATATACCATTGAAATCGCCTCAACGATGCGCGCAGAATGGTAACATCGGCTTGTCAAAAAACGGAGGTTTCAAAAATCATGTCCCCCCGCCGAAAGCACCGACTGTGCCACGAATAAAGGTATGCGAGTATATGAATCGTCGTAGACATAAATTTAAGATGTTAATACACGTTTTGAATAAAGAAATCATGCAAATCTATAGAAGAATGCTCGAGATACCGGCCGGTTCAAATCGTCCCGTGTTTCCAACATGTATTTCTTGCCTCTAAGCTCTTAATTAGGTTTCGGTTCTCTACTTCAAATATTCCACAGGGGTTCTAGCTCGCCTACAAAGCTTTGGATACACTTCCGGACCACTACTCATGACACAGGTGACACTTTCGGTGGGAGGACATGATTTTTGAAACCTCTGTTTTTTGACAAGCCGACGTTACCATCCTGTGCGCATCGCTGAGGCGATTTCAATGGTATACTGTTCATGATGTTTGGGTTTAATTTACACGTGAAGCAGTCAATTCTGTCCCCGGCTCTGTTCTTTTTCAAAAACTCGGCGCTTGAGATTTGGAAAACCCTTTTGCAAACCGCTGTAAGGCCTTTTTGGATCCCAAAGATTCTGCCCCACCAGATGTTTCGCTCCCCAACGCACCAATTTCCACTTACCCTCGCGACCCAAAATATTATCACAACAACGACAGTGTAGTGTTTCTGGTCGGAGGTATGCTCTTCAAGGTGAGCCACGGATTCAGACGTTTATTGTGCGCCTGCATCCCATACTAAGCGTCCCTGAAGCTCTCCAAGTCAATCCTGCTGTCTCACATGGCCCAAGAACCGCTTCCACCTGTCGGGATAACGAGATCCGATATCGAACATTCTAATAAAGGGACAAGCGATAACGATCCATTTGTTATTGCTGGAGTGACCACCCAGCAGTTTCGATGGTTCCTCCTTTTGTTACTGGGAACGTAAGTCAATACATATACGCCCATCTGCACCACCGTCTGACTTTGCCTTCCGAGCGTAGACCAGCTGACCCAGAATATAGATATCTCTTCCTGTCGACAAAAAGCGCCCGGAGTCAAACTCGGGATGATTTCCTATGCCATCTGGGCGTTTACGCTATGACTCGACACTTTGGAATGTCTGAACTTCATGTCTGGGCATCCTCCCGGCTTAAAGGAGTGCTCAAACTAGCCACTGGATATTTCAACAGCTGGGACAAAGACATCATAATGCAAGCTGTGAATTGCGTATTCGAAGAGAGCCACTGGCTCTCCTACAATTTGCACGCATTTATCTTCCTCGCACTTAGCACTTCGGTGCCAAACAACCCTGTTGTACAACAGCTGCCACTGTCCTCCAACCTAGATACATGCGTTACTCTATTCAAAGCTCCCGACCTCCCTAAAACGCACCCAGTCCTATTCGGCTACGTCTTCACAGTCATTCTCTCACTAGGCCATCGCTCGTCAGTCTGGACCAGTCAGTTGACTCGAGGGGACCGCAATATACTATATGCCGCTCAAGTCCATCTAATGTCAGTTGGCGAAGATCCCGACTTTGAATTATCATGGCTCTCGCAATCTCCCTCCAAGAACTGGAGTGAAATTTGTAGCGACTCCTGCAGAAAAGATACAGATACTGCCTGGAGCGCTAGCTTTGCTCGTTGCAGAGTCTCGGACTCGGCTACCTCATCAATGGACGTTCCAACCCCTGCCCCCCCACCCGGCCACCGACAGCCCCCCGCTGACCCTCCCCGATCCAATTTCAAGTCTTGCAGAAGCAAATGCGCGGGTAATGTGTTGGTTAGCATTGACGTGTGGATTGAAGATATATTCGATGCTATGTGCGAAAAATACGAGTACTTTGTAGAGTAAGTCTGAAGAGTATAAGTATGGAGATAAGCTCGCTAACTCGCGTATAAAATCAGGGATGCATAAATGCACTATGGTACAAACTGACACATCAGGTTTTCGCCTTCTCCGTTTATGTCTCCTGATGTATCAGGGATGTTTGAACGTAGTCTCCGAGGTGTTTGTTACCCACTCGAATGATGCACAAATTACTCAGTGTCTTGTAATGTGTCTTTTTGGAGCTCGGTTTAGACATGTTTCAGCCAACTCATCCGGCCGTATCGTTGACGGCTATTGAAAAAATACGTAGAGCAGGTCATATACTAGCGCAAGCAAAACCTTCCGTGCAAGGCTGTTTTATGGTTCCAAGAGACAGCACAAAACCAAGGTCGCGGTGGGTGCGCCACACTCCTGCCAGGCTGGGCGAGTGATTTAGCTCTGTCCGTTTGAGGTCAGGATAGGGGAGCACTTACACAGAGAAGCTAAATATGTTGCCGGTCCACCTGGTGTGATTCGGCTGCGATTGTAGGTTGGGAGCAGGGCCACGAGCGTTCCTAGGGCGAGTCGATACAAAGCGCGCAAGGCGCGTTTGTTTGTGCCTTAGCAAAGGCGGATGAGAAACAAAAAAACAAGCTAGCCGATCGAATGAGTGGTCAATTAGAGGGCACTAGGGATATCAGAAGCATCACCTCTGAGGCAGGCGCACGAATGCATTGGTTCAGATTGAGATATTGGCGCGTCGACGTATTGGCGGAACTGTGCCACCGGTTAAGCATCTCAAAATACGCCGAAATACCCTAATCAGCAAAGATGAACGATTCGACCCCATCCTCTTGTCCGATCACCTCAAGTTTATAAGAAAAGGGAGAAATGTCACTGCGGGCGCATTTATACACTCCCAGTCATGAAAGCGCTTGTGGAGGTGAGTCTGTCATGTGACCTGCCGCCCTGGTAACGATGACCACAACTGTCGGTCCGCATCGTGATTACAGTACACTATACTGCACAACCACGATAAGACTGAAAATACCTGTGTTACTGCCTCGATCTCCGGAGAAGCTATTCTTCCGCTATGTCTAGGAACCGGGATACAAATAATCGAGGCCGATACAATGTGCTCACCAACGCACCAGCGCAATCATATACTCGTGACCCAAAGTGCTACTACGACGACGGCAACATTGTATTTCTAGTTGGAGGTGTGCTCTTCAAGGTGGGGCGTGAATCTCGATGTGAATTGTGCGCCTGCGTCTTGTACTAAGCGTTCCTGAAGGTCTCCAAATCAAGTCTGCTGTCTCATATGGATCAAGAGCCGCTTTACTCTGCCGGAACAACGAGATCGGACATCGAACGGTCTGGCAAAGGAACAAGGGATAACGACCCGTTCGTTATTTTGGGAGCGACCACCCAGCAGTTTCGTTGGTTCCTCCTTTTACTACTGGGCACGTAAGTAATTGAATATCCGCCTGTCTAGGCTCCTTTCTAATTGTGCCGTTTGAGTGTAGGCCAGCTGATCCAGAGTATAGATCTCGCTTCACATCGCCAAAAAACGCTCGCAGTCCTACCAAAGATGATTTCTTATGTCACCTTGGCATTTATGCTATTACCCAATACTTTGGAATGTCGGAACTTCACGTTTGGTCATACTACCAACTCAAAGGGATTCTCAAACTAGCCACTGGGTTCTTCAATACTAGCTGGGACAAAGATACCATAATGCAAGCGGTGACTTGCGTCTACGAAGAGAACCATTGGTTTTTCTATAACTTGCACGCCTTTATGTTTCTCACACTAAGCACTTCGGCACTAAACAACCCTCTTGTGCACGAATCGCCACTCTTATCCAATCGGGATACTTGCGTAGCTCTATATCAGGATCCTAGTCTCCCCAAAACACACCCAATCCTATTCGGTTATGTCTTCACAGTTATTCTATCACTCGGCCTTCGCTCGTCCGTCTGGACCAAACAGTTAACTCGAGACGACCGGAATATCTTATATGCCGCTCAAGCCCATCTGGCATCGCTCGGTGATGATTATTTTCTTGAATTCTCCTGGATCTCGCAATCCCCCGCCAAGAATCGGAGTGAGTATTGTAGTGACTCCTGTACCAAATATGCAAATACCGCTTGGAGTGCCAGTTTTGCTTCCTTCGCAGTATTAGACTCGGCTGCCTCGTTGATGGATGCCTCGAAGCTCGCTCTGTTACCCAGTTACCGACATCTCTTCGTTGAGTGTACTCGACCTGTTTTTAAATCTTGCAAATGCAAGTGCGCTCGCAAGGCTTTGCGTCGCATTGACGAAGGAATAGAGGACATTTTTTATGCTATGTGCTGCATGCACGAATATTTAGTAGAGTAAGTTCGAGGAGCATGCAAGGACAAGCTTGCTAATGTGTGTATAAACCTAGGAATGCATAACTGCGCTATAGTATAAGTTAGCACATCTCATCGTCGCTTTTTTGTTTGTGTCCCTTGATGTACCAAAAGCGTCGGAAAACACGAAAGCACCCTCAAAGGTGTTTTGATATTTGCTCAAGTATTACTCGGCTGTCATAATGTCTTGTCACGTATACTCTTGAAGCTTGGGCTCAGACAAGTTTCAGCCAATTCACCTAGCCGCATCGGTGGTGAATATCAGGAATACACGTAGAACATACTCCATGCTAGCGCAGATGAAATATATCTTGCAAGGATGTTTCACAGTTCCAAGAGACGGCACGAACACAAGGTTGTGCTAGGTATGCTACACTCAGGTGAGGTTGAGCGAGTGATTTGTCTTTATTAATTTTAACGTCAAGACAGCGATACCATTACCACAGGTGGGCTATATTTGAATATTGCATCCTCTGCGGTAAATAGCTGCGAGTTTAGGTCGTGAGCAACCAAGGGCAAATTTATAGAAAGCGCGCAAGGCGTGAGCGAATATACATACGTGCAAGACCAAATCAATGCAAATTACTCATTACGCTAAGTTCTTGAATGAGAGACACTCGAGCTGTAGAGCGCATATATCTGGGAAAGAGGCCTGGGCCTGTTGATTGAATTGAAACATTAGCACATGGACGCATCGGCGAACAAGTGGAACTGTATCTCCAGCTAAGCATATGGAATACTCCAACTCATGAGTATGGGCGATTCACTCCAGACCCTTATGGGTTTACCCAAAACTCATATGGAAGAGAAAAAGGTCATACCGGGCGCATTTATACGCCCGCGGGTGGAGACGGACGATTTGATCCCGTTGATTTTGATGCCAAAACAAGATGGCGCTTATGGGGCAGCCATTACATGTAACGCTATCTTTCGTGCAAACGGCGACGACCACAATTGTCGCCCATCATTGCAACTATACTACACCAACGGCCGAGCTGCTATACATCTCTCCTACTACAATACTACACTTTACCTGGCTGGCCATCTAGTCAAACACCACTTCAGCGCTATCAGTCGTTCCATTAGCTATACATCCATCATGTCTGCAGCACAAGAAACAAACAACCAGAACCAAGTGCCTATGTTAAATAATCTCCCCATTGCTGCGGCTATACACAACTACACTCGGGACCCAATTTACTACGATGACGACGGCAATGTTGTGTTCCTAGTTAGAGATGTGCTCTTCAAGGTAAGACATAACTTTATACATTCGTTACATGCCTAAGCTCCCGTACTAAGCGCTCCTACAGCTCCGCAAGTCAATCCTGCTATTTCACATAGCTCAAACGCCACGCCGGCCTGAGAGGATTACGAGATCGGACATTGAGCAAACTAACAAAGGCACAAGCGATAATAACCCGTTCGTTATTCCGGAAGTGACCGCCCAGCAGTTCTGTCACTTCCTGTTTTTCTTACTGGGAACGTAAGTGGTTTTACGGATGCACATTTCCATCTCCCCCTGACGTTTCTATTCGAGTAAGGCCGGCTAGCCCAGAATATCGCTATCTCTTTATCGACAATAATCACACCAAAGACACACTTGTGGACCTTCTAGGCATCGCTGTGCTCGCTCGACATTTTGGGATGTCGGAAATTGAGACCTGGTCGTGCTCTCGGCTCGGACCGATTGTCAAGTCACCAACTCAAGTTGCCAATTCTAGCTGGGATAAAGATACCGTACTACAGGCTATGGACAGCGCAGATGGATTTGATGGCAAATTCCTCGGTTACAACGCCTGTTTTAGGTTTGCCAGCGATATGCACACCGTTGTCCGGCTCGCACTTAGCCCCTTTACATCCGCGCTCCAGCCACCACTGTCGTCCAACCTGGATACCTGCGTAGCGTTGTACAAAGATCCCAGTCTCCCCAAATTGCATCCAGACCTATTCGGCTACGTTTTCACAGTCATTCTCTCACTGGGACATCGCTCGTCAATTTGGGCCAACCAGCTGACTCGAGAAGACCGCGCCGTATTGTATGCTGCCCAAGTCCATCTAACATCGCTTCATGGAGACCCTGATCTTGATCCGCAGCAACTATTGCGGGTTCTCAAAAGCTATCTCAGCGCCAATGACTCATCAGCCAGGCCATATTGTTTAGAGCATCAGGGGATTGCGTGGCGTGCCAGCTTTGCCAAATTTGAAATGTTAGGCTCCAACACCTCTCAACAAGATATTTCCAAAATTGTTCTATTGCCAGTTTATCGACATATTTTTGCTAGTTCTTTCCGGGCCAGTGGCCATTGTGCCTCGGGGTACTGTCAGGGAGCATTGGATAAAATTGACGCCGAGCTGAACAAGGTTTTCACGGGTATGTACCGCAAGTATCAGCATTTTGTTGAGTAAGTTGAACGCAATCGTAGAAACAAGTTTTCTTACTTATATAGACCTAAACCTAGGCTTGCTTGAAACCAAACCTATCGCAATGCCTAACAAAATTCCCTTCTTGACGCTCTTGTCTCTTGATGTCAACCTGATGCATATTGAATTCATTTGGGTGTTTGGGTGTGTTGCACCGGAGTCTGCTTCCCGTATGGAATCGTATTGCAGACAAATACCCTTACGGACACGTTCATAGACCGGCGGCGCTTCAATGACGCACCAACAAGGGACGCTTACGGAAGCAGGGTTTGGCACATGTCACATTGATCCAATAAGTGGCACGGTGGCCACATTAAACCACGTCGGCGCTGCACAAACTCGCCTTTCATCGAGTCAAACAACTGATTCCCATACTGTCATGTCTACCCTGGAGAAATCAAATAACAACATTCGATCTCTTATACCAAATACTTATACTCGAGATCCGACATACTACTACTACGATGGCAATATAGTGTTCCTAGTGGAGGATGTTCTATCCAAGGTTAGAATCAAACTCAAATATATGCGGCTCGTCTGAACTTCCTACCTTGAACTCTTCGAAAAGCTTCACAAGTCGATCCTGATCCCTCGTATGATGGCGGAGACCTGCGAGTTTCGCCAAGTAAAGACGTCAAATAATGGATCGAGCCAAGGCAAAAATGACACCAATCCAATCATTGTTCGGGGTGTCAATGCCGAAGACTTTGGTCATTTTCTATTTGCGATTATGGGGACGTAAGTTCTCATACGAGGTTACGCCTTTCTATTTACCCATATTCTAACATTGTCACCCAGGCCCGATGACCCTAACTACCTCGCTCTTCTGAATGGAGCAGCTGATTATCACAATCACACTCAAGACGCATTCTTACGCTATCTCGAGATCTCTATGCTTGCATATCGCTTTGGAATGTCGAAACTAGAGGCTTGGTCCCGCTCCCAACTTGCGCTCGTTCTCAACTCATTGATTCACTTTATCAATTCCGACTGGGATAAAATCACTTTGTTACGGGTTGTTCACTATGCGCGCACTCTTTCTGTTGCTCTACGCTCCCAGATGCGCACTCTTGTCCAACTTGCTCTCAGCATCCCCATCCCAAATAACCCTCTTGAGTTCCAACCACCGTTATCCCCCAATATCAATGCCTGCATAGCCTTGTACAAGGATCCAGAACTACCCAGAACCCAGTCTACTTTATTCGGGTATATTTTTACAATTATTCTATCACTAGGTCACAGCTCGTCCGTATGGGCCACCCAGTTGACCCGAGACGATCGAACTACATTATACGCCGCTCAGCTTCATCTTGTGTCACTTCATAACATTCCCGACCTTGATATGTCTTGGTTTGCCCAGCCCCCTCGAACTCTACCCAAAACGTTGCCGCCAGTTTGTACCTCCTGCACAAAGGATGTCAATCATGCATGGAATGAGAGTTTTGCCCGCTGCGGAAGCATAGACTCACCTATTCCTTCGGAAGATATATATAAGCTTGTTCATTTACCAGCCTACCGGCAATTGTTTGCGGATTCTATTCGTCTCAGCTCTGAGCTATGCGAGGAGGAGTGCGGCAGGATGATCTTGGATAGCATTGATGTCATGCTGTGTCGCATTTTCAGCAATATGTGCCGCAAGTATCAACACTTCGCAGAGTAAGCTCAAGGCTTTTACAAAGATCTAGATATGGGGATGCTTACTCGTATGTGAATCTAGGAATGCTTGAAGCTAAACGTATCGCAACGCTCGGTGGACTCTTCATGTATCCATTTTGTATCTCTTATGTATACTAAAGCGATCCAAAAATATCATGGGGGGGCGTTTATATGTATTTAGCTAGACGCTGCGGCGGTTCATGATGCTCGGGAATGGCCGAACCTAAAGCTTAGGCGCAGCGCTAAAATGTGCTATGTTTTAGCCAGTCTTCCCTGACTTCTCTGTCGATGGTCCGTGGTATAAGGATATGCTATTCATGAGAGAAAGCCAGACACCAAGGCAAGAAGTGACTGAATTTTGCGTATCCATTCGATGCTTCTCGTAGGGGAATATCACGTATAGCCGACATCAGGCTTTAAATCATAAGGAAGCTAAGGCAAATGGATTCGTGCATCTTAACTGGTCGTAGATGAGCTCACTGGGCGATTTGATTGAGTAAATGACTGGAAGGCGCTTACATAGAACTGCCATTCGCACGAGTGGCAACAGCCACTGCACGCAATCTCTTCAAGTTTCGCAACCGTTTATTTTAGTGAATACGTTTTATGAGATTCAAATGAGTACTCGACAAGAGAGAATAAGAGCAAGAAAGACGGAACGAAAAGAAGGCCATGACGAGCGCATTTATACACCTGCGAGTGATCAGATCCCGCCAATTTCGACGTCCAGGCGAGAACGCGCTTACGGATGTGGATAGTACACGTGACCCAACTACCACCACGACTCTTGGTCACCATCATAAATATACTGCAAACTGCACTATAACTTGGAGCATTCTGTACTAGAAGCGGCCCCCTTTGCACAACTCACCTCGCTTCTGCAAAAGGACGAAGTCTGGTCCTCATTGATCGGCCTGCCTTTGCACTGGCGAGAGTGTCTGGATCCCTTAAGCGTAAGATGACCAGGAAATAAGAACAATAATTTTCTAAAGAAAACACATTTCACAACTAGATTTCAAGGGCAAAGGATGTGAGATCGATGGTGAAGACATATAGAAATAGAATAAACTTGATGAGCGTCACCTGTAGCGACAACAGCCTCACCCAAAAATAAATTGTACATATTTTAGTTAATGAAGAGCCACTGTTAGTCAGCCCAATCTCTTCTTGTTATGTTATTTGCTTCATTGCTTTGTGTATCTGCCTTTGCGTATATCATATCTTAAGGTAGTGTTAAGAAGACTCATAAAAAAACTCGTGAGATTGATATAGCGGGCGTGAGAATCCATCTGCGGGCCCCGCAATTTTCAGGTGTCAGGTCGATGCTCTTCCTGCGAGGGAGTGAACACCAGGAGAAACAGATGTTTGAGCGTCAACTCTCATATACATTCCTATGAAATCTTATCGGTTCTGCGTGTGCGATTCTACCACAGCTAGTGGCGCACGCCTCCTTAACTATATGCGCCGCTTATTCTCTCCCTCGCAGGCATTTCGTCTCGTCTGGCCTCTCGTGTCTTCGAAAAAGACTTACATTATTCTATTTCTTGGTCTGTCAGCCACACCTACACCTGTGACTGGGAGAAGCCATTGCTGCCGACTCCCTGCCGCGCATATACCACCATGATTTCTATTTTGATGTCCTACGAGTACGCACTATTTGTACAAATATACGATTGGTAACTTGGCTCTCAATTATAAGGAGGTTACCGCTGTGTACTTGTTTGCCTGCGCCAGACGTCACATCTCATCAACCCGTGCTCGGGTGCGTCTGTGGTCAGACGACGCGGTCGTCGAGGAACTGAAACGGAGGAGCAGCGGGTAGCGGAGCCGGGCGCCGCGAAGCGGCAGCCCAAAAGAGTGCATAAGAGCAAAGCGCGAGGGTGGGCGAGCCACCACTCGCGCCAGTAATGTGCAGAAATACACAATATGCGAGTACAGAAAAACAAGCCATCAAGGCCTAGTAAGAAAACAGGGAAGGAAGCGGGACGAGAACGATCGAGCAAGCGAGTGGGTGGGAAAGAAAGACAGGCTAGGAAACCAGTCTAGAATACAAGCAGAGGCAAGACACGTTACACGAAAGCAAGAAACAGGGCGGGAAGAGGTGGGTAGTGCGAGAATAAGATATAATTATGACAGCAGAAACGTACGCGGGAAACAAAAATAATTGTAAGCGTACGAACTATATCGTATAGACAGAGCGCCGACGTCTCCAACTACTCGACTCACCTAGCGCAGAGAAAAAGAAACCACCGCGGGTGGTTGTAGACGCAAGACGATGCTATAATATGAACCCTGCGCGCGGGGATTTTATGAGTCGGTGTTTGCGTGCGCCACGCAAACAAAGGCATACCAATGTATCCCCCTATCGAGATCCCAACCCCTATGGCACATCATACACAAATAGTGCGCGCCGTAGAGGAATTGAAAGGAGAATACGCGGGTGAGACCTTGAGCGAGCGGCGCGCGGTGTAGCGGAATCTGCGATGCGGTGGTAAGCGAGCGGCTCAGGCGTGGCGACGCATACATGCGTAGAAGCGCGCGGCGCTAAGCGGAGTGGCGGGTCTCGCACGCGTAGACCCAGCGAGACTACGTCAAACGAGGATCTAAGATACCTACATGAAGAGTTTGGATTTCGACTTTCGGGTCCACTGTCTCGCCAAGAGCCACTGGACGTGTCATGGCGGGCACAGGTCCGGATATTTGGACTGGTGTGGGGGAAGTCTATTGTGACATTTCCGGCCGTGTAGAACTTTGCCTGAGTAAGGTAACCAAGCCGCATTCAAGCTGGTTTGGATTGGAGTAACCGACCTTTTGCTGATGTCATAACAACATCGACAACATACATTGCGTTTGACTATATCATGGTGTCTTAAACGCACTTTGATCTCAGGCGATTGTCTGTTCCCTGAACATCATCTACTGGAAATCCCACAATTCTCTCTCTCTTTCTCGGTGCCGTGGATTATTTTGCATTCAGAGAATTCTTCTCGTTAGCCACTTGTAACCACGCCAATTGCTTGTTTTATCATATTTCACTCACGTGATCACGCGCCTCATGTTTTGTTACGGTGCAACAAGTGCCTGGACTTTCTGTACTCAATATCTGATACGCGCATCGTACACGCTTTTTTTTACGTGTTTGAATCTGCCACCAGCAATTCCGCTGTTCTTGTCTAGGTTCCGATAACCTCTTTTCTGGCTTCCCTTGCAACCCTCTCTGGAGCTCTCGTACTTCTGATCTGGCATAACCTCGAAAATTGACCATAACCTCGCAGCGAAGTTTGTGATCGGAGTAATTCATACCTATTCAAATGTCTTTAAGGTCTACTTCAACCTCTTCTACCAAAGTCCCTCCTTCCCAAACTTCGACATCGAGTACAACCTTCAATTCTCGAGACTCGAAGTACTATTATCCGGACGGCAACGCTGTATTTCTCGTTGAGAATGTTTTGTTCAAGGTAAAGCACGCGTAATTGCATTTTCCGACGGTGCTCTTACACATTTTCTTCCGGTCACAGCTTCCTGCGTCGCTCCTGGCCCCCACAACATCGACGCGAACACACGAGTTTAGCAGTTTTATGAAAGACCTCCTCGATTTCTCGAACTCGGCACCCATAAAAAAGAAGGGCCAGAACGATACGGACCCTATTGTACTCACAGACGTCAAAGCCGAAGCGTTCCGTCATTTTCTACTTGCACTATTGGGCAGGTATGTCTTCACGTTTTCTGCTGGCGTTGTTCAGCAGTAAACGTCAACTGGATTATAGGCCAGGTGACCCCGAATATATGTGTCTATTGACGGAAGCCAAGGACGATCGTACCCACAACCCGACAACTTTTATACGATACTTGAACATTGGCGATTTGGCATCGCGCTTCGGAATAGCTGATCTCACACGTTGGGCATGGGCCCAGCTCGGATTTTTGCTTCGATCGGCCGACCATCTTGCTGGCTACGAGTGGGATAAGCCTATCCTGTTGAAGATGTTGTTGAACTTGGACCGCCTCAGCACAACCGAGCGAGCATCGGCAAACGAGCTATTCTGCTTCATTCAACTCACTCTCAGCTTGTCCACGGAAAGCCCGCTTATACCCCGAAACCAACCCAAGTCGAATCTCGATGCCTGTGTACAATTGTACAAGGAGCCGTTGCTTCTAGGGAGTCAAGCAAAGACAGTAATATTTGGTTACGTCTTCGCGTTCGTCCTTTCGCTCGGTCACCGCTCGGCCGTCTGGACGAGCCAGTTAACTCGGGAGGATCGCGCCATAATGTATGCGGCCCAGGCCCATCTCGTATCCCTACGCAGTGACACGAAACTCGACCTAGCCTGGCTGGAGGAGCCACGGAAATCTGTTCTGCTAGAAGGGGCCTGTTCTGCCTGCTTAGACCACTTCGATTCCGCCTGGGCCGCCAGTTTCGGCCAATGCACGCCTCTGGATTCAGTTGTTCCGCTAGAGGATATCTCGAAGATCGTGTATCTACCGCAGTACAGGCACATATTTGCGCGGGTTGTCCGAGCCGACTCTTGGGGTTGCAAGTCCGAGTGCGGCGAAGCCTTGCTCAAGAAACTCGATGGTGCAATTGCTTTCCTATTTTTCGGATTGGCTCAGAAGCATCAGCATTTTGCCAAGTGAGTTTCGATACTCTGACCGTCAACGAACGTGTGAGCTGGCTGACACGTAAATTACAGAAACGCTTGAAATCCCCCGGCATACGCACATAACTTGGGGTGAAATTTTCCATAATCTTTGGGTTAGAGATTCAAAGTCTGTATTCCACAACCAGGGAGAAACGATGATCTCCTATATCTATAACATAGTTTGGTTGAACATTAGTGTATGGTCGTTTGGTTTGTCTTCACAATAATATTGATCTTTCTTGCCGAGGCCAGCTCGAGTGGTAGTAAGAGTTGTGAGGCCATTCTACACCCTTGCCTTATCATAATCTAACCAGCCGTCCCCTGAGCCTGACGTATCGACAATCCGCACTGCAATGCAACTCAAGTTAAGTGAATGAATTGATCAATGTTTGTGGAAACATCAACACGTGATCTTCCTTTGATAAAGTTGTTCAGCTCGTGTATCAGTTATCCACGCCGTGCCAACTCGTCCGTCCATTGCGCAAAGCTAATATAGCGTCAAAATATCTCGTCGATACGTGTCTTTATCCTCTGAACCCAAGTTCCGACCCCCACTGGAACTATCTCCTGCACTGGCGATCGACCCACTTGTTTGGCATGTCAGTTTCGACAGAATCAAACAGCGACGACGCGTGTGTATCAGAATTTTCACTAGTCAGTGTTGAAAGCCATACGCGAGATCCAAAATACTATTACTCCGATGGAAGCGCGGTATTTCTAGTCGAGGACGTGTTGTTCAAGGTGAATAACATATATAGATAAATGTGTATTTACGTACTCAATCTGCCCCTAGTTCCAGGCCTCGCTCCTAGCCCCTAATTTGATGTCGAGAAATCACGAGTTTGAATATATTACAAGAGACTTGTTTGACTGCTCGATCCCATCTTCTGGGGACAAGCGAGGCTCAAGCGATGCGAACCCAATAATAATCTCCGGCGTTGAAACAAAACAATTCCGTGACTTTCTACTCGCGATGCTGGGAAGGTGAGCTAGCCGCTGCTCTGTCCATCACTTTAAATCAATCATTTTTCAATGAAACATAGACCTGGTGATCCAGAATACATGTGCCTCCTCCTGGATCCTCAACACGAGCGAAACCATACCCAGGCGACATTCATCCGCTACTTAAATATTGGCGACATGGCTGTACGTTTCGGAACGACCGACCTCGAACGCTGGGTTTGGTCCCAACTTGGGCTCTTACTTAGATCCTCCGACATCCTTGCCAACTACGAATGGGACAAAGGCACTTTATTGAAGGTGCTATCCTATCTTGATCGACTGTTTATGACCGAAAGGATACTGGCAAAAAAGCTGTTTGCCTTTGTTTTGCTCGCCCTCAGTATGTCAACTGGGAGCCCGCTTATGCCAAGAAATCAGTCTACGTCCACCCTCGAAACCTGTGTTGTGCTATACAAGACACTTTCGACCTCAACCAAAAAATACGACAGCATAACTTTCGGCTACGTCTTTACCATCATCCTATCGCTTGGCCATCGCTCACCTACTTGGGCGGACCAACTAACTCGAGACGAGCGCGCTGTACTGTATGCCGCCCAGGCCCATTTAACCTCACTACGAAAAGACAAGGAGCTCGACCTTGGATGGCTGGTGCATCCCCGAACATCCTCATTATTACACAAAACCTGCTCCGCCTGCTCAGGTTGTTTCGATACCGTCTGGAATGCTAGTTTTGGCCAATGCGGAACTATAGACTCAGCTGCGCCGTTGAGAGACGTATCTGAGCTGGTGATCTTACCTCAGTGTCGTCACATATTTGCACGAGGCGTTCGATCCAGCTCGTGGCGTTGCGAGTTCCAGTGTGGCATGAGCATGCTGAAAAAGATCGATTCAAAAATCGAACGTCTATTCCTCGACTTGGCCTGGAAGCACCGACGCTTTTCAACGTATGTTCAAAACGTCCAATCAGGACATATTGACGAATAACCTGACTTATCTACGGTAGGAACGCTTAACCGAACCCTCACTCGGACGCACGTACACATAATCACTGTAAAAACGATTTCTTTTTCTGATTTCTGATAGTTTGTCGCATGCGTTATTCTACCTCTCATGCATTAGTACACGTAGACTTTGTATCATGCTCTTTCCCATTTTTGGCTCATTCTTTTACCATGTAATAATTACATCCGCATATACTGTACATATAAGCTTTTTCTATCTGTCACGTTGTAGCAACCGATTTGGTCGGACCCTGGTTGGTACTGGCACCACAGCAAATCACCGTCACGATAGCCGGTCGCGGCTACGACCATTGCGAAGTCGCAGCATCCTAAAGTTCTTCATTAATCACTGGACCTCCTTCTTTCGCCATCGAAGGTTAGTTTGATGACGGTGCAAGTATTCACTTGGCAACACCAACCTTCGCTGGCGCTGCAAGCGCTGCGGAATTTATAATTATCGCCAACGAACAACCAGCCTGAGCTTGGCATTGCCCGCGTGACTTGCAACGCTGCTCTTGATGGTGTCAATCGCTAAGGACAAGTATTGCTATACATACCATTTCTGACGTATAAATACCCCTCCCCATCCGTTTCTCAAGACCATAAACAAAACCAACAAAACAACACTTCTCTTTCTACACCAAACCTTTCGCCTTCATTTCTACTACCTTCTTTCTTTTTGAACAATGTTCTGCTTCACACTTACCGCTATCGCCGTCCTCGGCATGAACGCGGCGCAGCTGGTCTCCGCCGCTCCATCCCGTACAGTCCAGCCGTACGACTTCGAGGAGTTTGTTCGCCGGGACGTAGATGCGCCTCGCTTTGTCAAACGTGCCGCGTCGTGCACGTTCCCGACACCTCCTAAAACCTCTTCGCTCTCTGCAGCCATGACCATCACCGGCACATTTGACGGTAAGTCAGCTTGATTTGGGGATAGGTGCTAGGATAGACTACGGTACTGACAGACATATCGGTACAGGGGGCAACGTGCGATTTGATCGTGGATCAGGCGCATGCGAAGGCCAGACGGAGGGTGGTGATAAAGATGCCGTTTTCATCCTTGAAGAGGGAGCCGTTCTCCAGTAAGCGATAAGATTAAGCGCCAGACCTAAGGGTTACTAATTACTCTTCTCTTCCTTGTAGAAATGTTGTCATTGGAGCTGACCAAGCCGAGGGTGTTCATTGTCTCGGCTCTTGCACTCTGAACAACGTATGGTTTGAGGATGTATGCGAGGATGCGATTACCATCAAGCAGACTTCTGGAACCTCGACCATCACTGGTGGAGGAGCCAAGAACGCAGATGACAAGGTCGTCCAGCACAACGGAGGAGGTATGCTTGTCCCCCAGCACGTATAGGCTTAGATTTCAACTAATAATCTTTTGCAGGCACCGTCAAAATTGACTCGTTCTGCGTGCAGACCTTTGGCAAACTCTACCGTTCCTGTGGCAACTGTTCGACGCAGCACGCTCGCAAGGTAACCATCTCGAACGTGATTGCCTCCGACGGGAAGCTCCTCGCTGGCGTCAACTCGAACCTGGGAGACGTAGCGACAATTGACACTGCGACAATCGAGATGACCAACGTGAAGAGTGTATGCGATACGTTTGAGGGCAATGACACTGGAGACGAGCCCGCCAAGTTGACTAGCAATACTGCGAATGCGAGGTGCGCTACTATTAATTCGCATTTTCTTGCTACTAACATATTGATCACCCCATAGCTGCGTGTTCTGAATAGTGAAGTTACTATCTCCAAGTTCGTGATTTGGGAAATTTGTATTGTAGTTATTCACGAAAGTGTGCATTAAAATTTCGTTACATTGGTCAGCCCAACCCCAAAGGGGAACCACCCTTTCTAAATGGGTGAACAGAAACCACAAGCAAGAACGTCGTGGAGCATGTCTTAAGCATGCCGTATTTATCCTCCAGCCTCGCATCTTAATTAGAGGTAGAACCTCGGATGGGTCACACCACCTCAATCTTCACATAAGGAACTAATCAAGCTGTCAATAATATCCACTTCTTACGACCATGCACCTATTAATAGTTCACTTGGCTTGATTTCCTCCCGCGGCTGAAATATTACCTCTTTCGAGGCGGCGCGGCGGGGCCGGTAGGACAGGTTGCGCTGGCGATATTACCTCCTTCGTCAATTCGGTCTTGTGACTGAAGCTATAAAGGTACTGGAAAATGGATAGCTACTTGCAGAATTATTCCCACCAGCCGATCATCGTTCTCCACTATGCGCTCATTCTCCTCCATTTTGGCTGTCTGTATCACGGCATTCTCGATTGTACCCGGGTCGCTAGGTCTATATTCTCCCCCAAGTGGATCCATCACAGTCGGAGGTACGAGTGGGAAGTATAGCACACTCGCCGCTGCGCTCAAGGACACCTCAAGGTAAAAACAAACCTCCAAATGCGCGACCATATTGCTACGATAACTAAGATCAATTTTCTTCGTATTAGCAATGTCTACTTTGTCTACTCTGGCATCTATACCGGCCAAGTGGTGATCACTCGGGCCAACATCAAAAGTAGCCAAAATTCCGTTAAAACACAGACTATATGCGCTGACTATTCTATCTAGTTTACGGTCAAACAGGCAGTGCGCTTGACTACAACCACAACCTTGTAGATTTCACCGACAATGTCACTGCTGCGGCTGCTGGTGGAGATGAACAAAGCGCTACGATTCGGGTTCAAGCTACTGGCGTCAGGTAAGAGTTTGCTTGATTTCCCGCTCGACTGGCTGCTTATAATCCTGGTTCGAACAGCTTCTACAACCTGAATATTATCAACTCTTATGGTACATCTGCCTTACATACTCAAGCGATTGCTCTTTCGGTCGAGTCTGGACAATTCGCATGCTACGTGTGCCAGATCAGGGGATATCAAGATACGCTTCTGGCAGAGGACGGAGCGCAGTATTATAGCAAGTCCTTGATTGAAGGGTAAGCCCGTCACGCAAGTTCTTAGTTCCTGATAATTATCTTACGTGAAATATAGAGCTGTAGACTTTATCTTTGGCCAGAGAGCAGCTGCTTGGATCACTGCCTCGACAATTACGACCCTCGGGAGTGGGCATATCACGGCATCCGGCCGGTCCTCTGCGGATACTTCTTACTATGTTATCAATAACAGCACCATCAATGGAACTGGCACGCAGTACCTTGGTCGCCCATGGGGGTAAGCTCGTACACTTATTAAACTGGGAATAAATACTAACTTCAATTGCAAAAACAGAGACTACGCTCGAGTCATCGTGCAAAACTCCAACATCGGCTCAAACATCGCTGCGGCAGGTTGGACGGTACGTACACCACTAGCCTAATTTCTTCCTCCACCCGGGTTTTGATTGTTTGAAATAGCAATGGTCTACGGCAACACCCAACACGGGTCACATACTCTTTGGGGAGTATAACAACAATGGTGCTGGCGCTTGGAACTCTGCGCGTGCCTCGTTTGCCACGAAGCTTTCCGCCGGGGTCTCGATTACAACTGTGTTAGGTAGTACTTCTTGGATCGACTCTTCGTTTTTGTAGGCGCTCGCCACGTATGCCTGTACTTAAAAAACTAAAATTAAACCTGTGTGTTGCTAACGTTTTCACGGGCGGGCACAAAGCCGCACGTTTTCATGTCAGCCGGAGAAAAATCCTGGGGAATAGTTTTAGTTTGTCCTTCAAAAAAGGCTATGGGCGGGCATTTCAATGCCCGAGCCCGAATCAAGGCCCACAGCTGGTTGGCTATTGCGCATGAATAAGGTACATCAAGATGATCACAACAAGATGAAGGATGTTGTGATCCTGCAAGCACCCCATCTTCGAGGACAGCCCATGCATGAGAGCCATCACAGAATACGTGCCCGGTGAACATGCGACGAGTTCGATTACCGGGGGCTACACGAGGATGGATATCCACCACGAGGTCTCGCACGTCGATCATGAGCTGTATATGGTGTCAATTTGAGTTCTGATATCCCCCGGACGAGCAGAGAAGTATCCACGTACGAGGATTACGGTATGCCATATCACGTACGATTTTCACCCAAGATGATCTTTGGGGGAAACACCTCAAACGTGGCTGAAACTCTGCTGATGTCACGTGATGAGCGCGCCAAAGGCGGCGACCGAGTGAGTGCCGGTCCGAGCGAGGGTTGGATGCTGTCAAAAGACAACAACAG
This sequence comes from Ceratobasidium sp. AG-I, assembly GCA_015039395.1. Taxonomy (NCBI): domain Eukaryota; kingdom Fungi; phylum Basidiomycota; class Agaricomycetes; order Cantharellales; family Ceratobasidiaceae; genus Ceratobasidium; species Ceratobasidium sp. AG-I. The sequence continues at coordinate 204,376 of MU132194.1, forward strand.
TGATGAGTATAAGACAGAATTTAATACATCGCTACACGCATACATCTATCTGAGCATCTCCCATAAGTGCAGAAGATCTCAGGGTTGGAGGATGGCAGAGGTCCATGGTACTGCACACGTGAGAGGTGACCCCGCAACACGCGCAAAAATTATTGGAACTCTTTTTTTCCGATCCTATCCGCCAGGCTGAAATTGTTCTCGGTTTGAACTCCCTCTGCTAACTAACAGCTCCCTTCCCACCTACAACCCACCTACGGCGCGAGATGGTCTCAGCTCTCTGGAAAGCGTGTGCAGCGGAGGCACAGGACATCGAAGGCGTGCAGCAGCTGCTCGCAGAGTCCGGAGTCGACCTGGAGATCAAGGGTGTGTATGCATCTTCAACTATTGTGTGTCGTGGGTGTGTCGTTAGAGCACTAGCTGGATCTGTGTGGCACGATCTGCTTGTAGGGGCGTGCTGTTGCTCTGGCGCCGGCGTGCGGATGTAGATTGCTCCTGATTCTGACCGTAAAATTCATTTCACTCCTGCCACGTTTTCAGACCACACTGGCACGACGCCCCTCATCCAGGCGGTAAGGAACGGCCACAAGGACATTGTCAAGGCTTTGCTTGCTGCAGGTTTGTCTTTTCCTCCATCACTGTCTCGCTCGCCTCATCAGATAATCCTGCCCATCATATCCCTCCCGCTCACCCCTCGCATTTTTACCAGGTGCCGATCCAAACAACTCTTCTAGCCAGGGCCGACCAGACACCTACACGAGCGATCCGGAGATGCTGGCCCTCCTCCAGCCCAAGCATCAGCCCCCGCAGCAGTCCTACGAAGGATTCTCGCCCTCTCATGATCCGAACGCGCCGTACGACCCCACGATGCAGCCGTACTACTACCCAGGTCCACCAGGCCATGAGGGCCCGTACCAGCCGTACGCCTATCCTATGCTCTCGCCTCCCGAAGGTCAGCCCCCGATGTCCGGTTTCATGCCTTCTGGAGACTCAAACTCGCCTGGTGGGGTTCCCAACCTCCCTCCAGCAGATATTGCTCGTACGATACCTTGCCGGTATGTGTTTTTTTATGCCCCGTCACTACATGGGGACGAGATGCCGAGATGCGCCTCCTTACGCGATACAGGCGCTTCTTTTCTAATATTTTCGACAGTGCTAACACTACTTTCTGCACACAGGTATTTTCCTGTTTGTCGCTATGGCTCGTCGTGCATGTTCCTCCATCCGCAACCTCCATACTTCTCTGGGCCCCCTCCCCCGGCCCACCCTCACTATCCGCCAATGTATCCTCCACAGGGATATTACATGATGCGCCCCGGCGCGTATCCCGCTCCTGGCGCGCCTCCAGTCGAACCGGTTGCCAGCCCGGTAGCGAATACCCAGCCGTTCCCACCCCCTGCGCCTCTTTCCTACCCACCTCCGCCGAATGGCGTCCCACCGTTCTCGCCTGCCACGAATGGGGCCCCGTTCCCTCCCCCAGTAAATGGGGCTCCTTTCCCCAACGGAGCCCCGTATCCGCCCCCAACCAACGGCGCGCCTTATCCTCCTCCCAACGGGGCTCCTTACACCCCAATTAGCACGGGGACGCCTTACACTCCGGCGACGAACGGCACGCCTTCCCCGTACGGGCCCCCGCCGTTCTCTCCGGGCAGCGCAACGCCCTTCAGTGCTGGGGCACCTTTCACCCCTGGGCCGGTGCCAGCACCGTATCCTTACCCGCGCGCGTACCCTGACGCGCCAAAAGATGCTCCGGTAAACGGAAATGTGAATGTGAATGGCAACGGGGAGGAACACCAGCAACCACCAGCGGCCAACGGCATGAACGGGACTGGGAATCATGTCAACGGGGGATTCCTTCGCCGTGGGGGAAGGGGTGGAAGGCGCGAGTCCTTTGGGCAAGGAAGGCAGTCCAAGCCTGCGTGTTTGTTCTTCCCGAGTGGTCGATGCCGGAACGGGTGAGTCTTTCAGGGTTGGGTCAACCCAGCACAAAACTGATGTGATCGTTTTTGCGTTATCAATAGGGACGACTGCCGGTTCCCTCACGTTCTACCTGAACCTGGCAGTCAACCTGCTTTCCGTTATCCACCCAATGGGCACAACCACAACAACAATGGTGCAGGACGATACGGCCATCGCCCTCGTCCGTCAATGGGGCACCATGATGGCCCGCCGCCAGCGCACATCCCGCCAGGCACGAAACTTCCTTTTGCGCCCAATGGACATGTCCCTCACACAGGTCCCCCAGCCAACCAACTCAACGGTTCCCCGAATCAGCAGCAGCAACGTGTTCCTAACGCAGATGACTTTCCCGTTTTGCGCAGCGCTGCCAGCGCTCCGGATACCCCGAACGGCTTGGAGCGCGCATCCGCATTGAATGGAAGTGGTCTCACTGCGGCGCAGGTGCTGCAGGCCCCACCTCCCGCGAAAAAGGGGAAGGCTGATGCCGAGTCCGTTGGCGAGCTCGCAGATGCATTGAGCAAGGTGTGTTTGAATAACAGAACGAACCAAAACAAAGCCGTGACTTTTTTTTACAGGTCCATATGAACGGCCTTGCGGCATCTGGCTTTGATGCAACTCCGGCAACTCCTGAGATTGCTGCTGTTGGGGCGTGATCTGTTTACATCCCAGAGGCGAGACTGTTGTCCTGTATTTGGTGCCGGCGGATATCACGTGATATATTATTACGTACGTATCAGCCGCCACGTTGTGTTTATTACTGGATGTTATTTTCCTATTCCCTTGGTCTCTTCCCGGCGCACTCTTTACGCACACTCCACTCTTTCATCACAGCACTGTTTACAACTCCTAAAACCCATGCATAGATTGATCTATTTAACTTTACGACATTTTGGGATCTCTCGTTTCTTACACATCCGAATCTATCGGGCTTTCTCTCCTGCTCCTACCCAACTCCTCTCGTCTCCCGCTCCTCCTACATTGTGCGCATGATCTTCTCGCATATACTCGGTTTCTGCCTCATTTTTTTCATCCGCTTTACGCTATCTTCTAGTCGCCTGTGCGCGTTTCGTGTCCATACCGTTCATAGTATTGCCTTATTCCTCTTTGGTTCCGTCTGGTTTGGTTTTTGTTCCGTCCCTGTTCCTGTCCTTGCTCACTGCGGTGCCATGGACATTTACATCTGTGTGTGTACCACGTGTGTTTGATATGATATTTGGGAGCTGAATGAAGTTATTTGGGTGTGATGTTCTAAGTTGGTGATGTGGCCGAGTCACAACCAGGTTTAACCATGAGGGATTGTCAGTGAACCGAGCCGGCAATGAGGACCGTGCGAGGGTGGACGGAATGTTGGTTTGCGAGATAGGGGCGCCCACATACGATGTCTGACTAGGTTACCTACTACACAGCCCCAGCCCGTCGTTTAAGTCAGTCTAACGTGAGATCAGGCGGTTCTTGCCAGCAGGAATGACGTAATTTGCAGTTTGATACCCGAGACGGGCCCGCATTTGTCGGCGCGGCGAGTTGTAAGCGGTACGCTAATGTGCAAACCGCGCGCTTCGCGACAGGTGCGTTGGCAGACTGATGTGCATAGCGCATACACCCACCCGAAATGAACAAACCCCAAGAGAAGGTAATACCATTTGATTTAGTATAGGCTATCAGCATTTTTGGGTCGAGCATTACGCGTACTAGAGTTGATGTGTCACTGGTACTCGTCGATCACATCCTCCGAGCGGATGCCGCAGTCCGACACCGGCCTCAGTGGACCTCCTTGCTCAGCCTTATATGTATGAAATCAACCACATGGCGCCACCCCGCGCCTGAGCTGCTACTGGGCACACAGCCTCGCCTCGTTCCCGTACCTGGGTGGAAGATTACAACCTGTGCAGAGCCTCGGGGAACGCATTGGAGCCGTTTGCACGGATCATGGTCCGAGGGCATTCAGCTTTGAGAAGGTTTTGGTCCCGGAGAGCGTATAAGTCTCTCGGGAGGCTCGCATATGCTTGGTTTTCCCTCTCGACACTGGGTTGCCTTGGCTGCCAATCCCACATCGTTTGAATTGCTCTCTATTCGGCGCTCGAAATCCTGTGCAGCTCGGTGATGTCGGCACCCTCTTTGTCTGCAGCTGGTGTGGCTGTCAACAACATGCCTAGGGCTGGTCGTGATTCAGTACTCGCAGACGGAGCGATACCAGACAACGTAGTTGCGTAAGTTCAACACCGATCCGCGCCGATCTTTCAGCATAAACCTCCTGTCTGAAACCAATATAGAATCAACCACGATCTGTCACTTAGTCTAGCTCAAGCAGCCACCGATCTACGAGAGTCGTATGCGAGAGACGGTTACGGTGGCGCAGTGCGATTTCAGACAAGATGGGCGGAGCTCGTAGAGACCGTGTTACGAGTGCATTCGTTCAGACTGTTGTTGTCATCGACTCGTGCCAGGGCGTTAGGTGCATGCGATACATGTCTGCGACTGGGAATTCCAGTTGATGGAATATGGATAGAGGCTATGAGGTAGGCGTACGGGTTTGTTCGTTGAGAAACGTTTGGCTTACCTTCGGCACAGGTTAAGAGCAGTTTTGGACCCTGGGGGAGTGTATAATGATCGACCACTACATTGATTCTTTCGAGTAGCTGTATGATTAGGCTGGTGATTTCGTGTTGTAAAATGTACTTTTCTAGTTGTTCAACTCTTCTTTCCCGTGTGGCTAGGCGAATCAGCTCTTGGTCGAATTGGTGGAGCCTTCGTCCCCCCTCCCCCCATGCCCGGTGTGACTGCAATATATACAATTTCAGACAGGTTCTGCAGAGTACTAGTGATAAACATGCTTCCGCTATTAAGTAAACCTAGCCATTGAGCTACAGGGTTAGCCAACTTGCGTCACTAGATTGGGAGCCTACTAGAACTAATAGCCTCACTATGAGACGCCCCGTCGCTGAAACCTAGGGGATCTGCTCCAGAATTTCAGCCCCCCGAGATAAGTGACTGAAATCTATAGTTTGCTCATCTGCAGACTTTCAGTAGCTTGGAGCGATCGCGCGATCGCAGGAATCTAACAGGCTGGGGTTGCCATAAATGGCCGTGTAAGACCCGGGTCTCCCTGGGGTGCCGCCTCATGACGTCGCCATGGATGGCGATCGACCGCCACACTCGACTTAAACTCAAGGAATCAAGGTAACAAGTCTTTGTCTTCACGACCACCCTCTGCCTTAAGTGCCACCCATCACACAAACCTGTGAGTGCGGTCTTTCCAATTGAACCTATAATGCTAACGCTAGAACCTGGGATAGTCTAAGGGCTGAGGGGAGCCGTATTCCGCATCAGGTAAGATACGGACTGTCATAGTCCTCCACTTCATGCTAATTGTTTATTCTGAAGGTTCTTTGAGGTAGCGTGCGTGCTTTCAAGGGGGCTCATAGACTCTCTTCCATTTGCCAACATTATACACTGTATATACATATTGAATCCATCATAAACACATATGCAATCAAAAAAGCGAATAAGACAAAATAAGAAACAAAGGTAGAAAAGCGCTGCCAAAACTAGCTTCCAAACCGGGGTCCTGTCAGTGGAAATCCCACTGAAAAAGTTTCCTGAAAACGCTCAATTCGCAAATGAATTTCAGCGCCTGAAAAGGAACTGAAACTCATCAATATATGCTGATATTCATAAGACAAACCACCCAATTTGAGCAGTATTTCCTGAGAAACCGGGTTCTGACTTTCAGTACCTTTCAAGTCTTCAGAGCCTGTTTCCTATGGTCTTAGGTAAAGACGTAATAGCACCTACAACGCACAGTTACTTCTAAAAAATCGTTCAAGTTGGATGAAGCGATCAGCAAAGGAGGTTGTAAAACATGCCTGGGTGTGGTAACTCAGTACATCGCATGACTATCCCCGATTTTGTTTGACACGCCATTGATGTCCTTAAAAATGTCCAGAAAATATTTACATAGCTTCGGACAAAGATAATCCCCTGGCAAAATGGGGTCCGTTGGCTAGTCCCTCCTCACTGTCGCAGGTCGCGGAATACCGTCCAGGTTCTATCAACCATTTTAATTGTGCTCAAATGAATGCTCTGATATGGTTGGAGACGATGGGGAAAATGACAGTCGAAAATTTGTCGGCGCAATCAGAAAAGCAGGCTGGTTTTTCGCTCAAATCAAGCGTCGAGTTTAGTAAAGATGGCGTATAAATCTAATCCAGCTGAAAAGGAAGGAGCGTTAGATATACTTGAGCTACGAGTAGCTTTATCCAATCATCCCGAGCGAGATGTTTCTAGACCGACGAGGTATGTCCTTTTTCCAACACGGAGCAGAATATATATCCAAAGAGCGACGGATTAGCTTTTTTCAGCTTGGCGTCTTTGTACATAGGGACCAGGGTGTCCTTATCCCGGCATAAGTTCTTGAGGGAGATGACATCTGAGCCTTGGAGGTGGCGTCCAATAAAGTTGCGCGGAGTACGCTGGAGTCCAGGGTCCGAGGTAAGGCGAGAGTAGTGTACTGCTTGAAGTAGATGCTTATGGTTCCATTCAAACCTCACAAGGGAGGACAAGATTCACCCAAACTGTCTTGTGGCATACTCTTCAATTTTCGACGTAGAGAATCGGTGAGCGAAGCTAGCGATGTCGAGGAAGCATTTGAACAATTCGCAGTTGTGTAGCTCTTCGTCGGTAGTGCCGGTAATAGGTGCCTGGTAATTAGGTTCCGTTACCCGCATTAAAGTAAGATGGGAATAATCACATGTCGCAAAATAACAAGAGTAGGCGGCGAAATTGGTCGGCTTCAACTTCGGGGGTGGCAATAGGACCTTCTTAGATGGGTCGTTTGCCCTCACTTTTAACAAACGAAACATGTCGTCAAAGACTTCAGACCGGGAGGCCAACATAGAGGATTGTATCGCGCTCCGTTTGTAAAAGCTCATACATTGGGTTTCACACATTCTTAGGCCGAGTTTTTGGCCAAAATAGAAGGGTGTCAGTGTGACTGAACAATAGCATATATGTCAAAAATCACAACTCAAAGGGTGAAAAAATAAAGTACATGAATGTGAGTAGATTAATCCCAAAGTATGGGCGATATGCCCACAACTTTGCCATATATGTCTGAAAGTTGCCTGAGCGACCAGACACAATGCATACAGTTAGATATACTAGCAGAGAGGCTTTTGAGCATCTAAAATACCCAAAAAAGCCTGCATGTAGCCACTGTACTGCATATATCCACTACCTTATTAGTAGGAAATACCTGATTCAGGGATGCTATTACAAGGTTTATCAATCTTTCCTATAATTAATATAGCAATGGAATTGCTTTAAGGAGCAAACATGCATGCATGCAAGGGGTTTTCTAGCTAAACCTCAAGGTGGATGTATGGCATACTTTGGATATCATGGCTTTGCATAGGTCGCTGTATGCAGCCTGATAGTGGGTGGAATATGATGAGAAACAACAGTACGCCATCTGGCACATTCTCACCAAAGCAGACTCACTTAGATACAATGAATATCTCACACGTTGACTACTTTATATGTCTGCATACATGTAAATATTTGAAACGACCTTCTCATCCGGAAATCGTTGAATTCAGTAGTGCTTTTGGTGAAATCTCCTACTTTCCACACATATAAATACCCCTATGAATTTACTAGTAAAACATGTATGTATGCAATTGTATCAAGCTTTTACAAACGGAGCGCGATAAGATTGAATCTTGGTATAAACCCAGTTTGGACGAGTAGAAACCATATAATGTATTTATAGATCATACATTGAATAGCACATTCTCGACGAGAAACACTGTACTACCATCAGAGCAGTAGCACTTAGAGTCACGGTTAATCGCATCGTGCAAGCATGAAACAAGCGTCTCACCTCGCCACGCAGAGGCTGACAACAAGCAAAACCAAATACGAGCACGTGGAAACGCTTTTGGGGAAGACATCTCAGTCAAGACAATCATGATACTTTTCAGCCAATTCTGTGAACAAAGCGTCCATTTTGACGTCGATAGCCGATATTAGCTGGTTCATACACTTGCATTGAAGGTTTAAAGGTTTGAAGCTCTCTGCGAGCGACTGGCGACGTGTGGCCAGACTAGCTAGAGCAGTGACTCCGGTGAGCGGAGAGTTTTGAGTCAACGCAGTGCGGCAATTGAAATGGGTATTGAAGCTATTTTTGAATCGTTGGGAGCAGCTCTGAAAGCAGCCAGGGCGTACTTGAGCGTCAACCATGCTGGATATTTTCGACGCATCGCCAATCCAATCGGTGGGAAGAGTAGCCGGAAGTGGTGTCAGATGAGCTTGGGCCGCGAAGAGTATATAACGATCATTACGGGTTAAACGTTCTTTCCAGAGGGGCGATTGGTGCCCGGCGCTGAGTACAACGCAAAAAATATAACCAAAGAGGGCCGGATCTTGTGTTTTCAACGTTGGATGTTTGTAAAATTGGGCGACGCAGCTGTGAACCCAGCCACCGTAGATAGAGTCTTGTGAGCCGTCGAGAGGCTCTAAGCAACATTCAATCATAGCCCGTATATTGTGTTCCAATTCGAGATCAGGCCCAAGCTTGGCGTAAGCTAATGCGTTGAGGAGGGTATTGCGATTCCAGATTTCCGTAGAGAGACGCTGTGACGAGCCTAATACTCGATTAAACTGATCTCGCGCCCAGGTCTCAACCTCGGCCATGCAAAAGCGGTTGGCAAGGCTGGCAATGTTAAGATAACGCTCAAAGACGAAGGCAGTGTGGTGTGCTTCATCCTGAGCGCCAAAAGCCAATGTGACATAGTCAGAATCTGTCAGGCTGGAAAGTTTGAATACATGCTAAGGAGAGCTATAGATCACATTACTTACACGCCATAGAAAAATAACATCAGATCACGGAATTGCGTTGCTAGAACCTGTGGAACGGTGATTGGGTTCTCGTCGGAAGAGCCTTCTAGGTTTGGAGACACATCAGACCTATTACTTTCTGATTGTGTCGGAAGCTTGAACATGTCTTTAAATACTCCGGAGCTTGATGTTATCAAAGAGCGATGGATCTTAAGCCAGCTTACCGTAAGTAGCGCATTGAGGCTACAATTGTTCAATACTCACTTTGAAAAGAGTACCCCCGACAAGAAGTATAACGTTTCCATCGTCAAAGTAGTACTTGGGATCTCGAGCGCCTCGAATAACCATGGTGGTTAGTTTAAGGATAAGGGATATGTGACCGCTCATGTCGTCATTTCGTTGCTCGCTCACGTGATAAGCCGATGATGGCTTTCGTCCTGCGTAGCCTACTTGACGAGCTGCAGCAGGGATGTTTGGTATAAAACAATCATGATAGAAATTCCTGATAGGTAGCTAAACACTATAATGCCATTGAGGAAGTGGTACTTAGGATCAAGATCACGAATGATTGCCATACTATTTTAGAACGCTGTTGAAAATACAGCTTAAAATCGCGCATATGACTAGAGAGACCAGTCAGGGGTCGGATACACGGGGTTAACCACGTAAAAGATATCTACTAGCACGAGCAGAAGACGGATATCATGGTGACAAGACTAAATAAAAACACTCACAAATTCAGTGGAATATAGGGCAGCCTGAGTTCCAGGATTCGACAGTTCACAAATTCAGATCGGGGGCCTCGAAATACTCGTATAGTGGATTCGTAAGTGAAGACCCGCGTCTGAAAATCCCGCAGCGAAGGACTGATAGTTTGGACTCAGCATAAGCTCTCTCAAACTGTCTTTCACGCTGACACCTTCAGCGAAGATAGTAAACACGCGTGTGTTAAGAATTGAATGTGGATGAGGCGGAATTCTGTGAGTAAAAGGTAAAACTGCCATTAGCGCAAAGGTAGTTCAAAACAACTAGGAAATGAGATTAAATGAATACGCGTGTAATACTTGAGCGTACGACGACACATCCATGTCAGAATTCCTTTCGCAGTGGCGAATACAAATACAAAAAGTGTCAGTTATAAGAAACCTTATTGTAGTACGGGGTCTTTCAAATCGTTCTCTCTCGCTGTCGTAAAACGCTATCGAGGGTTCTTGAGCTGCTTTAAACGTGAAATGAGTAGTCTGATATGCTGGACGGCGTGAATAAATGCGAGCACTTACATGTTTAATCAAGCCGATCGTGATACGATTTGCTCAGACTCGTAAAGAAAGATTCCATGTGTGTGTCAAGCGCGCCTAAGAGCAAAGACCCACAAGTCCCTTTACATTTCCAAGTTGACAAAGATGACAATTGCATGGCAATTCGATGTCGGTAAACTGGTAGTTGGCACAACGCAGAGATCGCCGTCAAGGGTGTATTCGACTCAAGCTGTTTGAGATAGGTTGGATTGTTGATGTTGGAAAAAGTATATGTCCAAAAACGATCGGAGCATGTAGAAATGCAAGGCGTCTGGTTGTTTGAGTCAAGAGCCGAGTACAGCGCAGCGGGCGTACGAGTCCATTCTGGGAAGGATGGGAGAGGCGTCAAGTAGACTTGAGCGGCTAGTAATTTTGCCCGATCGTCTCGAGTGAGATGCCTCCAGGTCGGCGATGTATGACCCTTCTTCAGCACGGAGCAAAACACATGCCCAAAGAGCGACGGATCCATTTTTTTCAGTTCTGAGTCTTTGAACATAGGGATTAGAGTGTCCCTGTCACGAACGTAAGACGCTTGCTGAAGGCCGTCCCAGGGGGTGTCGAGATTAGACTCTTGGAGGTGGCAACTAACCATGTTGCGCAATTTGCGTATGAGCCCAATGTTTGAGGTGCGGTGGGAATAATCGACCGCTTGAAGCAGATGTTTGTAGTTCCATTCGAGTTTGGCAAGACGCTCCGAGGATGATAGGGTTTGTTCGAGTTGCATCAAGGCCCATTCTTCGATCTTTGGCATGCAAAAGCGGTGAGCAAGACAGGCGATGTCAAAGTATTGCTTGAACAAATCGCAACCACATGGCTTTTTGTCGGTAGTATCGGTAATTAGGGTTCGATAATCAGGATCTGTAATCCTGCAGTGAATGTCCGTGAATCAAAACGGACGAGAAGGGGTTGAGAGACTCACATGCCATAGAATAAGAGCAACAGATTACAAAATGGCTCTACTTCAATATCGGGGATGATTATAGGGTTGTCGTCTGACATGCCCTCTTGGGTGGATGCATCCTTGGCCCCCGCTTGCGGCATATGAAACATGTCACTGAAGACTTCGGACTGGGATGTTAACATAGATGAATGAACCTTGAATCATGCGAGGGTTAAGCAGACAGATCCCTCCAGTCAAAGTTATTCGACATACTCTGAACAGTACACTATCGACGAGAAATACAGCGCTGCCATCAGGGAAATAATATTTAGGGTCACGAGACGGCTCAACAGTAGATTGGGACATCTTTGAAGATCTCTTTTCAAGCCAAGCTAGCGATTGTTGTCCAAACCAGAGGTTGGTTAAGTGTGGCTAGGATCGAGGAAACACACAAGCGCCTCATCCAACTACACAGTAGACAACAACAAATAAAAACAAATACAGGAACTTGGAAACGTTTCTGCGTGAAGCCTATTGATCAAGACAACCATGGTACTTTTCAGCCAGTTCCGCAAACAAAGCGTCCATCTTGACATCAAGAGCCAAAATCAGCTGGCTTGTGCATTTGCAGTCAGGTTTCAGAAGCTTGAGACTCTCCACCACTGATTGTCGACGGGTGGCGAGGCTCGATAGTGCAGTGACTCCAACGAGCGGGGAATCTCGAGTTAATTCGGTGCGGCAATTGAAGTGGGAGGCAAAAGAACGACTGAATTGCTGGGAACACCCGTGGAAGCAGGAGGACCGTTCCGCGGCGTCAACCGTCGAGGTAACCTTCGTAACATCAGTAATCCAATCTATAGGCAGAGTAGTCGGAAGCGGTGTCAGGTAAGCTTGGGCCGCAAAAAGAATCGACCGGTCATCGCGAGTCAAGCGATCCTTCCAGAAAGACGACCGATGACCTGTGCTAAGTACGGCGCAGAAAATGTGGCCGAAGAGTGCCGGATCTTGTTGTTTCAGTGTCGGATCCTTGTAGAGATGTGCTATGCTGGGCGCCCGCCATGCATTGACGAGTTCGATAGGAGAAAAAATTACGTAGCATTCAATCAGGTTTCGGACATTGTGTTCCAGCTCGCGATCGGGCGTAAGCTTGGAGTACCAGAGCGCTTCGAGGAGGCTATTGTGGTCCCAGACCATAAAAGAAAGATACCGAGACGAGAGTAAAACTCGAGTGAGTTGCTTGTGTGCCCATTTTTCGATATCAGTCATGCAAAAACGATTAGCAAGGCTAGCAACGTCGAGATAACACGTGAAAACGGTAGGACTGTGTTGTACTTCATCTGTGGTATCAGAAACCAGAGAGAGGTACTCGGGGTCTGTCATACTGGCCGCAGTTTATATATGCATATACAAGTAAAAATGCAGACTTACACTCCGTAGAAAAATAGCAACAAGTTGCGGAATTGTCTAGCCTTAACCTGAGGGATGACAATGGGATTCTCATCACATGACCCCTCTAAGCTTGAAGAGAGGTTAGGCTTGCTGCTTTTCGCCTGTATCGGAAGCCCGAACATGTCTCGAAAGACTTCTGACTTTGAGGTTATTATCGAACATTGGATCTTGGGCCAGGTTCTTGTGAGTTGCGCATAGAGGAGACTGTTGTGGTAAAACACTCACTTTGAAAAGGTATTCCTCAACAAGGAAAACCACACTTCCATCTTCAAAGTAATAATTCGGATCCCGAACACCTTGAGTTGTCATGGTGGTCGATTTGAAGAGGAAGAGATCACAGGTGAAGATCAGCCACCTGATCTACTGCGTGCTCACGTGATAGCACAATACTGTGGCTGTCTCACTCTTACCCACCAGACGAGCTACGCTAAATATTTATGAAAATAGCAAATGAAATCGAGATTTATGGAGGGTCTTCAGGAGGTATACCTTGGTGATTTCTTTCAAAGGCCTTTTAATGACTGTGGAGTCCGAACCAAAGACCAGCTACAAGTGGCTAAGATTGTAAATAACCTACACAAACTGGAAGCCATCAGTTTAGAGAGCATACCAAGTACTAACCAAGAACAAGTAGAACATAGGAAAAACACTTGAAAATGCTTTTAAAGGAAACATTTCAATCAAGACAACCGTGGTACTTTTCAGCCAAATCTGTGAACAAAGCATCCATTTTGACGTCGAGGGCCGATATCAGCTGATTCATACATTTGCATTGGAGTTTGAAAGATTTGAGGTTCTCTGCAAGCGACTGCCGGTATGCGGGAAGATTAGACAGCGCAGTGACCCCAGTAAGCGGTGAGTTCTGAGTCAGGCTGGAGCGGCAGTTGAAATAGGAATTGAAGGGGCTCTGAAACCGCTGGGAGCAACTAGGAAAGCAAGGAGAGCGTTTCTGGGCATCGACAGCAGCCAATATTTTTGAGACATCACTAATCCAGTCGGTAGGCAGACTGGCCGGGAGTGGCGTCAAGTAGACTTGAGCTGTAAAAAGTAGCGCCCGGTCTTCGCGTGACAAGCCACTTCTCCAGAGAGGCGATTGATGTCCGGCGCTCAGTACGATGCTGAAGATATGACCGAATAAAGCAGGGTCATCTCTCTTCAGATTAGGATATTTGTAAAGGTAAGTTACCCATACATTAGAAGTGTTGGGAGCGCCGGAATATACGACGGGGGGTTTCAGATAGCATTCTGCTATGTTCCGTACGTTGTGTTCTAGCTCACGATCGGGTGTGAGCTTGCAGTACGCCAGCGCTTCAAGAAGGGTTTTTGGAACCCAGTTTTGTCTAGAGAGACTCGGGGAAGAATGCAAGACCTGAGCAAACTGCTCTCGTGCCCAGGCCTCGATCTCGGTCATGCAATAGCGGTTGGCGAGACTAGCAATGTCGAGATATCGTTCGAAAGCGGCAATGTCATGTCGCGTTGCATCCGCAGCGCCAAGAATAAGAGAGACATAATCGGGGTCTGTCATCCTAGATATATGTGAGGTGCAAAGCTAAAGCAGTCGTAAGTAACTGCACTTACACTCCATAGAGAAACAGCAGCAGGTGGCGGAATTGTCTCGCTTGAACCTGTGTAAGGAGGATTGGTTTTTCGTCGCAAGAGCCCTCTATGTCCGAGGGACCAGGCGTATCCTGTTTCGATTGCGTGGGGAGCTGGAACATGTCTCTGAAGACCTCAGACTTGGATGTTATCAAGGAACGATGGATCTTGAATTGTACTACCGTAAGTAAGGCCGATAAATACATTTGTTAGGGAGATGCTTACTTTGAAAAGGATTCCTTCAACAAGAAATATGACACTTCCATCCTCGAAGTAATAATTGGGATCTCGGGTACCCTGAACAGGCATAGCTGTCAACTAGAGTATGAGGGCGGGGTGCAAAGCAGGGGCAAACATGTGACCATTCAACGAATTCACGTGATGACGCAAATTGAGAACTGCCAAATCTGTCTTTATTTTTACTCCATGAGCCTACTGGACGAGCTCCCATCAACAGTGGCAGAGGTCAAAAGTCGCTCAGAAATTGAACCTTTCTTAACCTAAGCTATTATATTTCTTCTTTTGAATTCTTCGGGTTTACGGGACAAGAGCACAGTGATCCCGGGCTCACCCGGTTAGTACTGTATTACATCACCTCAGCTCTGACCTCGGCCCATCTACCACACCCACCGCCACAAAATGCTACGCACGAAGCTCGTCTCGAACTCTTCTGCTCGTGGAAGTCTCAAACTAGGCTCACGTATCCAGGCTCGAGCAATGAGCACGCCGGCACTTCAAGTTACGCCACCTTCGCTAGCTAAAGAGAATGAGCTGCATGCCGCTCGAGTACAAGACCTGGAGAAACACTTTGCGCTTCCTCGATTCGAGGGCATCAAACGTCCTTATACTGCTGAGTCTGTGGTCACTAAGCAAGGATCTATGCCACCTCTGCCACTTCCGTCGACTCTGCTCTCGGACAAGTTTCATTCACTGCTAAAGAACGCATCTGAGGAGAAAAGGCCACTTCACACTATGGGTGCTATTGACCCTGTACAAATGACTCAGATGGCAAAACATCAAGAGGTTTTGTATGTCTCTGGCTGGGCGGCCTCGAGCGTTTTGACGACAGGGAACAACGAAGTCGGGCCGGATCTCGGGTACGTTCGTCCGCATGACCGGTTTGCGCCTCTAACTCGCGTTATAGTGATTATCCGTACACTACGGTGCCCAACCAAGTACATCGTTTATTCCGTGCTCAGCAGCTTCATGACCGCAAACACTACGACGAGCGCATGACTGCGACTCCAGAGGCTCGAGAGAAGATGGAATATGTCGACTACTTGCGTCCTATCATTGCTGATGCGGATCACGGGTGAGTATTTGCTATCTCGTTCAATACTACCTTGAATCCTAAACCTCAGACTCAAGCCACGGAGGGATTTCAACTGTCATGAAGATCACGAAGCTTTTCGCTGAATCCGTAAGCTCCCTGAATGCACTAAATAAATTGCTCGCCTCACCTCTTACAGGGCGCATCTGCGATTCACCTGGAAGACCAGCTCCACGGGGGAAAGAAATGCGGTCATCAAGCTGGCAAAGTCGTAGTCCCCACATCTGCCCACGTCTCTCGTCTGGTCGGTGCACGCTTCCAACTCGACATTCTCCAATCTACGATGCACCTCATCGCACGAACCGATGCCGAGAGCGCGAAACTCATTTCTGGGACGGTTGACGTCCGGGACCAAAAGTATATTTTGGGAACGACATATAGTGAGAATGATCGATACAAGCCATTGACGGAGGCGCTTGATGAGGCTGAGCGTGCGGGCAAGGTTGGCGCGGAGATTGACGCATTGGAGAAGGCGTGGATAGACAGTCACCCGTTGTGCACGTTTGAACAAGGTGCGTCAGTTTAGGATCTTGGTGTTGTGCATCAACTAACCCATCTGTCTTCGTAGCCGTTGAACAGACCATTGCCAAGTCGCAACTATCAGACAAAGAGGCAGCATTGTCCAAGTTCCGAGAGCTATCTGCTGGACTATCTGTGAATGAATCAAGATATGTCGCGAAGGACATCATTGGCGAACATGTACTATGGGACTGGGATCGCAAGTCTATCCCTGACTTCCAGTTACGAACCTTCTATTAAATATCTCTTGACCTACAGTGCCCCGTACTCGTGAAGGTTACTACCACTTCTCAGGTGGAGTCGATGCAGCCATCGACCGTGTCCTCGCATTCTCACCACACGCTGAACTCCTCTGGCTCGAGACTAAGCAGCCAGATTTGGAGCAGGCGCGTGGGTTTGCTAGGAGGATTCGGAAGGTGTTCCCGGGCAAGTTGAGTAGCGCCTTTCGCTTTGAGATTAGGTGCTGATGTCGGTGTAGGTGGCTCGTGTACAATTTGAGCCCGAGCTTCAATTGGTCCGCCCATGGGTTTACCGGTAAGCTGGTAGTTTGGGCGGGTTGGATGTTTGTGTTGACCGTGCTGTGCAGAGACGGATCTGAAGAACTTTGTGTGGGAGCTTGCGAAGGAAGGGTATGTCCTCGTACATCTTGATACCAATCACCTTTACTGAAATTGGGATCGGAACAGCTTTGTCCTGCAGTTGATTTCCCTTGCGGGGCTGCATAGCACCGCTATGGTAACAGGTGATTTCCTCCTACGCCTCTCTTCTGGTTGAGATCATTTATTAACATTTTATACTTAGCTGAGCTCGCTGAGCGATACAAGCGCGATGGTATGCTTGCATATGTAGAGCTCATCCAGCGTAGGGAGAAAGAACTCGGCGTCGATGTGCTAACACACCAGAAGTGGTACGTACCCTACGTTCCCTCATTCCGTTATATGTCCTAATGTGTTATGGTTAATAGGAGTGGCGCTCCCTATATCGACCGTATCTTGTCTAGTAAGCCGTCTACGCACCGCCGTCGCGTACCATAGCTTACTAACGCGCGTTTCAGCCATTTCCTCTGGGTCGTCCAGCACCTCGGGCATGGGCAAAGATTCGACAGAACACACCTTCTAAAAGCACATGAAATTACTCGAGTAAATGCGGTGTATCTAAATTTCAGCCATGCTGAATTCACTCCGCACTCGCCACCGTTCCTAATCTCTCATGCTGAGTACTGTACTGCATTATCATAAAACATGCTAGAGAAAAACATTCACAAATCAACGAAAGCAAAAAGGGAAAATGTGTAAACCATGCAAGTCAAAAATCCATGTGCGCAGTCATACCAAACAAATATCAAAATATAGCATCATCGCAGTCGTGCGTCCATATATACACAGTCACCTGTTACTCATGAGGGGTTTTGAGGGGGAGATACCATCTCGAATTGGGACATGCGGGGCGTCATCGGTTCGGCATCGCTCGCCAGACTTGAGCTCACGCTCGGACGAGAAGGCATATCCGCCTGGAGTCCACCAGCCGTAAGCGTATTGACCGAAGAAACACTGCCTCGACTCGAGTGTGTCGGTCCGCCGAGGCCATTCAGAGGACCCTTCTTGGGCGAAAGTGTGTTCTGTTGACGCGACTGCGGACGACTGCCAGGCATAGAATCCGTTTCCCCGTCCGCCCTCTTCGCTTTCGAGCTCCACTTCTTCAGAATACCCCTCGTCGTGGCCTTCTCCTTTTCCTTGGCCGCCATGCTCCCAGTTGCAGTCGAATCAGACAAATAAGATGGGGATGTCGAGCGCGCTTGACCCTTCGGATCCTGGTCGAACCTGAACGGGTCCTTGCCCGAGTTAGACGAATCCCGCTTGTGCACCGCTCCACTCTTCACTGCCGAAACCTGTGCAGGCTGAGCCTGGGACGAGGACGATTGACGTGAATGTCCAGGAGCGAGGGGCTGCGTTCCCAATGGAGTCACACCCTGCGGCAACACGCTATCTCGATTGAACGCGAGAGTGCTTGGGTTCGGACTGGCTGGAATAGGAGGAGGCATCTCTCCCCCTTTGCCGTTCAAGTTTTGCGTGCTGTTCCGTCCGCGCCAGAGTTTCTTGATTCCCTTGACAGACATGATTGAGTTGGACCGCTCGCGCGTCATAGGAACGCCGATTGTCTCGTCCCCTGTCGAGTCAATGCTAAACCGGCTTCGCTGGTGAGATGGTACAGGCGGCGAATCCTCCATTGGAGGCGAATTCAATGCAACGGGCGTTTGGGGTCGACGCGGGCGGGGCGGGGCAGTACCCGGAGGAGGAAGGTTCGCCAAATCAAGACGCATCTGCTCCGCCTGCATGCGTATGCGCGTCTGGGATGACATCGGCGCGCTCATACCGGGGATCTCAAGAAAGTCTGGATCGCGGGGTGTTTCGGGAAACCGAGGGCTGGGTGGTATGGAGCCTGGGGTCTGAGCCTGTGTCGCAAACGGTATGGCCGGCCAAGAAGGGGAGTTTTGCGCAGAGGATCCACTGCCAGTCGGGGACGTATTTCCTCTAAATACAAAACCAAGATCAGCCTCGTGTACACGCGTAATCACGCGCACACGTACTTTGCTGCCATGCTAGCCCGAAGGTTGCTCAGCTCTTCGGACATGAACAATGGTGCATGCGGATCGGGCCGTGCATTTCGCGCGCTACCGTTGCTCAACATCCGGTGGTGCAACCCAGGCGAACGGGGTCGATCAAATTCGGGCGGAGGCGGCTCGAGTATCCTTGGCGACAGTTGGGCCAATGCCTACACGAAAATTCAAAATCGAAAATCACCATGTCAGCGCGCCACACCGAACCGGCGGAATAGCGAGAAGCTTACCTTCTCGAGTTCGTCGAGCCGCTCTTTCCTGACATGCTCGCTCGAGCGCCACGTCCAGTCAGCTTGTCCGTCTTCCCCAATAACGACGATAGAGCTTCCGAGCATTTCGTCGTCCTCGAAGTTGTTTTGCTCCTGGCCGGGTGATGAGAGGTATGGTAGGTTCTGCTCCGACGAGTTCTCTTCAGCCTCAGCCCCTCCAGCCAATTTCAACGGCGGAGGCCGCTTCATCGAATCCGAGCGTTGTCGATTCGGCGCAGGACGAGGGAAGATGACCTGAGACGAAGCAGCTGCGGCGCGAGTCACAGCCGTAGGCGCCGTTGCCTCATCCGAATGCCCTGGTGGGGAAAGCGCCAACGACGGTCGGTTATTCTCGTTCCACAAGTTCTTCACATCCTCCACCTCCTCCTCTGCTCCAATAGGCGGCAACTCCCCAGTCTCATCGTCAATCTCCTCGTTCCTAGTCGGCGGCAACCCCTCGATCCCAAGTCCCCTATCTGCACCCGACCACGGCTCGTCAGGAAAGACGTCTCCCAGCGGATCCCCATTGACCATGCTCGCCTCTCGAGCCGTCTGGAACGAAAAGCTCATCGAGTCCTCCTCGTCTCCTTCTAGCGGCGCGTATCCCTCCGCGACAACACCCTCTAGCGCTCCATCCGCAACAGTCGAAGACGAAGGGCTGAGTTCGAGTCCGAGCCCACCATCCATCGGCTCGTCCTCTCCACCCTCGGTTGGCCAGCCACTCATACTGCCAGCAGGCGATGTAGGGGTCATCATCGCATCATGGGGAGATAATAAGCCGCGATCCCCGCGTGCGTTGAGCGGATTCGAAGGAAGCTGTAGTCTCTTGGGGAACTTGCTCCCACCCGGAGACCCAGGCATAATCGGCAACGAAACAGTCGACCCAATCCCACTATCGTCCAACGCGGGTGATACGCTCCTCCCACGAGGCGGAAGAGTAAGAGTAATAGGAGACGGCGCTCGGTTATCGTGTGGTGCAGGTGTAGCCAACGGACCAACAGGAGTATTGACGCGTGACGGCAGCCTTCGTTGTGCAAGTAACTGCTCTGCCCGAGTACAGAATTTCGCATACCACGGCGCGCGTCGCATGTCAATGTCAAACTCGATCTTTCCGACGATAGGGAGCGCAGGCATAATGACCGCCGTTGTAGGGTTTGTCGAAAGAGTTGTCGTAGGCGAAGATGTATTTGATCGGCTCTCTGTCGCGAGGGATGGGTTCCGTGAGAGCGCTGTCGAAGCAGTTCCAGTTCCAGAAGACGGAGACGACACGCTCAGAGGTGTCTGTCCAGGTGCAGACGAACCGCTGGTAATACCCCTGAATCCCTCCCGACTGTTCATCGCAGCAACAGTCCTTAACTGCCTAGGCGCAAAAGACGAATTGCTCGACTTGGGCGAGATCGAAATCACCTTCGTAGGGGGAGATTCGTCTCCGAGTGCTGTAACGCCCGAGGAAGGACTACCCATCGCGCTCCCGTCGTTTGGATTGTAGGATCGCATGAATTCGTCTCGATCCGCGCGAAGTAGAGAAGCCCAGAGCATCTTCCATGCCTCTTCGCCAATACGTGGGCCCATGGACCTGTCGTCTCGTGGGGCAGGGTAGTCGTCGTCGTCGTCATCCTCGGGAGGCTCGAAGTCCGCGCCTAGGAGGTAAACAAACATCCCGTTCGTGCTAGGGAGTCCATATTCCTTGGCAACCGCGCTAAGCTGACCAGATAAGGTTGCATGTAACGGGACCAGTGTGCCCCTTCTAAACTGTGAATGGTATCCAGGAGGCGGGGAACGCGTCGCAAAAGGGTGGATTGAGGGCATATGTGGAGGGGGATAGACATGGAGCAAAAATCGCGTTGGCTGGGAGGGAGTCGTGAACCCAAACGTCGAGACCTGGCTATTCGCTGATGCTAGAGGTCTCCTCGAAGCAACCGACAGCGAAGGCGAGCCCCTCGGGTTCGGACTCGGAGTCCCGCCGGCCGAGCGAAACGAAACGAGAGACATATTTCGCGCGCGGTCGTGGTGATTGAACGGCCGCACATCGTCCAAGCTAGCCTGGCGCCCTCGACTCTCCAAGTCCCTACTTTTCGTCTGAAGCACCGAACGCGTCGGAAGGGGCATCGATACGCCCAGAGCATTCGAAATAAGAGCTAACCGGTGCGGGTCGAGCGGGTTCCTAGGGACGTGTCGTTTTCGCGGAGGAGCAGCGCCCGAGTCGCTCATCGTCTCCTGTTCGGCCGACTCGCCAGTCTGCGAACGGGACTTTGGCCCAGTCGGCATCCTCGAAACAGGTCGCGAATTGGAGATGGGGGTGCTCGAGCTTTGTCCGGCGGGGCCGGTAATCACATCCCAGACGTTCGACTTTCCGACTGCTCCGATGCCTAGTCCCTGTCGAGCCTTGGGCATCCAAACCGGAGCGGGCTCGGGCTCGACGATAGGCTCTGGTTCGCCAGTGGTAGGTACAAGGATAGAGATGCCGCCTTCAGGTAGAGCCGTGACAGGTAGGCCGGGAAAAGCGGCGTTGTAGGTGGGTGTGGTTGAGCCTGTGGCGGGTCCCCCCGAGGCGGTTAAGCGAGAAGGGGGAGGAGGCGCCATGAAGATGGAAGTAAGCGGACGGGGCGCCATGGTGATGGGATAAACTATGGGAAATGTTTGGTATCTAGCGAAGCAGGTGGTTTATTGTTAGCCAACGGTTTAGGGATGATTTAGAGAACCCACAATGCTGCAGCTCGACCACGACCACGACCAGGTGCTTGTAGAACGAAAGGATAAGGACACCGTTTTTTCTCTCTAAATAATTCTCATGACTGCGTTGATGGAATGAGGGGTCATCAACAACTTTTCTCCAAACGGCAACCACGCGCCCAGCTCACTACTCACAAATGAACCGTGTGTACCGTGGGCCTCTGTGGGGGATGTAGTGTCACTTCAAGAGCTTGACGAATTGTCTCCCGACCTTGGCCGCAACTAGATCGCTATCGGAGAAACGCAGTCAGCTCGTAGACAAAGCAACGGATTTTCAAGGCACAAAAGATCCACGCACTGTGTGTTTTCGTAAGTCGTCTGTCCTTCCCAAACATGCACTGTGCTCAGCAGCTGAGAGAGTTTTCGTTCCGCCGTCGGGGTTGAGAACACTATGCTTTGTGTTGTGTGGCCTCTTCAAACGCGACCCGCAATGATTTCAAATTCAAACTCTATTCACCCGGCCAAGGAACCTTCTGCCGCACGCTAGAGCTCAACGCATACAACTAACTCGAACGTCGAAAAACGTTTCATCAAACCTACTTGGCAAGTCCGTGATATCTTCGATATTCCTACTCAACAATTTACTAGACGCTGGGCTGTCAGGCCTCCAAGAGAACACGAACATATTAAACACTTTATTCAGCTCAAATCGAAATACATCTGCTTCCTCAATTCACTCCAGCCGAGATTCAGGCGTACTTGATTTTGAATGCCCAAGCACTCTCGACCAACCCCAACTCATCGTCCCCAACATCTACGACCAACCCTTGCCCCTCCTTCCTCCAGCTCAACTCAGTCCCACTTCCACCCAACAGCGTGACCACATCTCCTTCCAAAATCGGCACGGGCTTGCTGGTTTTCAGGCTACCGCTGGGTTTGGTGAACGCAATGATGTAAAATGCGTCTGGAGTGGTGGTGAACCGGAGGTTGTTGTCTGTATCTGCCGGAGTGATCGGCCAGTACATCGTTGAATAGATTGCTTCGCCCGAGTAGGCGAGCCACCTCCCGGTCTCCAGGAGAGGAGTCGTCATAGGCTCGATAATTATCCCATCCGCCGTTGGTCCTACATCTAGGAGGTAGTTCCCGCCTTTTGATACAATGCTATACGCAGCCGTTCAGTACCATTCTTTGAGCAAGCTCGAGTATCTGTACGTACTCGACGAGTTGATGAATCACATCCACACCCTTCATATACTTATCAGCCGCTGTCCCGCTGTTGTACCCATACGAATGAGGATCAAGTCCCGAGTTACTCTCCCATTTGCGAACTTGATACGAGTTGAGCGTGAAATATTCCTACAGCCGGCATGAGTGCCTCGCCACCCAACGCCACAAATTGCAAACTTACAGGGGTGTCGAAATCAGAATAATTTCCACCACACCGATTGTTGTTATTCACTTGTCGGCCCGACTAGAGTGAAACCCTCAGTCAGCAATCGCTTGGCACGCATGTGTGTCAACGAGACCAAACATACTTGTTTTGCCCAGTTGTACCAGCCAGCGGCTATAACGGACCCAAGAAAGCTTGGAATCAGGGGAATGCTTTGGCTAGATTATTCATCGCTCGTACCTATGTCATCAAACGGCGACGGACCGCCGATATCGCACCTACATTACAAACCCATCTCAGACGCGGGGACACATGAATCATGGAGCACGACATACCAGATCATGTCAACCTCATAATCGTAGAGGAGAGCTTCCATTTGCGGCTTTTGGAGGTCTTGTACCCAATCGTTGACCTAATTTAGGCAATGAGCAAGACTGGTGATCAGTAATTAGGTCAGGGCTTACCTTGACGTATCCTTCGTACCCCTCGCAGCAGGTATCATTGTATGCGTAATGCGCCAAGCCTCCCGGCCAGCTACCAAACCCGTACGGGAACTGGCTATTTTCCTCTTGTATGAGTCTAAGAAATACCACGTTTATCGACAAAAACTTACTCGCTGAAAGGTTAAAGTGAACGTTAGAGTCGGACACTATACGGAAAGAACTAGTCACTCACGGATGGAAGAATTCAGTCATAGAATAGTAAGCCGTCCTATGCAAGTCCGGATGCCTCGTCTTAGCCGACGTGAACAAATCCTTCACCAAATCTCGCCTTCACAAAACTGAGGAAATCGTTCATTTCATAGCTGAAACGTACTCACTTAGGGCCAAGCTTCAACGAATTCCGGTCACTCGTGTTCTTCGTGTCGAATAGAGCAAACCCGTCATGATGTTTAGATACAATCTGTCGCATACATACAGGTCGATTAACTGCAGCACGCGAGGGATCGTGGTGGGAGGTACGAACCGTAAAATACTTCGCTCCAGCATTAACAAACAAATCTGTCCATTCATCAGGGTTCCAATTCGCAGCTGTAAAGTTGGCAATGAAGTCATCGTAGACTACGTTCTCGCCATATATTTCACGGTGCCTCGTCCAGGTCGTTGAGTTAACTTTTCAGAATGGGATTAGATATGCGTATAATGTGTTGGGGAGGGGAGGTGATACTTTTATGTTGGATCCAGTCATATCTGCGTGGACCATATTAGTTGAAATCGCGTAGAAGAAGCAGGGGCGTACGATTCGGCGTAGGTTTTCCCATCTGACCAAGCGGGAACTGAGTATACCCCCTATTTAGAATTCAGTGACCCGTTGAGCAGCTCAAAGACATGAGCGCTCACCCAATGGATCTAGATATAATATTGATTTAGTTTTGTTGAGATATCAAATAAGTCAACTTAGACTCACAAAGATCCCGAATTTCGCCTCGTCAAACTACATTCATATATACGTCAGTACCAGCAAGCAAACGAACCGCTATTGAATAGAATCACCCAATCTGCAGCTTCATGCTGCGACAAACTCGCATCCACAGGCTCATAATCCGGGATCCCAGCCATAAACTCATACTCATCGCTTTCAAACACGGCCGTTCCATTGGCATCCTTCACCATGACCTTACCCTTTGTCTTCGTCGGGACGCTAAACGAATTCTTCACGCCAATCTTCATGACGACTTGATCACCCGAACGAAGCCTCTTTAACGTATAGGGTTGGACAGTTTCAAGACCTTCCCCTTCGATAGTGACCGAGTGGTGCCCTGCCACCCAGGTTGAATTCGGTGCATCTATCGAAGCCAGATTATCCAGCGCAACTTGGAAGATTTGGATTGTAGTGTCGGGTACGGCATTGGCGCTATAATTGCTCTGCGCCCATCGAGTCGTCGAACGTGCATACTGAACACTCAGAGCGGGCGCCTCCGGTGAAGTTGGAGGGGATCCGTAGAGAGTGATCGCGAAGAAGTGAATAGCTGGAGTCTTTGTTGCAGGAAGTTGAATGGACTTGACTGTCTTCGAGTTGTCGAGTCCAGCTTGGAAGGCAAAGATCCAGGTTTCGTTGTAGTTGATTCCGTCGGGAGTGAGCACCGTGGTGTTTGAGTATCGGTACGGACTAGTGAGAGGAGTTAGGTGGCTTCATTGAAAACACAGGCGGCAGATATTCACGTACGTCCAAATTGGCCCGTTGGATGGGTTGTTTGTTTCAAAATAAGCAGGGGCTACGACGCCAATAAGAGTGGATGTGTTATCTGCATAATTTATAGTGATATTCCCTTGGCCAATGTTGTTCTTCTCTGCCGCAAGCAAAGCATGGACTGCATGGTATTTTCCGGGCGGTACCAAAACAACTTGAGAGGCAACTCTCACGTTGTCCAGTGCCGATTCGTTGTGGAACGGCGGAAGTGAAAACTGAGATCCGAATTAGCTCACTAGACGAACGAGAAGCAGAGTGTATTTCAGAATGTATTCTAATAAGAAATTACCTGGACTCCACGATATTCGAAGATTCCACTGGGCAAGAACTCTGCAACATACGATCCTCCTATAAGATCAAAATTTCCAGTGCCATTAACATGCAAAGACGCCGCCTTGTTGTTGAAGTAAGGAGCAAGGTCAACAAACGTAGAGTTGGACGCTGCCAGACAACAATCCACTAAGCTCAAGCCCAAGAACGCAAGAGAGATCGCCCTCATTTTGAGCGAGATAGCCGAGGAGTGATGTACATTACATGCCGAGCCTTTTTATAATAACTCGAGAGGTGAGCATGTGTTCATGCTCCTTGGGGAAGAGAACGAGCTTGGTCGAGTAACCTAGATCAAGGCAGCTTCGGGAACAGTGTTCGAAAGCTCGAGGAAGTGGTTCAGAGCGTGAAACGGGCCGGGGAGTACCGAAGCTTAGGGTTTGAGCTGAAAGGAGCGTGACCACAGAATATCTCTATATCCCAGCCTAGGCAATTAGACGTCAATGGCATAGTCTATTAGTGCAGTCTGTAAGATTTAGACAAGGTGGTGGTGTTGAAGCCACTTACAGGTTGCTCCAGAGTTGACACTTGTAACGACACATGACCTCCGGCAGGTTGACTCCGGCTCCCCGCTTGCTTTGGAGCGAGCTTCCACCACACTCAGCCCTGCAGTTAAGAGGTTCCATCCATGCTACAAACAACAAACTCTGGTAAATTGAAAGACTTCGGTGCGACTCTAGGCATGTATATACCTGCTAGCTGAATTTCCTAGGATACGCAAAAGCTGGAACTTAGGGGCTCTCCATCTTGCATATCTCCCATTGCCCATCTTTTATCTGATTTTTCTGCCGATCGACTTAACTCCTAAGCTGTAACTTGCTTGCCCGACCCTCAACCCGCTGGATTGCCACATACTAGTAAATATGATTTGAACAAAACTTGGTATCGACATGGACTTTTGCTACATAAAACTCCGCTTTTGCATTACAACGAAACTAACTAGAAAATCGAACCACCCGCCCCAAACAGGGCAAACCAAAATCACCACCGAACAAAAAGATCACACTGAAAGCTGTCTAGTCTAATGGATCGCAGGCTTTGGCGCGTCATCTACCTCCTTTCCTTCTACATCTTGGGCTCCAAGCTTGTCCGTTCGATAGAACACCGCGACGCCAATGGTAACGAGTCCTACCCAGGCGAGCAAGAACCAAAGTGATGCAGCCCGACCTTGGAAGTGCGTGCCGTCGAAGGTTCCATTCTCGAGGACTCGCTCGTCGAGCGATGCCTGGATGGAGGTCGTGGCAGAGGATCCGATCGCACCTCCGAGCTGCAAGGCAGAGTTGAACACCGCTCCGACGGTACCAGCGTACTCGGGAGGAGTAGTCTGGAAGATCGAGATACTAGGAAACGATCACAGGATGTAAGTCACGGTACCGGGCATTTCAGCAAGGATATACTCACTTGGCCAGGACGAATACGACTGCTGTGCCTCCACTTCCGATGATGAATGCTGGGAAGACGAGCGGCCAGTAACGGTCACTGAGGCGCGCGGAGAAGGGGAGCAGGATAGTGGCAATGAAGGCCAAGATCAAGCCACTTATGATCAGGAGCTTCGGGCGACCAATCGCTGCGATGCGACCACCGTTTACCATGATAGGACCGGCGATGACACCAAGAGGTAGGCTATAAGTCATCCCGTTAGTTTGGTGCACTCATCACAGGCGGCTTTGGCACTCACAACTTCACACCAGTGATGATCGTGGACCAGTGCAGATAGTCTTGCCAGTAGGGAGAGAAGGTCAAGTACATTTGCATGTACCAGAAGAACGGCATCAACGCCGTCCCGAACAAGACCGCAAAGTTGGGGTAGAACCACAGCTTGGGTGGGCTATTCAGATGAGTTAGTGGAATTGAAAGCATCGCCAGCCGTGTTCACTCACAGTGCTGCGTTTGCTTCATCAACCCGGGTCTCCCAGACGAAGAATGCGACGAACAACGCGATGGACACAAAGAAGGGCGCCAAGACCCCTCCGGACTTCCAGCCAGTAACAGACCCCGTAGTGAGCGCATATACGAACAAAACAATCGCCGCTGAATAAATAGACGAAGTTTAGCTTCTGTATTGCACGACCAGGAAGAGTTAACGCACCTATCAAAATCGACACTCCGAACATATCGAGCTCGGAGATCTTGGTATCCTTCCGCCCTGACGACTGGGGGATGAGGAAGATACACGCAGTAGCCGCTGGGATTGAGACCATGGCGATGAGCCAAAAGATCCATCTCCACGAAGCGTACTGCACGAGGATAGCACCGACGATTGTGCCAAGGACTATAACGATTTGGGTCAGTCTACTTCAACCAGTATGCTTATGCTCAAACTCTCTCACCATTTGCAATAGCTCCAGAGGCGCCGAAGAGCCCGATAGCGCGTTGCTGCTTCTTAGAGTCAGGGAACATCTGCACGATCATGCTCAACGCAGACGGGATGGTGTGAGCCGCGCCAATTCCTTGAAGGGCCCTGAGAACAAGCAAGGCGATACGATTGCTGATAAATCCCGCTCCCAGAGATGTCGCGCCGAAAAACATAGAGCCCAGAACAAACGCTGGCTTGGGGCCGTACGTGTCTGAAATGCGCCCGCTCTACCCACAAAATGTCATCAACCACTGACAGCAGATCGAGAGCGGGGAATACTCACAATAAGCAAGAACGAGGCGAATGTAGCCTGGTATGCAGCGAAGAGCCATACCGAGTCGCTTTCCGTAAGACCAACTGCTGCAGAGGTGGCCGGGAGGGCCGGGAGCATGGCGGACGTGTTCATAATGTCCAGGAACTGCCCAAGGCAGAAGATTGCGAGCAACACATTCTTCTGAAGAGGTCGAAGCTGAGCTAAAGAGGAAGAGGCCACCTCTTCAGGAGCGATTGTCTTTGTGTCGTCGACTTCGGAGACGACAGTGGGCGCGGCGGAGACGGAGGAGAGGGGTCTGCTGTCCATCGTTACAGTCCTAAAGGTTGTTCAAACTCTAAGGACGTCGGGGGGTGAGGCAGGCTCTGGGGAACACACCCAACCTGGAGACGCGACTTGGACCTTTTATGTTTGAAACCTCGCCCCAAACGATTCACCACCTTTGCATCCGAGCCCGCTATCCTCTTACTGATAACCAGGGAGTTGACGAATCATGGAGGATAAACATGGCCGAAGATGTGGGGATCCAGATTGCTTGCTCAGCTCAGTCACAACAAGTCTTCCCAAAAAGGATTTTGTGCCGTATATGGTGTCTATGCTTACTTATGCCAAGCCACTGCCCCACTGAGTCATGGGTGGAACGCGGAGGACCCTGCCGCAAGGCCCGAGTCATAACCCCACCTCCACTAGCTATCCACCGCCCTACCTATCCTCCGTCCATCAGCGTCGTCGACCAGGCCGAACTCCCCATACATTACACGTGCTGTATTGTTAAAATTTGCAAAGTCAACATGTGAGGGCACTGCGGGATGCGCGTCTGGATAGATTTTTCGCAAGCATGTTCGATAGGAGAATATTTTTGGCCTCACCAAGGGAGTTTGCCGCATGCAGTGGCTATACGTGGAGTATACTGTGCGAGGGGGCGCTTGTAAGCGATTTTTACTTTGATTTAGATCTCACCCGTTTGGCTGTTACCCAAGGTTAGCGTATCACACGGAGAAAAATAGCTGCCCACGCCAAGTGTAGGCTGTTCATTTATTGGCATCAATGCGTGGGTTGACAATTCCTGCATACTCGCACCGCAAACGGAGCTTCCGGCTGCTTGCAATCACAACAGTGCTCAAAAGAAATTCATTCAAGAATATGCACACAAATTTTATACAGGAATCTCTAAGTTACAGCGTAATAGATTAGGTCAGGTACTGTATAGCTCCAGAACAAACAACCTCCGCTCATGCACTTCTATCCCTCCACCAACCTCCACCGCCCCAAACGTTCTCTGCTATTTCCTTTAACGACCGTCATCGATGTTTGGACCGGTGTCCCCATATGCAGGTCGTACTTTACGTGCTATGAAACGCGTAAAACCACACTGCCACAGTCATACGTCTCTCACTAGGACTTCTCGGTTGGCTGAAAGTTCATACTGACCGCACGGAGCCCACCTGCTCTACCTCCACGACCTCCTTCATCTCTATAGTGTCGCAGACCTAACGACCTTGGTGGGTGGTAGAACACCACGAAGCCGATCAACTCGAGTCCGCCAAACGCAGCAAGGGACTAAAGCGCCGCTGACCTTCCCTCAAAACTCGTGTTATCCTTGCCCTGGCTCGTTTTCCGTTGATCAGCGGATGGCTGACCGGACATTGCAGCGGAATTCTCGATCGCGATACCAGGTTGTAGAATGACTATTTATTCGTGAATGGCGTGATGCTTGTGGACAGTAAGCGTGTACAAGTATTAGATTATCTTCTCAAGCGTGTTTGATAGAAAACATTCTTATCTTTGTATCAGAGAGCCAACCGCATGTAGTGACTATATGCGGATTATGTCGGACGAGAGAACACCCGCGAGCGACCCTTTGCTCTTGATCTAGGGTTATCTTATTTACCATAGACAACATAGGTGTAGACCGTGTGAGCTTCATTCATCGACGTGAACTTTGACTTAAACGTCTTTTCCATGTTATATGCTCAAAGGAAATTCATTGAAGGATAATGATACAGATATTATACAGAGAATCTATAGGGCGACGATTAGACCCGAAATAGCTACTTGTCAAACACCTACACCCACGCCGTCTTTACCAGCCTCCCACATAGACCCTTCACTATCGCCAAGGCCGAGCCCGCCGGACATTTACTTGATATGATGGGAAAAAATAGAAATCGCCCTGCCATACCCATCCGATCAGGCCATCTGGGCCGGCAGAACTTTCATGGCGGTGTCCACCTCCTTCACTTCTGTAGCAATGCCCTCCAACGTCTTCGCCTCGAGGTCATTCAACACCCTCTGCGGGCGGTAGAACACCGGAAAGCCGATCAACTCAATCCCGACGAACGCAACGAGGAACCAGAGCGCCGCAGACCTGCCCTCGAAGCCCGTCTTGACCACTCCCTGGCTCTCCTTCAGTTGGTCAACAGACGACTGGATCGATGTCGTAGCAGACGTCCCCATCGCAGAACCGAGCTGGAATGCGGCGTTCAAGACAGCTCCGACGGTGCCTGCGTACTCTGCCGGAGTGGTCTGGAAGATGGTGATATTGGTGATGACGAAGATCACGGCGTTGCCTATGGTGCCAATGATAAACGCGGGGAATACAAGAGGCCAGTACCGGTCTCGGAGGTTGGCTGAGAATATGAGCATGATAGAGGCTATGAGGGCAAGTATGAGGCCGCCTAGGGTGAGCAGCTTGGGTCGACCGAGATTCGCAATTCGTGCGCTGTTGAGCATAACTGAACCTCCGAAAATCCCAATCGGCAAACTGGATGGGGGATAAATATTAGTGGAGCTATCGCGATTGGAAAGGAGCATGCAACTTACAACTTGACGCCAGTCATAATGGCAGACCAATGGAGATCATCTTGCCAGTACGGAGAAAACGTAAGGGAGACTTGAGCCCACCAAAAGTAAGGCACGAATGCAAGTGCGACGAGGACTGCGAAGTTCGAATAGAACCAAAGCTTGGGCGGGCTGTTGTGCAAATAGTTAGCGAAGATTCTGGGGCTGAAATAGTGGGATGAATAGCGACTTACAGTGACGCGTTCTTCTCATCCACATGAGCCTCCCACAAGAAGAATGCAATCATGAGGGCGACCGACACAAAGAATGGAGCCAGGACCCCAGCAGACTTCCAAGATGATATAGAGCCAGTTGTTAAGGCGTAGATAAACAGAATAATCGCAGCTATAACCCAGGGTTGTCAGCAAGCGGTTTACGGACTGATAAAAGACTAAATATGCGTACTAATCAGCGCAGACACACCTACGAAATCAAGTTGCGAAGCCTTAGTACCCTCGTGACTAGGGGTTTTGGGGATCAGGTATACGCAGGATGCAGCAATTGGGAGGGCGATCAAAGCAATGAACCAGAAAACCCATCGCCAAGATGCGTATTGGACAAGGATAGCTCCGACAAGGGTCCCAAGTACTGTAAAAGCTCAGGCGTAAGTATTTACTAGAGCACATTCATCAGAAACAAACTGACCATTGCCAGTCGCAGCAGCCGCCCCAAAGAATCCGATCGCACGAACTTGCTCTGAGGGATCGGGGAATGTTTGAACAATCAAGTTCAATGCCGATGGGATCGTGAGGGATGCTCCAATGCCCTGCAGTGCTCTCAGGACGATTAACACAATGCGATCGTTGACAAAGCCAGCGCCTAGTGAGACAGCCCCGAAGAACGCAGTGCCGGCGATGAAAGCGGGCTTAGGGCTATAGATGTCCGAGACTCGGCCACTCTACGAAACGGAGAAACCTTGGGGATAAGTGATAGTCAATTGCATACGAGAAAGATAACTCACAATTAACAAAAAGGACGCAAACGTCGCCTGATACGCCGCAACCAGCCATACAGAGTCGCTTTCAATGAGCCCGACGCCAGCAGTCATTGCCGGAAGAGCGGGGAACACTGCAGCGGTGTTCGAAGTATCAAGGAATTGACCCAAACAAAAGATAGCCAGGAGAGCATATTTGCGAAACGGTCGAGCAGATGCTAGAGATTGATATTGAACGGCCTCTTTTGTATTTTCGGTAGTATCAGGAAACACTAGAGTAGGAGCAGGAGATAGTTCGACGGACAGGGGCTGAACGGAGGCCATTGAAACTAGAGTCGATGGCAGAGGGGAGAGTCGCTGAACTGCGAATGCTGCATAACCAGTCGTTGGGAGCAACTAGCTTTATGTTCTGGTGAACGACAGGGCTACGGTCTATGCTAACCATGGCCGTTAACCTTCTCATCCTTGCGTCATTAGCAACTTGGAGGTGGTTGGCAAGAATGGTTACCAACCGGTTCAAACCCGGTTTGATATGACCGAGACCGGTATTACATAACACTAGGCTACCTTCTTTCCTCCACCATGACCAGCTTGGACTATGCATCGATTAATGTCAACCGGTGAGCATGTCCGACAAGATAACGCGGGTTGAATTAAACATTACTATTTATCTGCATAGTTGGCGTAACTTACCAAAACCACCAGGCTTCACGGAGGTGACGGTGAGCGCCACGTATTATTGCACGCGTTCCGACATTGACTGACTACTTTTGACACCTGTGCAGAAAGGAAGCACAAACACTCCCGCTCAACTAAAGTCCAAAGAGGAATCCTATGAGGCCCTCAAAGAAAAGCGCGCGTGGGACATGGCCATCTCGCCAGCAAAATCCCTCCCAATGAACGCGTTCATGCTCTACATGAGCGGAAACGGCGTCCAGATTTTCAGCATTGGCATTCTCGTCATGCTTTTGCTCAACCCTATCAAAGCCGTCGCCAGCATCAACTCGGGTGAGTCGGACGCGACGTTCGGTTTTTTGACCCGACGTACTTACGCAAACGACCGACCGCGCTAGCGTTCGCCTCGTTCACTCCCAAAGGCTCGGACCCGACTTCGTTCGGCACGCTCACCCTGCAGAAACTCGCTTTTATTGCGTGCAATATCTTGACCATGGCACTAGGGATCTACAAATGTCGCTCGATGGGTCTAGTTCCGACGGGTACTGGGGATTGGCTTGCTTTTGAGACCCGAGGAGTGGTGAGTACGGTTCTCGCAGTAATTTTTCGCCGTCTAATCTTGTTGTACAGTCTCCCGAAATACTCCTTCATTAGATCGACTGACCTATACTGCAATGGCTTGTAATAGTAATTTATCCCACACGTGTATATGTATTTCCGCTGTCTTACCACAAAATTAAGGCGTAACACGTGAAATCAAAATAAAATCGTACTGATACACATAAAACAGGTAGGAATAGGCCAATGTCAAGAATTAGTATGTGCTGGACCAATCCCACTACCATCCTCAAAAAAAATGTCGAGTAACCCCCCTGCGAATTGGACCCATCTCCAAATTTGAATCATGGCTAGCTATCTCAACGTCCGGCTCCTGTTCCCTTCTCTTCCCTGCCCGCTTTTCCGCGGCAGCAGCGGCATCCCACTCATTGGCCGCCTCCTCCTCTTCCCCCCACTCCATGACATCCGTTAACCTCGAAGACTGGGTGTATCCCGTCGAAGAAACAGGCATGGTGCTTTTGTGCACAGGGTCGAAGTCGGCACGGGGTGCGAATTGCATGTTGCTTAGCCCACACACGTTTGTCTCTGCTGACCATTGAGTGTGGGAGGATACGTTACGCAGGTTAAGCAACAGGCGTGAGATGAGCAGAGTGACGAGAGCCCAAATGAAGCTAAGGATAAGTCGTCAGACAGAATGCGAGCACTTCTTCATGAAGAGCGACTGACTAGAGACCCAAGTAGATTAACGACGGAGGCGCGACTATCCATAGCGCCAAGTTCAAGATACGTGTGACTGAAATCCAATCAAGGGTTTAGGATATGGCATAGACGGTCGGTTGGCGCACGTACCCACGATAATCTAGAGCACCAGCGAAATTAGAACTAGCAAACCCGAAGGGAACTTTGAATACGCACAAAGAAATAAAGAAACCCATCCCGGTATAGCGTTTGTAAGATAGGAATTTGTAGTTGTTGCGACTTGGCGTGTTCCAAGCACTTGCGTAGCGTCATGGCAAATACCAATATTTCAAAGCCAAGCTGTGAATCGAATGTATCAGATAATTGGCCAGGAAACAAGCCGGAAGGTTGCTTACAGGTGCGGCCCAGACAGCTTGCAGCGTCACAGGCTTCTCGTTTACAGAACATATACCAGCCAGATGTGAGTAAGTGAGCCGAGGGATCATGTGTATGAGGGCTGTCGTCGCGGTCCCGAGGATAGAGATGTAGGTCAAGATATAGAAAATACACAGAATTATGAGAACTTTTCGAGAGCGTCCATAGAGCGCGTGGACTCTTAGTAAAAGCAAGACTACGACAGGAGATAAGCGTGGGAAAGGAATGCCTAAAGATAGACGCACAATTCGATATCCCCAGGCTAGCAATCTCGGCATATCCCTCGATAGGAACCCATCTACGACAACTATGCGCAATTTTAACGTTTAGTTACACATCGGCTGGGTCCTAATACTAACAACTTTCCATTGTTATCGGTCAGTTGATACGAGAAGAAGGGGACCAGCACTACTTACTGTGTCCGACGAAGGTCCCGAAAATCCAGTCATCTCTACAACATCGTCAGATTAGGTCACTAGAGAGCTGCCTTGTGGTTATTGGACGCACCCCAGCTATTGATTGTGAGGAATACAGGTACAGTATACCGATTCTAAACAGTAACAGTTTAGTACGCTGTTAACAACAAACAACTGATTCCCACTATTAAGAACAGAATTTTGACCAGGGACCAGTCGGTCGGCCATATCAGTCTGACTTCGTCTGGTAAGGTGAGAAAATAATCGTAGAGCAGCAGGACGTAGCCTAGTGTACTCCGTTAGTTACAATAATACCCTAGTACGTGTCAAATTTACTCACCAGCAGCTATTAATACACAATCGAATGCAAAGGGAAAGGTCAGACACCCAACGTTATTGTCTGTTTTTTGGGTTGGTTACTTACCTGACAAGTATCTCGACGCTCGAACATTGAGTATATCTGATTCAATCTCATGAATGTCAATCCCTGCGCGTGCAGCCAGAAGAAACATGGCGGTAGACCAGTGGTAGCGTGACTAAAGAGAGCCGAGCGACGAGCGGGAAGAGAAGAGCCGAGCAACCAATAACACAGAAGCCAGAACACATCGCTTGGAATGAGAGACGTCGGCCCAGTAATTGGCTTGCCGATACCGTTCTTTGAATACCAACGTTGACGGCAGAAGTTCGAATGGCTTTTGCCTCTTCGTAGATAGAAACCGGTTCTTAGAGCTTTGGAGGTTTGTTTGTGTCCTTTTTTGTAGTTTTAATTCCATCGCCAGCGCCGGCAGAAGTATGCGACCATATGCTCCACATGGTCGAAGAGGGTGAGAGGCTTAATTTAACACGTGCCATCACAAGCTCCCCAATGTTTGCATTTGTTTACAGTCGCAGGGCCGTCGTACCACGAGCGTTGTATGCATGGTACACAAAGCCCAAACATTTTGGCGAGACATCACGCAGGCTCAAAATCACAAGGAAAACATCGATTTGTACTTGAAAAATACTAATAGGGATAGTATTCAGCAGGCATACAATGTGGAAGAGTCAAACATACAGCATACACATGGGTGTGGGTAGAGAAACATCATAACGTGGTCGCTAGTAGCACAATGCTAGTACATTTGAGATATAGTCTTGTATACAAAACCGCAGGGGCCCGCAACATACGGATACAGCCAGCACGCAAAACACAATCGAGAACAAAACACAACGCGAGCGCGAGCAACGAATTCGGCGGCGGCAAGTGGGCTGGATCTACCATACAGCACAAGCACCACACGAATCCAGACATCAACGCCTAGTCGGTCAATGTTCGACATCTCCAAGCACCGCGCTCAAAGAGTCACAAGAATAGTTCGGTAGTGGATGTCAAATGTGATGAACCGTGGAGTCGCAAAGCCTCTAGAGACGTGATGAGAATCCGAGAGGTTAGATACAATAATGTTCGACAAGCCTATACAATAGCTTGATTAAATAGTCTCGAACAAGAAGGGCGATCACGAGATCCTTCACGGCGGCAGGCCGCATGCGACAGCCAGTATCGCGTCACCGGGATTCAGGCGCCGACGTGGAGGTCCGAATAGACCTGCGAATTCGAGAGTTTAAAAACAACCGCCAGGGTACAAAAAGGTCCGTTGCTGATGCATAAAGAACAAAGGCATGTTTGACGGTGCCGGGGCGCGCCAATTTTGAGCACAGCTGAGACGAGATAAATAATTCGACCCAATCATCAGAAGTTCGAGGCGTCAGCCGGCTTGGGAGACGCGGTGTTTGACGAGGCGTGTGCAGGCTGCGACGGCGTTGACTGGGCGCCCGTGCGACGCTCGGTTGAGCTTAGCATCAAAGCCTCGTTGACCCTAGAACAACAGGTGTTAGTCTCGTGTTCAACCTCGAGGCCTTTTGTACGTACTGCCTCAGCCTCGCGACCTCAATGTCGGATTGGGTTAAATTAGTCTGGAGCTGGTGCTGCATCATTTCCAGGTATTTGATATGGCTCGTTGCTAAATGAAATGAAATGAGGAAACGTTGCAAGCTGGCGTGAGAGTGCACGTACCCCTATCCAACAGGGAAACCTTGCTGGATTTTTGGTTGGAGACCGGAAGCACGTCCTTCAGACGCCTATAGCCATCGCGCAGCTCGTCACGGCGGCGCTGTTCAGACTCGATGCGTTGCTTGCGAATCTCTTCCCGGCGGCGCTGAACCGTACTACAAGAGGGTGCCACGATCAACTATTGAACTGATACAGGAAGGTAGAGCCGCTTACACTTCTTGGGGTGCGCCAGTAGGGCGGAAAGCATCGCCGTCGCTGTCGAAATCGTCATCGTCATCGTCGTCCCTGGAATCACGACGGCGGTGCCTCCCTCCTGCCGCCATGACCGTAGAATTTGCTGTCCCCTGAGGGTAACGCAGGTTGTGACGTTGGACGAGGCCGGAGCCGTTTCGAGAATGCGTGGAGCTCGAAGAGGTGTTCGAATCACTCGTGGACTGACGCCCTCGCCTCATCGGACCATACGCGGTGTAGCCAGTCACGCTTGGCACGTTCTCTCCAGAGAGGTCAGAGCCCGAGGCCGCCGTGAGAGGGGGAGACACTGTCTGTGTTGAATTGAACGAGTCTCGGGGAGACGCAACACGAGTTGCCGCGAACGTTGGTTGAGCCATATGATAGCCAGGCATGTTACCAGATAACGCGAGGGGGTTGAATGCCGGTGATCCACCTGCCAAAGTCAATTTAGTGGGCGGTGTTAAATCGGGCAGAAGGGGGGAGGACAGCGCACTGGTGATCATGTCATAGGAGTTAGGGTACGTGATGTAGTTCTCGGGATTTGGTCCTCCCATGAACGTGTAGTCAGATGGCGTGAAGTGCGGACTTCCGTTGGTCTCCATCGTGGAATGAACGCGAGGTGCAAAATGGAAAAAATGAGGCGTCAAAGATGCGGCGTGCGTGCAGCGTTCAACGCTAAAGGGCTGTCAATCGTGATGTGCGCGGTATCCAACCGTCTAACAGTCGTAGGGCAGGTCGTCGATGCGTGAGGTCGTGGGGTCGTGGGTGTCGTGTTAGGTGAGGATAACAGGCCAAGCTAGATAAATAGTAGTAGTTGGTGAGATACGGATCAGTGACGTTCGGCTTGGTTTGCTATAGGGTTAGACGGGGGGCTTACTGACCTGGGTAAACGCCTCAAGGCTCTCGGCTCAAGAACCGCGTTTCGGGTGGATCGTGTTCGGGTACAAGATGCGTGAAGTGAGGGGGAAATTAGCGAAAACTACAAGACGTGGACCGAAACGACTTCAGCACAGGGAGAAGTGGGGAGGGGAGGAGGAAACACGGGGTAGCTGGCTGGCAGCCTCGGTTCGATGATTTATTCATTGTCATCGGACTTGATTCCGGTGGGCCATCCGGTCAAAGTCCCGCCACCACTTTCAGATAACCCAACCAGATCAACCACTTCAAAATCGCCGAAAACTCGATCTTCGAAGCCCCAATAGCTGGGCGATAAGATATTGGCTATAAGCATGCAGTTTAGAGCTTTAGTACATCGGTTTCTGTCATGTTGCTACATGGTTACATACGCAAGTAACCCACCTTCCGCCTTGAGCGCGCGCTTCCGAGCTTTCTGCCCCCACCGATTAGGCTGAATCGAAATCGTGAAGAGCATATAGGGGTAGTGAATCTTCCCTAGAATGTCAAATCAGGTAAGTTTCCCTGCGCTTGGATGCTGTTGAGCTGTATTGGCCTTCGATTATCCTCGAGGCAGCCTCGTGTCCCCAAAGGCTTGGGTCGCGCGTGTACCGGGCTACACGTTTTGCAGAGGCCTAGATTGCTTGATGACACGTTCTTTATCCAACTCGCATTAACTGCATAGCATTCGGCGTTGGAATTCTGCTAACCATCTAAAGTCCCAATTAAGAGAGAAAAAGTCGAAATCTGTTTGTAGCCACGGTATTGCCACTTCATCTCATCTGGTCATGTTGGGCTAAACATACCGATCGCATATAATCAAGTGACTACAACACTACGCTGCCGTGGTGGAGCTCTCTGATGGGGCATCGGCGAGGTCGTTTTGCCACTACGCGTCAGTGAAATTCAACCACGATTTGCGATGAGCTGCGAGCTTACCGAAACCCGAAAAAGCCTATGAGGTAAGTTTCTCGTGATGTTCGCTCTGGCCCCGCCAGATTCCGGCTTCTCTCTAACAAACTTATGAACCCGACAGGACTTTCGAGTGGCAGGCTCCGCAAACCACTGATTTGCGAACGCGTAATGGGCGCAAAGCGAAGATTCACCCTACTTGTCAGTCTGATTTCCCCAAAATTTGTCGAATAGTCCGTTTCTTCACTGCCGGCTGTTTGGTTGACACTTGCATCAGATGTAAAGAACAAAAAGAATAGCTCACCTTCTTAGGGGCGCGAAATATGGCTCTCAGAGCTCTGGCTCATCTGAACAAATTTGCGTGTAACGCCCGAATTGCGCAAACTGTAAGAACACAGCGATGTTCAACAAGTCACAGAATTGGCGGGGGCTCCGAAATAATCCCAGAGTTGAAGCATGCCCGCTCACAAGCAATGTCAGACTCAAAAAAACAGTTTGACAGCTGAGTTACGTCCATCCATGACTTCATAGCAAGCGAGCAAGACATCGCATCAACTATAATCCTGTTTCGTGCTTCTTGAAAAACAAGTGTGGCGGGAAATGTTTACAGTCCAAGTCCTCACGTGAGTGGTTCTGGCGTCATAGTGGCGGTTTGGTCTTGATTGCCATGCCTATAAATTGGTAATTTCACGAACCCCTATCTCAGTGTACCTCTGCGCTCACCACCACCGCGAGCTCCTCCCCGTCCAGCTTTTGTTTAGCATTTACATCTGCATAGAGGTACTACATAAAGCTCACAAGGCTCTCCACATTGTTCTTCCAACAATATCTCCACGTTCACGCCCCACCCCAGATCAGTCTCCACGGCTGAAACCAGCCAGAATCAACGAAAAGCTTTTCAACCGGCCCACAATGTGGTGCGACAACTGTCTTCTCCTTCTACCCCTTCGTGGTGGAGCGATCGCATGGGCACTCTTGCTTTTTGTCTATAGTATCGCTGGGGGCATTCTGCTCCTACGGTACGGGCAATTCATTTATTTCGTCTACCCTGAATGGTAAGCATTTTCCAAGCCCACACGAGCTAGAAGGTTGTCATAATACGTCATACTAGGTTTATCTATGGCGGAATCTCCATGGCTATTGGGTTTGTCTCACTAATTAATATCCTTTCTCTTTCCAATGTGAGCAATCACGCCTTGAATACTAGTGCCCGATTTCAACTAATATTGCACCTTCAGCGCTCCTACATTTGGACGCGCGTATGTCACTTCCTATGGCCTACGCTTCTAGTCGTTAGTGGCATCCGTGGAATCATAATGATCCTTCAGCTGAATCGAGGGTGAGTACAAATGTCTCTACCGTCCTACGCATAATAATTATATCTTCGAGTACTTCAGTCAGGAAAAGATTGCTTGGGAATGCCAAAACGGAGGTCAACTCTGGGGAACTACCGCTGAAGATGCCGAAACAAGCACAGTGTAAGTATCATCTGCTTCCTCAAATTCCGCGTCGCTATTAACACAGTGCGTAGTGCCATGCCTGGCGGAATATGTACCCCCGCATTTAGTAGTCTATTTACAGCATTTATTGTTGGAATTCTCATCGACATTGGGTTCCAGGTATGGTTGTATACTATTTTGATTTGTTTGTTCTTACTTGACATCAACCAATCACCCACAGTTGTATATGTTTTTCTTAAACTGGAGGTACCGCAAACTCTTGGAGCATTACACTGACTTCAAGGGACCAGATATGCGTGGTAAGTCGGACAATTTGCATCAATGCCTCCCGATAAACCAACTACTCCATCCTCCAGGTTATTATACTGCATAGGCTGTTACCGAGGCTTCACCTATTAACGACTTCACATATCTCACGACTACCTACTTACGACACTCACGAACAATAGCAAGAGGCTCCAATTACACGCCAAATTTTATCTAGCTCTTTCCCTTTATTTTTCCTTTGGGGTTCTCGTTCCAATTTTAGCTTCCCTTTCCGAACTTTTGTCTTACAACTGAACTCTACTTTGAATTTTCGATCTTGTACTTTCTGGACTGAAACAGTGGCGTATGACCCCGAGTATTATTCTTCAATAAAAAAATCCAATCCGCTTGTGACTTCGCATCTACGTTTTCAACCGCATATATGGTAAGATTATTTGAGGCTCTAGCTCTTTTGGCAATTTAGTGTTCGGTCCAGCGCCATCATAGATAACAGTGAGGTCATGCTTGGCGGCCGTAGCTTGGACTCTCTTGATCGGCCGCATACAAGCAGCAGGCAATGATACGCCTGGATGCGAGATTGACCATCACACTTGGCAGGGGATGATGCTAGTCATGAGACTCGATCCAGAGCCATCCATGCCGTATAGTTCGTTCTCCGTCGAATGGGAGAATAGGGGGCCTGAGGGGCATCTAAGCTTGGTGGTGCTATAATACTCGAGTTGAAGGGGGAGAAAAGCTGCTCTTCGCGTCGATCTCGCTAACAGGATGTCTTTTGCGCACATGAAGCTGCTCGCCTATCTGGCCCTCGCGGCCACTTCCCTTGTGAATGCATCTCCCGTGGGTATCGAGGAGCGTGCGCCAGCTGTCGTATGTCAAAAGAAGTTTGCGGGAACGTTGTCAACTATGCAGATGGTTGTGGCAGAAGGTCCGGCGCTTGGTGAGTGTGGCGAGTGTACCGAGCTCGGCTCTCTACCCATCCAGTCAACTCAAAACATGCACTAACTCTCCCGTGTTTGAATCCTACCATGTAGGAAAGTGGCAGAATCTGACAATCAACTCGAACAACGAAATCGCGTTCCGAAACAATACCACCAAGCGCGGATATCAGGCCGAGTTTCAGCTATGCAACCCCAACTACGGAGGTGAGAAAAACCGACCCTGAATATGTGCTCTGCGAGCTGTCTCACAGAGTTGAACTGCCTATATTTTTGTTACATTAGGTTTCACTAATGGTGGCGGATCTAACAATATTTGGGCTGGGCGCGTCTATCTGCCGGAGCTGAAAAAGTGTCTCGCTGTGAAGAACCCGAACGCAGCCGACCAGAGGCACTACGTCGAAGTTCGCGCATGCCCGACACCCTCGGTGAGTGGACTGACATTAACGACAGGTTTCAATTCTGACTGCAACGTCACATAGGCTGGCAAAGAGTCTCAACCTTATAACTTTGTTGCGTCTAAGTATTCGGAGATCTATCTAGAATGGGTGAGTGTGTCATGATAACCGGTGATAAAAAGAGACGCTAGCTCATTTGCTCCTGGGTTTGGCTTGAATAGAGCGGGATGTAAGTTGAAAGAGCTGAGCTGAAATTATAATCCATTCAATTAATCGACCTTTTTAGAACGAACGCAGCAAGAACACGGACACAGGGCGGTTCGGCCTGTGAGAGCGGGTAAGCCGGCAATTATATTTTTCCCGGTCAACTAAAATTAATCTATTTTTTGATCTTAGGACCTATGGCTACCTTCGAGATCGCCTTAATCTCCCAGTGCCATATGAAAACAGTCGAATTAAGCTAGCGTGCCTGGATAACCCCTCAGCTGCGTCGTTCGCGACGCTGCGAAAGTGGAATTGAGGTATATGACCGGTAAAAAATTGGTCCAAGTCGCTTGAGATGACAAGTTCGCATGGGTGGGAAACCAACAGGGTTGTTGTTGCCCTGGCTGGCTGTTGACATCCTGTTCAAGTTCTCTTGATGTATTTCGCACGGTTGCTACAGCGTTTCCCTCTAAATCTCATGTCGTTCGAACCTCCATCTATCCACGTACAACCCTAGCAAGAAGATAAAGCACGCGTGTTGACGAGTGCGCAGAAGCACAGCGCCATATAGACCCACAAACCTTTTGCACGATCACGTGCCTAGACCCTGTTTTGGCTCATCCACTCGCGACTTGGACACTCCCCCCACAACGCGTCGAACATCATGGACTTGCAGTCCCCGCCCGCTCGCCGTTCTAGAAGGCAGATCGACTATCGCACAATAACTAAGCCCGAAGGCGACCTAGCTGGTGGCGACGATGCTCTTGGTGACCTTGGGGACACTGCCAGCTCAGAGCGCGTCAACGAGGCTGAGGAGATGATCGACACTACGGGCGATACACTGCCCAACAAGCCACGGGTCACCAATGCCGGTCGGACCAACAAGTCTCGTACTGTATTTACCCCAGAGCAACTTGCTTTACTCCAGGACGCGTTCGAGAAGAACCCGTATCCGTCCCGTGAAGTTCGGGAGAAACTTGAGGAGGTGACCGGTCTGTGAGTGTTCGCTTATTGTTTGCATATTAGACGCCTAGACAGTCCGCTGACTCAACCTGCATGCTTGCACGCACTTTCTGTGTCTTCGCTCTGTGTTGTAGTGGCCGGAAACGACTCTCTGATTGGTTCGGACACCGCCGGCATGCGCTCAAGCTGAAAAGACTAGGGAGCGCTCCGTCTCTACCGACGGTTCGGCCCTCCCCGCCTTTGTATTCGAACTCCCGATCTACGTCTCCATCGTCGGAAACTCGATCTCACTCGCCTCGACGACGAGCACACTCATCAGCGTCGCCGTCTCATACCTCACCGTACCCGTCGCTTTCACATTCTTATCATAGCCATCACGAACCCCGCTCGTCAGGGTTGTCGTCCCTGGCTTCGTGGGCGTCGGCCAGCGCTCACTTGGACGAGCGTTCCCACCACGCCTATTATCCGGAAGAGCACCCGAGTGCATCGGCCCCTCACTTGCCGAGCGTGCCATTTCCAACTGTGCCAAAACACAGCTACTCGCTCGATTCGTATGCATCCCGTCGGAACATGTCACCCCAGACGTCCTCATCAACTTCGTCCGCCCACGGCGTGCAAGCTGTTCGGTCAAGACCCTCTCTGGAATGGGCTTGTGCGATTGAACGACAACGCGTGCGTCCGTATCCCAAAAAGCCAGCCTCTCGGGAAGCAGGGTGGTCAAGGCACAACAATCCTAGCGTACCCGGTTCTCGCTCACGTTCTCATAGTCATTCCGCAGTCAACGGTCCGTTGAATGGACATAAAGA
The DNA here is from genome assembly GCA_015039395.1 of Ceratobasidium sp. AG-I. Lineage (NCBI taxonomy): Eukaryota > Fungi > Basidiomycota > Agaricomycetes > Cantharellales > Ceratobasidiaceae > Ceratobasidium > Ceratobasidium sp. AG-I. Next base: position 247,967 of record MU132194.1, read on the forward strand.
GGAAGATGCTGGGGGATCAGACACTGAGCCTGAAGAAGATGATGCACACGAAGTTCTTACTCCACCACAAAGTCTTATGGGATTAGAACGCCAGGCGAAGATGCAATCTTTTGCGAGCGCAATGAGTTCTAGCACCACGGCTTACAAGTATGACGGGGACACTCAAGCCGATTTGGACGCCGCTATGATTCTCGTAGGCATGGGCATGAGCTGAGATTTACGACCTTAACGACTATTCTCTTTTTATTCTTGGATTCAAGATCTTCAACTTGTTTTATGTGTTTATCTGCAATGCCTTGGGACTCTGGAACATATCAACCCATTTGCTGTCTGTTTAACTATCTGCGCAACTCGTGGAGTTTCGCCTGCTTTCACCCACCCTTTGATTCACTTGCTTTCTTCCTTTCACCCGAGTGCCACCGCCATCCACCTTTCCATCAACCCCTTGCTTCCCTTGTTCCTTCCAAAATCGCCCAATCCCCGCGTAGTTCCTGTTGGCTTTTTTGTGTTGTTTTGTCCATAGTTGGTTGTTGTTCGTGTCGTTGCCGAACTTTTGTCCCTGGATGCGATATAATATCATTGTGTATGCGTATTCTTCGCCCCACTCGCTTCCGCAGATCACCATGAACAAGATGTTGACTCCAGGAACCAAATTAAATACTCAGGATCTTAATCACTATGATTGCCTCGTGGGGCGCCTATTGAATAGCAACACATCTGTACTGCAGCTATAATGGGTGATGCACCAGAAAATCCCCTAGTCAAATTGTTCCACTAAAAGCTAAAAGGTATGCCTCGACTGATACCCATCGCCAAGGCGGCTGCCGTCTGTGAGCTCGCGTGGCTTTTCATGAGCTGGCGAAGATCTGGCTCTGATTTTCAAAATGGTAAGGTCACTTGTTCGTGAGGGCCGACCCAACGTTACATTATCTATGGCTTTTTGAACCGGGAAAACAAAAACAGAACGCTTCTGTAGATTCAGAGCCCGGTTTTTCCATATTAGCTGCAATACACCCTCACCTCTCGGAGCTCGGAAATCCTCTCGGGCTCTCGGCCTACCCGCTCAAGCAGAAGAGCACCAGACTATGGAGCTGACTAGCTCTCTCAATTAGTCGTCCAACAGAAGTTAGTCTAGTTCTTTATTTAACACCGTGGCACATTCAGAGAACTCCATTGTAAATCATAGCCACCCGAACAATCTCCTCGTGGCGATTATCTCAAGTCCTATCTCGCATCTCCCCATATCTTTCACTCCGAGACATTTCGGGAACCTGGGAGCTCTCCACCTGAGATCCACACGTGCTCTGTCCCCGCGCCTCGGCGGTGTCAACCTCGAGGTGGCGAAACCTGCCTAGAATCCTTGCACCCAGCGAACGTTCGGGCAGTGCTCAATTCTGAGGGGCTCGTCGCCGGAGTAAGAAAGGCCGAAAAATGACCAGGCTGGTTTGTTACCGATCCGAGGACATTGGGCAGCTCGAATGACACTTAGGTGGGGCAGAGGAGGTCGAGCCTCAGGTGAACGAGACCTCCCTGCTTAGGATAGAAAGGGCTCTCCGAGGGTAAGGTGTCCTAAGTTTAGGCGTAACCTGGGAGCTGCGGTGTAAACCCGAGGGGTGAGATAGCAATATGAATCACTGTAGCTTACGGCTGAATTATCGTTACCGTAGAAATCATAAAAAATAGAGTTTCCAAAAGCGTAACGAAATTCGATATTATCAGCGGCTACGATGAGGGTCATCCTTGCGATGATCATTTATCGGGGAGTATTTTTGTTGGCAGACTCCCCTTCTCGAGATCTAAGGTCTTCTCCACTGTGGAGGCAGAGGTGGGGGAGTGCAGGTCTTGGGGTTCTTCCGGAAGTTTAGGAAGGCACTGAAAGTGGCAAAGGTGAGATAATCAACGCAAAAGTGTGGGGTGGACGTCGATCCCTGCCCTCGCCAATGCTGACAATGGCTACCGGGCCGTATGATCTTCCCCAGGCATACTGGAATAGAATACTGGAGGTACACTTTCTGATAGGACTTCAAGTAATAGGCGGGGTAATAGTCTTAGAGTCTAGCGATACGTCTTTCTAGCGGAGCAAGCTCGGAGAATGACACGTAGCGTCAACTTCAACGCATAGGGGCCGGCTACGCCCGTATGAATCCAAATGGACCCACCAAAAACTCGATTACGAAGAACATCCTATCTTACATAGTCAAAATCGCCGCGGCAGCTGTAGGGCCGATCAAAACGCAGTCAAAGTCACAGTCGTTATCATGATCTGCCAATGCGCAAGGGCAATGATAACATCTCAGAAGGTAAAATTACATCACTGTTTTTCAAGAGGTGAGGAATACCCTACTCTTCCATGTGCTCGTTGACCAATACCAAGTGCATACATCCAGCTGATATGCGAGTGCTGTTGATTCCGACGATCGATCAGTTCTCTCACGCAGCGTATCTTCTCGGTCTTAACTATCTAACTGTTCGTAGTGGAAAAGGGCGAAAAGGACCAGATGCACGGATCCTGGTGGAGATTGCGTAAAGTCGCCTGATGCCGAGTGGTAGGTGTGTTAGCCAAGAGGTGCATTTCACTAACGTGTCTAGCGCTTAACAACACATTTGGCGCCGTGAAGGAATGCATCGAATTGGTATTCAGAGAATGGTGAAAAGCATACGAAGGTCCTTCGTGTTCTGCCCCTATGCCAAGAGAGGTAGGATCCATCGAGCACTGTAGGCGCGCTCAGGGGTATCTCGGGAGCTTCTAATAAAGCGCACGTTGGGCCATAGACAGAAGAAGAACCTGATTTAGTCAAGAGATGAATGTGGAATCTTGACACTGTGCTAGTATGATGACTTACGCTTCAATTTCCCTCTCCTTCGTCACGCGGTCTTCGGGCTCCTCTGGAAGATACACGCTTATCACCTCTAAAATAATTGACTGAAGTAGAGTAGAGGCTTCTTCATTGCCAGTATTGTATTGTCCGGGAGGCGCGATCAGGTGCACAGACAAGTATTCAAGGCTTGGCAAGCTTTCAGCGAGGCGTCGTAGATCGGATGGCTCTATTGATGATTTCGGAAGTTCGAGTTTGCGAAGCAGTGGGTACTCTGTTGGTTGATGGTCTATGCGTAGCAGGCCAGGAATAACCGAGGAAAAGCACAGTTTCTCAAGGGGTAATTGAGACAATAAAGTGAACATGATTGCGGCCATTTCAGTGCCGTCTCCCTCAAATGGAGGATGTAATTCTAGATCATTTATACAGGGGCTGTTCTCGAGCAGTGTTGTCACTAGGCCAGATAGGATGTCCCAGTCCATGAATTGCGACCGGCGATATCTGTCAAACCGAAGTTTAACGGAGGTAAGTTTAGCGACCAAAGCACCAAGACCCCAGATAGAGTAGAAAAACTGGAGGCTAGGCTGGCGGTGGAGCGCAAGGTGGCGCACGTGAGGGAACCCATCAAGTGGCAAAACTAAATCCAAGTGAGCACGTTCGAAGTCTTCATCAAGGAGAATCAGTTCAAGACCTTCAAGTTTTGGTAAGCGGCTGAGTACGTCTAAGCCAGTCCGCCGGAGGGCTGAGACAGTCGTCGAAATACTTTGTAGCGCCTCTAATCCAGAAAGAAAGCGAAGGCATTCGAGTCCTTCCTCAGTCTCCTCAAGCTGAGTTGAGGTCTGTAAGTCTTGAAGGCGCGAGCTTTGTCTCTGGGCCGGGTATATTTCTAGACTGCGCAAGTCAAAACTTGTGTTTGCAAGGGTACGCAGCAGGAGCGATGCGTCAAGCAAGCTTATGATAGGCGGCCTTTGAGTGTCGAACATAGCAGTCTTGAATACTTGAAGAGATGGCCGAATAAGTGATACAAGCCAAGGAATTTCGAAATGGGCTTCACATGACATTGAGGGTCGTTTGGTCAAGGCAAGTGAACGCAAGTTGGGCAAGTATAGAATGTCTCTCCAAAGAAGAGACGCGCTCTCCGAGTTGATCATGGTGTAACCCCGGCTGTATTTGAAGTTAAATACTTCTACGTGTTTCACATGGGGAGCGTAGAGTCGAAACCTAGCAAAGTCGCTGGGCAAAAGCGTCGGGAATGTCTAACGTGTTGAAGAATGGCAATGAGATATCGTTAACATATTGAGTTTATATTACCTACTATCAATACCCTTTCATCCTCGCTATATTCTTCAGTTTCAATCCCCGGAAATAAGGCTAGGAGCTGGCCCAGGTCCTCTATACTCTCCCACAATAGAGGCACAAAGCGCTCGAAAAACAACTGGCATGTACAGACTAGACTATAGATAGTGCCTTCGTCAGAGTATTCTGCTATCAGCCGAACAAGCTCAGATATCCGAAAAACACTTTGCGCATTGCCAGGGCTGAGGGGAGTGGTGTCCATGGAGTTTGCGGCGCTCTATCACGTGATGTAGTGACCCAACTGCAATGTGTCGTCGATGGCAAGGAGCTTTACAGTACTGTGTTTTCAATAATTGTGCACTGTTGGATCTAATTAATATCATTTTGCCGAAAAAAAAAACCCACCCCCAACCAATTTTCATGTTTGTAGACATTCCTGTATATATGCAGCTACAGTGAGCCTAACCTCAGCAAGAAATGTGAATGAAACCACGAGCGTGATTTACCGCTTGTGAGTCCTTGAGCTAACGTTGAGAGCTTGTTACTCGCTGCAATTTGCAGTTACAGGGCTGCACGTCACTGAAACACCCAGAAAGTCAAGCGGACAAAACGTGGGAATACATCAAAAAAAGTAAACATTTTGATGTATCCAATCTCGATGGGCATATGGTCTTATCTTGCTCTTGCTATATTTAGGAACCAATCGTCTGGCAGGCCCAAAGAACAGTACTATTACGGAGTTGCACAGAAATTACATACGTTATCGTGCCATAAATACACACTGCCAGCTCGCCGGTGATGTCGGACGAGCTTGAACCCAAAGGTTGTCTGTTTCAGAGTGAGATCATACTAGAGAAGTGAATCCACTACGGACTGTGCGGCGACGTTGCCAAACAGGTGGCCGTTGATTTAACTCGTCGATATTCCTTGGTGTGTGTCAATTTGTGAGAAATGATTCGAACCGAAACTTGTCTCATCTCAGGTGGTAACTTCGCTGATTGTTACACTCTAGAGCTAATTTTAGATTGATTTAAATTTAGAAGTACGAACTGCAATCCAAGTATACGCAGGACATCTTATAGCACGGGAAGATCTGTGCCTGTATAAATTCGCCTCTCTTGTTAGGCATCAAGAGTATCAAGCACCCCTAGTCCCCAACGTCAGCCATATTCAAACTTGAGCATGTATATCTCTATAAGTTCAATCCTTACTGCCGCAATGGTGACCATTATCGCCGCCACGACCGTTTCAGCCGCACCAGCCGCCGTGGTCCCTCGCATATGCCAGTGTGTCACCGAAGACGGTCAACCCTGCTGCTAAAGTCATAGAAAAGTAAGCCAGTCAAGTATTATAATTTGACAAGTTAACGTTAAATCTCGGTGCTTAGAAGACGAGGTAGTTAGTAGAAACGCGAACTTATGTTCGTCTAATAGCATATCTGTTGATGTAGCTAAACATTTATATCTGCGCATATAGTCTAGTTCATCCGAGATGGATATGTGTGTCCTAGCAAATAAGAAAGAAAAAAAACCCATAAACAGTATAGTCGGATTCAAATACTGTGATTGACCTTACACGGTGAACTGGAACTGAGTATCTCCCGCAAGTCTCGTGTAGTCCCCCCTCAAAACACAAGTCCGCGGCGGTATGGTGAATTCCATCAAAGCCATTCATGACCGAGAACCTGAGGTGGCTTATCCGAACGGCATGTCTGATTAACTAGGACTATCATCCTAGCTGCTCGCTCAGCTCGGGCAGATAAATTTAGAGTAGACTCCTAGCCAAGTAAAATACGGGCAGCTCGGCAACACAGCACTAGTTCTTGCAGGTATAAAATAGCTTGTGTCTTTTCAGCAAAAAAAAGACATCTCAGACCCAATAACTCATAATCCAACCTAAACTCAAACTCAACTATGTACTTCGCTGTCCGCTCTGTCTTCGCTGCCGTTATGGTGGCCTTTTTCACGGTTGCGTCTGTGGCAGCTGCTCCGTCCCCTGTTATTCCTCCAATTTGCCAGTGCGTTGATGAAAACGGGGACCCCTGCTGCTAAGCAGAATGCAAGTGCGTAACTTTCAATCGGGGGGTTTTATAGCCCATTTTCTAAACTTTGCTTTACTGTTACAGTATATTTGTTGCAGGGAACAACTTTTCTTCGTAAACTCTTGTGTAACCATGTTCTCCCGCGCTTTTGAACACATGCGTGTCTGACCCCTAGTATATGGCTGAGTCTTTATTTGACGTCACCAGTTTATAAGATAGGATGCGCATATAGCTGTGGTAAAATTAGGACAGCCGGCTCGGCGTGGGTTGGAGCCGCGCCCTTTTGCGTCCCAACCAGCCCTGAGGAAGGACTTGATGAGAAATCTTCTGATGCGTCCAGCAAAGCACCAGGCCAAGTTCGCGGCGGATATTGATAAGCGGAATAGAGACAAAAGGTTGCTTGGTCGATTTGAATGGGTTTAAATTTAATAGACAAACAAAGTGATAGTCGTCGTAAAGCACCCTCTTTCGGCCCACGTATCACCCCTAGTACTGCCAGCAAAGACTGGCACTATGTATGGGGGAAATCAACAAGGGCAATAGAGTGCTTAAATTGGGCTCTAACTCCGACCGAACAAATCTACAAACCTACGGCTGGTCAAACCTTCGGCTAGTGTATCTTTAGTAACCAGTTTTACAATTAGTGGACTTACTTCAATCACTTCTTTTATACTCCACATCACGGACGCACTATGCGAGGAGACATTTCATCTGTATAATTCCCTTTTATAGCTTTGAAAGTCGCCGAGCAATCCATCCATTTCTTGTGATCCACATGTATCTATTACTCCATTGTGGCTACTCGCCCGACACTTCGCTTGGGTTCCATATGCTGAACAGGTCTCCACATGCTTTGCGTGTCAATAGCAAGGATAAGGACCGTCATTTCGTCAATCCATCATGGTTCGGTGCCTTCTATGTGCCGAGTTTTCTTTCTTTCTGCCAATCAAATGATTACGCTCAATGTACAGTACTACCAAAGCAGAAACTAAGCGCGAGGACTTGAGTATAAAAGCAACTCGACTTGTATGAGAAAGTATCACCAGCCAGTCAAGCCCATCTCAAATTAACACTCACATTCATATCCTTACCATGAACTTCCCTATCCGTTTGAGTCTTAACGTTTTGATTGTCGCGCTCGTCGCTGCGACGTCCGTCGCAGCCTTGCCCGCACCCGCACCTATCCAAACCGAGAACCCATGTCCAGGATTCTGCCGTACTTGCTGCTTGAAGAAGAACTAAATGAGACACCAATGTAAAGTATCATGTATAACCCACTAGAACAAGTCTCACTAATCTTGCCGTCTTTAGGTTTGTGATCCTTCAGCTGGTGATATTCATTTGGTAGCTAGAGCGTGTTCTTGTATATGCGCTATTGAATGTAGAGACAATAGTTTGGCTTGCTACTCTTCCGCCACGATGCTTCACGATCACCAATGTGATTGAAAGAGAGCTCAATGTGTAAAATAAAGGAGTTGGCGTGAGTGTGCCCTGGAGATAGGAATGGTTAAGCGATTTATAAGTAGAAAGAAAAACGAGGCAAACCAGCAAGAAGACCGCAGAGCTTTTGGAAATCTCGGTGAATTCGTGCTGGAGTTTGTTTACTATTTAACTCACGCAAGCCTACTCTTATACCATGATATTTCCTTCTGGGGAGTCAGACAACTCCTAGGCGCCCAGCAGGTATCCGCTTGTTCAGCCCATTATTCAAACAATTGTTTAGTCTGAGCGCTGCCCGGGATGTTTGTCCAACAGTCAATCTGTATCAATAGCGCCAACGAAGAGCTTTGAGGCTCTTGGCGCTTAAGTAGGTTATATGGGAATTTTCAAACTATAAGTCCGCTAAATAGCAGCGATTTCATTATCAAATAGTCAAACATATTTCTTGAATGCACGACGCCCGCCACTGCCTCACCTGCTCCGCTCCCGCTGCGAGGCCCGTGTCTAGGAAGCACGCTAGAACATGTAGGCAGTCATGCACTCAAGACTGAGTGTGGACCCATATAACTTAATCTCAGTATTGTCGATCAACTAAGACTACTACACCCTTCGAATTCTGTAATGGCTACGCATATAACCCCCAACATGACGTTAGGCGCTAGTGTATGAACTAGCGCCGTTAGAACACATGACCAAACAGCGTAGACTGTCTGACTTGAGTCACTGTGATATGTTCTGCGGTTTTCAGAGGCCCTTAACAGTTCTCCAAACACACCTTCTGCATAATAAACGTATGTGGAGCCGAGCTGAAGGAGATGGAAGGTTTGCTTGCGCTATGTGTCTGCTCGCTCAGCTCGGGCAGACTGATTAGGGGGAAACTTCCAGCCGAGTGAATCGAGGAACGCTCGACAATATAGCGCTAGCTCTTGCTGGTATAGAACGGCTTACGTTTTTTGGCGAGAGAGGATATCAGACTCCTAACCCGGAGCTCTACTAAAGTTTGAACATGTGTGACCATGTACTTATTCTTTCGCTCTACTGTTTTCTTTTTTGAATGAGGTATCATTTATATAGTTTCGTGGCTACGCCCTATGACATGACACCGCATGGAAAAGCGCAAAGGAGGAGGCACAACACACGAAACAATCGTTCTGCCTCTGCGGAATGGAGTTGAGTCGACGTTTACTTGATCCGCGTTCGTTTGCGTCCCAACCAGCGCTGAGGAAGTGCTTGATAGGAGAACTCTCACATGTCCAGTGTGAAGGACCTAGTCGATTTTGCGAAAGATACAATGGAGCCAAAATTCACTTGGCTGGCTCACATAGCTCCTGACTTGGTAGCAAGACGACTTACTCTTCGCCATAAAATCTACCTCTCATACTAACAGCCAGCACAGGCATCGCGCACGGGAGTGGTCATAAATAGCAAAAAGGCATCCCCATTAAGCAATGATTCCAGCCGAACCAGTGTACACATCAACAAATAGACAGATTTTCAACGAAAATGACTTCGGCAATCTGTTTTCCGATCAGCGGGCTATCACTTCTTACACAAGCCGACAAATATACTCCGTATCACAGACTCACTCTATGCGCGGAAATAAGCCACATGTATGGTTCCCTTCTTTGTGGCTCTGCGAGCCGCCCAATGGCCGAGTGACCCGTCCATATCTTGTGATCCATATGCACCTATACTCCATTGTGTCTTCTCGCCCGACACTTCGCTTGACTTCCCTTTACTGAACAGTTCCCCACATGCTCTATACATCAAAAGCAGTGATAAGGAGAGACCCATTCATTGATCCATGAGACTTCGGCGATTCCACGCAGCGATTTTCCTCATTCGACCTATCAAATTGATTGCGGTGTGACCAAAGCCAAAACCAAACATAGGGCTGCCAGGCATAAAAGCTATTTTGCTTGTGCGAGGTTTCGCACACCTCAAAGCAGCGCCCACTTTTATACGTTCATACTCCTATCATGTACTTCTCCATCCGCTCGAGTCTCAATGTCTTGCTCGTCGCGCTCGTCGCTGTGACGTCCGTTGCAGCCTTGCCCGCTCCTCAAGTCGAGAACCCATGCCCGGGAAGCTGCCGAAAATGCTGCATCAAGAAATAAATAGGGTACAAATGTAAAGCACAATCCGTAACCCACTAGCAAGAGTCTCACTAACATTTAGATGTTTAGACTCTCGGCGATTCAATCCGTGGGATGTTTATAGTAGCTGGAAAGCACTCCCGCTTATATACTGGGGAATGTATAGATAACACCTAGTCGCTTTTGAATTGCGCTACTCTATGGTTATATATGCGTTTAACAGAATCCTCTACGCCCAAGAATACAGCGGGGGTAAGCGTACTTTGAAGCAAACACGATGAACAAAATAAGTTAGAGGAAATTAAACGCTCCACGAGCAAAACAAACTGGTTAATCCGATAAAAACACCTAAGCCTTTCAGAGGTCTGAGTGAACCTATACAATAGGTATATCCTATTCGGTATTCAGAACAGCAGATCACATGAACCCACGCCTATTGTATGTCGGCGTGTGCCTCCGGCGGAAATCAGTTGTCACGAGACCCCCAGAAGCCATCCACATGCTCAGCCTGACGCACTAAAATGGCATATTGCTGATTCTGGGCCAATACATCAAAGCACCTTGTGCAGCTTTTCCTATCTCAGTCGGACAGTGTTCAGTCTAAGCGCTGCTCGGGCTGTTTGTCCCACAGATAGAAATGCCAAGTCGGCGAAGCGCACCCGAAGCCGCTAGCGTACGAGACTTTTAGACTATAAAAACCTGGCTGGATGGCAGACGTTTCGCTATCACCTCTTCAACCAAATCTCTTAAACACAAACTCGTACTCGATCCGAACCATGTACTTCTCTATTCGCTCTGCTTTCAGCGCTGCACTCGTCGGACTCATCGCTGTGACGTCTGTTGCCGCCTTGCCAGCTCCTCAAATCGAGAACCCGTGCCCGGGAAGCTGCCGCAAATGCTGCATCAAGAAGTAGGCTGAAAATGTAAGTAGGCTTACTATTTTAATCGAATGCACTAGCTAACCTGCCCTCCAGTTTGCCGGCCAACCAAGAGAGTACGAGCTGGTTGTTGCGTTTGTCACGGGCGATGGTTCACTCGTTTCTTTCTCCCTGCGCGTATGTGATGTCCGGATGTACACACCAGTCTCTTTCGTATGCATCCCGTGTTATGTGTCAACAACTGTGTGAACGTCGGGTGCGGAAAGGTACACACCTGTTGTACGAGCGAGCGTTTCAGTCCAAGGCCGCTTTCCTGCGGTCAAACGCTAGCTTCTTTTAGCGCACGGAGCGAATCTAGTCGAATATTCACGCCCAAGGGCAAGTACCTTCTGAAAGATATTACTGAACCCGGAGATCCTAAAATGGCTACGCATATATCCTTGATATGCTTGTATAAACGCTGGGCGCTAGCAGTGTTGAGGCACAGGACCAAACGATGCGTTCAGCGGTAACAAAAGCGTGCGGGATCGGGCTGAAGCAAGTTCTAGTAGGCCAATAATTACCCTCATCTTTTAGCACATTGTATGGCACGCTCTGAAGTTGGCATCTTTGGTATACCAATTATTCTCTTGCCACCACGAGGTAGTTTGGATGCGTGCACTAGTACACGTCCTCGTGTACATCACATTGATCACCTATCTAACATTCTGAGGTTATTTACATGTTCAGCCAAAGAAGGTGCGTTTTAGAATCTTAAACCCTCGGTTGAGCACTACCAGCTTGGTGAGCTCATAATTGACGCTCGTAATTTGAATCATACTCGTTTATAAGATTCTAAGTTTCTCTATTGGGTTGTTACCTGTATCGTCGAGGCGCCTACAGATGTAACGCCTATATCGTGGTCAGTGTACCTTTGGTCGCGTCAGGAATTGGTGTAAAGACGAATGTTAGGCTCGTAGGCGCCCTTGAATGCGGAGGGAGTCAGGCGGAGGAGCGAGGCGATTCAGTCCACCCAAGCTCAAAAGCAGTTCGGCTAATTCCTCGTGGAGAACGCGCAGGAAAGACAGTAAGTCCAATTAGATGGGCACACGTTTGAAGAGGGCCGAGTGCTGCTGAAATTTTGAAATGAAGATGATAAAAGTCTATAGATACGAGATCAAGCTTGGCATCCACCTGACTGTGCAGATGCCTGTAGAACCAGCTTCAGACAGACCCCAGCGGAATGCTAGGCTTGTTTTCCCATGAGTCTGTCTATCTGAGCAAGATCAAGCTACGGTCGGTCCCGTGGGAGGAATCGTATCGGCCGAGGGTGCTCTACCAGGTGCATACGACGAACGTGCTATGGGAAGCCTTGGGTTTAACGTTGATGTGGTAATGCTGATGTAATCAATGACGAGGTGGGGCTATGACATAATTGTGGGACCCTGCTGATCTGGCTCGCAAGAGAAAGTCAACAAAGACCGCCATGTCGGACTCGTCGCTGCCTGTTCCCCGCAAGCCGCTGAACCCGCCCAAGAAGTTCCTGACCCGACACTCGAGCCAGCTCTCTGCAGACTCACCGCTCTGTACGTCTTCCCCGCCCACATCTGATTTGCTGATCTCATCGTCGGACTAGACGACGCATCGGAAGAAGACAACGGTGCGCCCTTTGCCTAACCCACAGCTATATCAGAGGACTGACCTGGCCTGATGCAACAGACGACCTCGACTCGGCATCGACTGTGTCTGTCCCACACGTGCGCAACCACCACATCCCGACCTCGCCCCTCGCCCACAGCGTCCGCACCCGCGCTGCGCGATCCGTCTCGGGATCCCGCCACCACCCCGCAACCGCCCACCTCGCGCTTGCCGAATCTGACACTGGCGTCGATAGTCCGACGTACGACGGCGACATCGAATCGTCTACTGCTGCCCCTACGCCCACCATGCGTGCCGTCGATGCGGGTGCGACTCCGCCCCCACCGCCTCCTGAGCTGCACCTCCCACACAGACAGTCTTCTACGCTCAGCAAGCTAGATGCGCCTGCAACAGGGAAACCCTATGGAGAGCGCATCCCCACTGGGGCGAGGTCCCCCTTGCCGCCAGTCACAAGTGCGCCCGAGCACCCAGGCGAAACAGAGCACATCATCACAAACCCAGATGACTCGATGCTCAGCCCAGACGATATCGCACAGTTTGTACAGGATGCGATTACCGGGGCCGTTCCTGAGCGTGCGTATCGTACCAATCCCCCTCCAACGGACCGGCCTGTTCGGGTTTATGCCGATGGGGTGTACGATTTGTTTCATTTCGGGTGCGTGCGGAACCGAGTTTTGTCGTGGGCGGTTAAGTTTACATTTGTATTTTGGTAGACATGCGCTGCAACTCCGCCAAGCAAAGCTCGCGTTCCCCACTGTGCACCTGATTGTGGGTGTCTGCTCTGACCTGCTCGTTGCGCAGCACAAAGCGCCGACGGTCATGACGCACGTCGAGCGATGCGAGAGCGCCAGGCATTGTCGATGGGTTGACGAAGTCGTGGCCGATGCGCCATGGATTATCACCCAGGAGTTCATAGACGAGCACAGAATCGATTACGTTGCGCATGACGAGGACCCGTATGCTGGGAGCGACGGGAGCAAGGATATCTACCAATTTGTCAAGGACCAAGGTACGCCCCTCCCCTTCTCCCACTCGTCTCGTACTCACCTATGCGCGCAGGCAAATTCCTCCCTACCCGACGCACACCCGGCGTATCCACCTCCGACCTCCTCCAACGCGTCGTCGCAGGCTACCGTGTCGGCGAATGGGACAACAAGCTCCTGCGCAGCGGTCACCCAGACCTGCAGTCCACCTCCATGCCTGGCTCTCCGGCCATCAGGTCGAGGGCAACCACGCCGCCGCCGGGGATGAGTCTAAGTGGGGTTCTGTCCCCGAGCAAGCTGGGCTCACCCGCCAAGACGCCCCCTGCGTAGGAGGGCCGTGTAAAACATGGACGGGAGGTTTGGTGAGCGTGAGGTGTATGATGAGCGAGGAGAGCGAGGGCAAAAGTGGGGCAGCAAAGAGAGGAAGGACAGGAATTGAACGTTGGGCGGGCGGGGATCTAATTATTGCGTGGGCGGGTGGTGATGGCGGAGTTTTAGGAGAGATGAGGAGCGAGGATCGTTGAGAAGCTGAAGGAACTTGATCGAGTCGTGATAGGGGAGGAGTTCGAGAGCAGGTCCTCCTGTGCCCATTCATCTCGACCCGATCTTCTCTACTTGCCTCGCTTTGCGTACCGTATCGGCCCCTTGAACCTTGAACCACGTTTTTGCTTTCTTCTGGAAATTATTGAGAAATATACAATCTTATTTGACGTAGATTTTGAACGAATAAATAACTGGATTTTATTAGGTTTTTTGGAATTAAGAGCAGGGTGATTAGTCATTAGGGGAGGCAGAATGTATGCGTGTAGGGTTGAAAAAACATCAAGGGAAACAAGAAAGAGATGAGAGACATTAGGGGCGTGGTGTGTACATGAGGGATATTAGATGGAATAGATGGGCTTCGTTCGATAGATGAGGGAAAGAAACTAGGAGGATGTAGCGATACAGTTGAATCCGCGATTGAGACCCCAAGCTCGACTGCCGATTCTACGACCAAGGATACAACGACAATCAAACAGCAATCAAGCCCGTAAATACCACGCTTAAACCGAGCCTGGTCAAATCAAAGGTGTGCGGGTGCGATATGCACCGCAGTGACTGGCGCCTTGTCTTTTGCCTTGTCACTTTTCAACCAACCGACCAGTATCCAATTAGCACGAATGAGCGAGCGTGAAGATAGGACGGATAGACTTACAGGGTTCCGGTCGACGCATAGATCATTTCTGCCGCTTTGCCTTGAGCCTGGCGCTGTTTAGAGCCTTCGCCCGTAAATTGTGGGTATCCGTGTCCTTGGACTACACGTTTGGTTAGCACATGACAACTGTGAATAAAAACGAGAGCGTACTGATAGGATACGAAGTCCAACTCCTCGAACCACCGACGGATATCTCTTTGTCTCCCCACTTGAGCTCAACGCTGTAGTAGTCCGCCCATTCTTGGAGTTGACCGAGTCGGGTGTCCGTGCCTGCAAGAGGCTTGAAGACAAATGGTTTTTTGCAAGGCATTGCGAATCGAAAGTACAAAGGAGGATGGGAAGACGGGTAGTAAGTTAATAGGGTCGCAGGGTAGCGGGGTGGAGGACCGAGAGGCAAGCCGACAAGTAAAGTGGCAAAAATGGGAACTAATGCAACTGGGGAGCTCGGGAGCTCGGGAATTCGGGTAGAGGAGAGCTGGGGAAGTCGATTGGTGAGTGGAGGATGGGAGACATACCTCTCGCGCAGCCTATATCTTATAAGCCGACGATGCGCGAATCCTTCGCCAAACAGACCTCCGGGACCTACTTCATGGCGAGCGGGATCCGCGGCCACTAGAAAGGAGCGGGCCTGCATTCTCAACGGGAGATCATTCGTGTTTTTCAGTGATCCTCTAGTGTAAAACGTGGTGAGTGGTCGGGAGTTGCTAGGAGCGTCGTTGATACGCAGGCTAAAAATCCAAAAAGGAGTGTCGGCCGCGTCGATTGAGTGTGAGGAACGTCGACGAACTGTGGAGCAAGAGAGTTGCATGTGATACAGTGCCCTGAACAATAGCTTTTTACCTCAAATAAATAAATAATTTGGTCATTCGTGGCCAAGATGTGCATTAGGCGAAAGACTTGCGCCGAGTCATGCGTAACGGGAGCCACTGATCTCTAGGCTTCTGTTATCAGTACAG
>MU132195.1:10552-23288 GCA_015039395.1 Ceratobasidium sp. AG-I
TGTAAAAACTGCAGCCCCCTAGATATATCCAAAATTCAATTATGAGTAGAATGTACTCATTAGAATTCTCTCAATTGCACTCACTCATGCCCCAGACTGCATTTGAGGCTGATTTTCCCCCTTTGCAGTACTATTGCCCCCTGTTGAGTACCTTCCTGGCCTCAGATAAGGTTGATATGTTGTATGTAGCATCTTATAGCATCTTTACAACTATCGCACGTGGGGGAGCAGCATATACACAGTGGGATTACTTAGTGCATGTGGCGCATTTCCAGGGGGGAATATCCCCCAGCAGTATTTCCCACTTTTCACCCCTGTGGAAATTTATTATGGGAGTAATGTATACATGGTTGGAAGGCCCTGATCTTCCTCTATTTAATGGTATGCTTGAAGTGACATTGTGGTGGCATTTGTGGTTGGTCAGATTCATAGCTAAGTACTATAAACTGACCCGACAGAAAACGCGCACGCAGGAGCGAACCAATGGGCGGATAATTATGAAATAAATTGCAAAAGATAGAGCGGCTTAGGTTGCATATATGCTGACAGTCTGGCGGGCATCGGCGGGCATTTGGGCGCTTAACGGCGGGAATCCGCAGGATGCTTGCCGGGTTTCCCTGTGAATTTGACCATTCCCGCACCTGCACCCACTACCCGGAGCTGGGGTTTTCCGGGTTTTTCTGGGAAGGTTTCCTGGAATGCCCGGGGCCGGGTTACCCAGCCGACATCCTTAGTTGAAGTGGTCCATGTTGTCCAGTATCCACCTTATATCCTCCCCCTGTTCCTGCTGAACTCGCTGTATGTTCTGGATATTGTTGTGCAGGCCACAAATCTGGTTGTTGACATATCCAATCTCCATGCGGGTTTGCTGACTGTTTCCCCTGATAAGAGTGAGCTTGTTGTTGGCATTTTGTTCAATTTCCCCTAGTTGGGCAATGAAATCCATGGCTTCTGCTACTGTGCATTGTACGTTTTGTACAGAGCGATTTGTTTCTGCAAGGGGGAGAAGCCTAGCCCCTAGTTCTTGGTGTAGGTTGTCCTCTATTTGTCTAAGCATGAACATGTAAAAGGTTTGCGTTCCCTTCCTCTCCTTGTGGCAGAATAAAGACTGAGGTCTGTTGTGAAGGTGGTTCGATGTGGGAGTGTGCCTGGCTATCACCAAAGCCAGGAACCAATGGTGGGATGTCGATAATGACGGGTGAGCGCAAGCTCATGGTGCTTTGTGCTGAAGCCATGGTAGGCGGGCCGACCATGCATGCTCCTGGATAAACCCATATAGGACAATTGATGTGTGTGCCTGTTAACAGATGGATGGCTACTGCTGACCCTTTGTTGTAACCCACTGGACTCTTTTCTTTCTTTTTGTGTGTCTTTCTCTTGTCCAAGGCCTGGCCTTTGACTCGTTCAGACACGGACTCGTGGCTTACAACGACTAACCACAAACACTCCTTTGGACCTTACACACAGACCATGCCTCATGGTGACTCTTGCGTTTCACCTTGCACTTCTGTGTGCTCTTACTGGTAGATAGACTTTCACATGTACTTACGAGGCTGTACGCCTCCTATGTATAAAAGAAGGGTGAGCAAGCCTGGGATCTCCAGCTTGCTCTATCTCGTCAATCTCCCCTCATAGGTGTGAAGGCAGGACAGTACTATAAGTGATGGCTTTAGCGCATCACTTGTACCATCCTCCAACACTCTTAAGATAAGAGACAACGTCGTACTTAACCACCTCAACACTTTGGGTTTAGCCCTCCACATTGTATCTCTTAAGTCCATCGCTAGGACTAAGAGCTTGTAGAACGCCACTTGATAGCTCAACAACTCACGTTGAGACACACCTAAGTCAAGCCAAGAGGGCTGTGACTAAGGATGTCGCCCAGGAATCCCGCAGCCGGAAATACCGGCTTCCCACCCCTAAAATACCGGCAATTTCCGGCGATGCGGGTGCGGGTGCGGGTATGGCCAAAAAGCGCCGGAATCCCGCCCGGAATCCCGCAAATTCCGGCGATTTAAGCGCCCATACCCGCATCAGTTCCGGCACGTACTCACCTGATTTCTTCCGATTTATTAGCAATTTATTTCGTCGAGATCGTGAAGAAATACACTCACCAGCTCGTATTGTGAGTTTTGCAAGTTTTGATGGTACCAGAATGTCACCACAAATGTATATAAATAATACGATAATGTGCGCATAAATCACAGCTCTTAGGCTATATGCCTATATGTACCAATATAACTCATTGACACCTCAGAAAGGGGGAAATACACCCACAGGGGGGAAATCCCCTGAAAAGCGCCACATGCACTAAGGAATCCAACCGTTGGAATGCCGCTCCCGCGTGCGCGATGGATGCGCCCAGGTCACAATAGGCTGTATGCTAACTCTCAGACTCATTGGGGCAGGGGAAGTGGTGTGTAGGGGGGAAATATGTCGCCCAGAGGGGAAAACCACAGGGAAACTGCCTCTGCAACATTAAATACACAACTCTGAGCAATTCTAATGAGTACATTCTGACCAGAACGCCTGATTATCTTAGTGCAGTCTTCATCACTTTTTTGTTGAAGTTCATGTTCATAAGTTCTAGTACACTAAAGGTGATAAGCTAGTATTACTTGACTGGAGTAAGTTGTGTTCAGTGTTCAAGGTGGAGCATAGGTACAAATGAGATATTGATTGCATCAGTTTTGGGATGTATTCTGATCTTATTGCACCCATTGGAACTCATGGAAACTGCCTAGTGTCCATGCAATCACTGAAGTCCATAGAGGGGGATTTTATTGATTTGGACCACTGTGTTCAAAGTGATCCACTGATTGGTTCAGCCTGAAACTTTGCCAGTAAATCCGGATAAATGCATTCACATTAGGGACACTCTCACGCCTGTGAATATAACAATGTGCGAAGCTGCAGAAGGGGTGCGACACTTGGGGAATATATTTCTGACATCTTTTGTTGATTTTAAGCAGGGTACTAATTTATCTACACCTTTTGATGTACATGTTCGGATAGCTGCGAATTTTGCGCATTTAATGAGCTATCACACAAGTCGATGTGATGACTTTGATGCCGGAAGTGCGGGAAGTGTGCCGGATACCCGCATTCCGGCGTGCGGGTGCGGGTGCGGGTGCGGGTACGGCCAAAATGTGCCGGTTTCCGGCGTGCGGGTGCCGGATTCCGGCAAAATACCCGGGCGACATCCTTAGCTGTGACACCCTTTGCTTGATGGCAGTAGGTCTATCTGGGAAGGTTGGGCAAATATCAGTACTGGTTGTTGAGCTGGGCGGGGTGAGTTTGGCAGAACAGACATGTCTCCTGATTCCAGTTGGCGTATAGTTGGTTCATCGGGGTCTGTCGCAACCTCCATGGTAGTTCGGTGGCTAGGACCGGCCTGATCCTGGGATGTGTTGTATGCCCCTGGGACAACTAGCGGCAGGATGATCCTTTGTGCGGTGGGTGATGCAATGGGTCCTGAGTCGACCCAGGTGATTGCGATCTCTGACATTTGGACGGATTGTGCTCGACAAGCGGTTTGGTACTCAGCCTTCATGTGTTCCGGTCCTGTCTGTAGGGAGTGCCGGCTGGCGCGGGACGGTTGTTGGTGGGAGGCGGACATGAGTTGGATGTCAAGCCACGAGATGAAAGCGATGAGCAAAGTGTGCCACGAGATACAGAATAAGCTTGCTCTACGATGTCACAACCTCTTCTAAGATGTTGCAAAAGTGTAGGAGACTGGTGACGGCAAACATGTTGGGTGGCAGGGATGAGCGAGTAGACAAGCAAGTTAAGCAGAAATACTGGCAATGGCAATAAGACAGTTGGGCTGAATGACTTGCGAGCAATAGCTGAGTGGCTTGAAGGCCAAATAGAAAAGGGTAAAAGACAAGTGTAGAGCATAAGGCTGTCGTGCGAGCAGTTCCGGCGATTCCGGCGCCTGCATGCAAGCATCTGGCGCCAAATCCCCATGCTGGCGCCGGTGCTCGTGCTCGCACGCTGTAGTAGGGTCCCGGTTCCGGGGTCCTGGCCCTTATCCTGCTGTACCCCACCATAGCTATACACATTCCCTTCTGCCCTCTCCAACGCCAGCATGCGGGAATGCTGCGGGCATCCCGCACTGCTCGCCGTGCTGCGAGCATTGCAAGCATTCCCACATGCTGCATCGCCCGCAACAAGGCTGTAGGGGATGCAGAGGGGGAGATGTGTGCGAAGGGGAGAATGACAGACCTCAAATCCCGCCACATTCGCTCGATGTATAGCTCATTAAATGCGTATAAGTCGCAGCTGTCAGAATATGTATAATACATCCTGTAAATAAATTATATAGGTCCTCAAACCAAGCAATTACTGTTTCAGAATATTCAGGAGAGTCGCACCCCTTTCTCTGCCTCACAGGAGAGGAAATATACAGGCGTAAGAATGTATTTAGAGTCTGTCTATTATGTGCGAATTACTGACAAAGTCTCAAAGGATTCCAATCAGTAGAACATAGCGGACTTTGCCATGGTCCATAATATATTCCCCCTATGTCACCACTGCTGTGACAACAGAACAAGACCTACTGTCAGGTTTTGGGTGAGTGTTGTCTACTCATGATATCCATGTTCATTTGTATACCATTCATTTCACTCATAGCTTCACTGTACATACATTACCTTTTGTACAATTTGTTCTGCATGTTCATTGCTCTCTTGCCTAGTAAATGTCCTGTACTTACATATGAGCGGGGTAAAGCTAAAAACTGATGAGATTATCACTAGAAGAATCAAGCAGTCTGAACATATTGTACTCATTGAACTTCCTTAGAGATGCCCCATTAGTGCTGTAGCAGGGCAGATTTATCGATTTCTGGCCCTACCAGGCATCTGTCCCCCCTTTTGTCTCACTTCCCATGCCTCAATAAGGCTGAGATTTGACAGAGAGCCTCTTGAGTGGTTTATATAACTATCGCATACAGGGGAGCGATATTTCCACGGCTAGAATTGTCAGTCTGTGTGGCGCTTTATAGGGGTGAAACTTTCTGGGGACATTGCACATCGATTCCACAGCCAATGTAATTTATTTATGTAGTGTGTGCTATGTGTTCCGGAAGCTGGGAATTCTCTCTATTTAATGAGCTTTGAATCATTACGATATGATGACTTTAGAGGACACTTGATTTTACCATTGAAGCTCATAGTAAGCAACTCTTGCAGTAAAGTTGCGCGCACGCCAGCGTTTGATTGTCAATCAGGCTAGTTTTTTTTGCGAGCATATGCGGGTATATCAGCGCTAATTATGCGGGCATTGCGGGATGCCCTGGCGGAATGCCTGCACCAAAATCCTGTGCTGGTGCCCGCGCCCGCTGCTCGCACACGGGTATTTGCGGGTATTTGTGCCTGCAAATGCGAGCATTCCCGCATGTGGGTTGCTCGCGCGACAGCCTTAGTAGAGCAAGCTGGGTAGACCAGGCTTGCTCAGGCTTGAATATATAGACAATGGGCGCACAGCCCAGACAAAACAAGAGCGTACATTGAGTCAGACTCGCACAGCATAAGGCATGTAGTGCAGTGATGTCACGCGGGTACAATTGTGGGAATCCTGCATAGGAAAACACGGCAATTTTCCTATGCAGGATTCCCGCGATCGTACCTGCACGACAGCACTAATGTAGCGAGTCATACAAAACAAGGCAGTGTCTGATGAGCACACAGCGCAAGTCAGAAAAAAGACACACAGCCAACAAGGGCGTAACATAATAGTACCCAGAGTGAACTAGATTTGACCCAGACCACCCTATATTAGCCCCAGAGCAACCTAGATTTGACCCAGAGCCAGCAGATATTTGACCCAGAGCTATGCTAGATTTGACCCAGACCCAAGCTAGATTTGGCCCAGAGCCACTCTGGATTTGACCCAGAGCCACCATGGATTTGACCCAGACCTGCCTTGGATTTGGCCCAGAGCCAGCTTGGATTTGACCCAGAGCTAGCCAGGATTTGCCCCAGCCCTACTGTAGATTTCACCCAGAGTGCAAGAGATAGAAGGGGGGGGGAATAGGGGTAATGAGAGCAGGGGAAATGCCAGCAGGGGGGAATGAGCACTTGAGTGCATGAGTGAAGGGGATATAGGAGATAGGAGATAGGGGATAGGGGGATAGGGTGAAATGTGAGCAGGGGGGATGAGAGTCAGGGGGATGAGAGTAGGGGGGATGAGAGCAGGGGGGAACAAGTGTAGGGGGCAGGGATCAGGGGAATGTGAAGTAGGGGGGATAGGGGGATAGGGGGATAGGGGGATAGGGTGATTACAGACAAGGGAGAGGGGGTAGGGCAGTTGTATGATATTATTTGGAGCACAGGGTAAAAATATAAATGATGCAGAGAGACATTGAAGTCCTGGAAATGAAATTAGAAAATCATTTGCTGCAATGTTCACAAAGATATAGTCAGAATGAATTCCAAGAGCCAAGTCTTTTTTCTGGAAAACTTTCAGAATGTTGAGATATAACAATGACAATCCTCAGAAGATGTGGACAATGTCATATGGATGCATCTTGAGCCTGGCAGACTGGTATTTGGGCTGGAGAAATGTTATGGTATGGATGTTAAAGATGTCAGGCCAAAGTTGGGGTGGGGATTTGGCACCCGCGCGCCAAAGTGAGCCCCTCAGAGGCCAATGTGGCCCCCACGCCAGCTCCCATGTGCCGAAGTGTGGGATTTTGGCAGCATTACTGCACTTTGCGGGAATGCTTGCACTTAGCAAGATTCCCACATTTCCCAGACTTCAAATCCCATCACGACTGGACAGTTTATAGCTCATTGAATGCGCATAATTTGCCGCTATCGGAATGTGCTTTTACGCTTGAGGAAATAAGTTATTAACGCAGACCTCCCTGACTTATATTGAGCATTTATGAGATTCATCTAGTGATGCGAATACCTTTCTCATAGTAGATAGATCAGGTGTAAAAATTCACAGATCATATGAATCAGCAGTTGTGGAGATATGGCAGGGGGGAGTCTCTCCAGCCCCTATTCCCCCTATGTCTTCCAAGCAAGAGGAACAAGGAAGTTCTACACAATTTCAATGAGTGCATCTTTCCCTGAATAGCTAATAACCTCAGTACACCCAGAATCTCACTCATAGCTACTCTGGATTCATGCGAACTACTATGCACTCCAGTGAGAGCGTGTACATACTATATGGCAGGTGTTTCCTTAGTTTGCTTTCTGAGATGAGGTGAAAATAGTTGTTCTAATGATGTGAACTATGGCAATCAAGTGCTCTGAGCATAATTTACTCATTGGAATTCTCATATTTACGTCAGATATTGCTGTATGAGGGGGATCATGGTGGTTTACACCCCTTTCCCCCTTTGTTTTGATCAGTTCAACTGCTTACCATGCTCCAATCCTTCGGAAACTTCTTATTTACTATCCAATGGCATGGGCCCACCCATTATGCACAAGGGAGCGGCATTCCCCTGGAGGGGTTCACTAGTGCATGTGGCGCTTTTTAGGGGTAATTCCCCTCTAAGAGTATTTCTGTGATATCTCAGCCAGAGAAATTTATCTCACAGGAGTGTGCTATATTATCTGAAAGCTGTGATGTTTGTGCATTTCTGAGCTCTTACACATGGGTTTGTGGGAACATTGGGGGACATGGTAATTTCTGGACTAGGTCCTGAAAAACACTCTTGCAGAGTATTTCAACACAATCTTGGCCAAATAGACGGAAATAAAATGCAGAGAAATTGTCGAAATATGTGGGAGCTGTGGGCGCTTATGTGCCACTATTTGCGGGAACTTTGGTCAGGAATTGAGCTGTTGGCAGCCAATCTTGCTCCTGCAAGGCGGAAATTTGCAGGAAGACCACTTGGTGGAGTCTGGCACTTCTGTGTGCCGATATTTTGGCCCAACATCCTTAATGGATGTCTCAAGGACTGGATTTGCAAATATGTCCAAACAGGTGGCTGTGTCATAGCCCTCTCGACTTGACTTAGGTGTGTTTTGACGTGAGTTGTTGAGCTATCAAGTGGCGTTCTACAAGCTCTTTAGTCCTGACGATGGACTTAAGAGATACAATGTTGAGGGCTAAACCCAAAGTGTTGAGGAAGTAGTATACAATGCGATCTCTACTCTTAAGAGTATTGGAGGATGGTACAAGTGATGCACTAAAGCCTTCACTTATAGTACTCTCCTGCCTTCACACCTATGAGGGGAGATTGACAAGGTAGAGCAAGCCGGAGATCCCAGGCTTGCTCACCCTTCTTTTTATACACAGGAGGCGTACAGCCTTGTAAGTACATGTGAAAGACAATCTACCAGTAAGAAAGTACAGAAGCACAGGGTGCAATGCAAGAGTCATCATGAGGTGTAGTCTGTGCATAAAGACCAAAGGAGAGCTTGTGGTCAGACGTTGTAAGCCATGAGTTGTGTCCATGCAAGTCAAAGGCCAGGCCTTAGGTGAGAGAAGGGCACATAAATAAAGGAAACAGTCCGGTGGGTTACAACAGGCTGTAGGTGTTTTGGGTATGGATGTTGTGCAAGCAACCTGTGTGTGGGACTGCTTGCTTTTGCAGGCATAAATACTTGCAAATACCAATGTGCAAGGGGCAAGCGCGGGCACCAGCATAGAGATTTCAATGCAGGAAACCACCAGATGCTCAATGAGAGACCTGCACTTAAGTGTCAGAGTTGCCGCAAATGCCTGCAAATATTTGCAGGCCGATTTATAAATAAACAAACAAAAGCATGCAAATTTACTGCCTGGGGGGCTCAAATGTGCACACTGAGGAGAATGAGTGCACCAGAGACCTATCACATTCTCTAGATTTTAAGCTCATACAATGTTCATAAAGCACAGCTCTCAGATTATATATCTTATAAGGATGTCGTGCGAGCAACCCGCAATGCCCGCACCAATACGAAACAGGGTTCCCAAGACCCTATTTTGTATTGGTGTGGGCACTGCGGGTTGCTCGCGCGACATCCCTAATATCTTACATGTCTACAAAAAGTTGTCCTGGTGGGAAAATACCCCTGAAAAGCGCCACAAGCACTCAGGAGTCCCACCAGGGGAACTCTGCTTATATAGACAAGGGTGTATAGCCCAAACCAAACAAGAGTATACAACAAGTCAAGACTTGCACAGCATAAGGCATGTGACAACTCATACAAAACAAGGCAGCATCTGACAAGTGTGCAGCACAAGACAGACAAAAGAAGCACAGCCAAGAGAAGTGACACAGGTCATGAGCCACAAGAAAACAACAAGCCACAAGAAGAAAGAATGCAGTGGGTCGTGACAACTTGGACCCTTGTGTCACAACCTCTTCTAAGACATTGCGAGAGTGCAGGAAACTGTCAATGGCGGATGTATTGAGTGGCAAGGACGAGTGAGTGGGACGGCGAGCTAAGCGGAAAGGCTGGCAACAACGATAAGACAGATATTTACTGAATGACCGGTGAAGAGGGCTAGTGGCTGAAGAGCCTAGTAGGAACGGGTAAAAGACAAGTGTAGAGCAAGCTGGGTAAACTAGGCTTGCTCAGGCTCAAATATATAGGCAAAAGGGCATATAGCCCAAACAAAACAAGAGTGTACACCGAGTCAGACTTGCACAGCATAAGGCATGTGGCAAGTCACACAAAACGAGGCAGCGTCTGATGAGCGCACAGCACGAGTCAGACAAAAGAAACACAGCCTACAGAAATGACTCAGGTCATGAGCCACGAGAAAACATACAAGCCACGAGAAAATGGGGTGGGTCATGACACCTTGGTTGCTTGTGAATCCAGTAAGTATATGTCTTACAAAGTATTCTAAATCTCATTTGGATTTGTATGTATACCTGCTTGTTCAGGTGTAACGGTTTGGTGTGTCTCTGGGTCAAATACTTTGGTGTGAGGGTGAAATATAGGTGCATCTGCAATGTTTGGACCTTTGTATAATGACCCACCCTGTCCTGTGGCTTGTCCCTCCTTCCTTTCTTGTGGTTCATGCCCTGAGGCATCTCCCAATGGACGGACATCCACCTGTTGCCTCTCACTTCCTGTTGACTCATGGGCTGTGCTAGGCTGCACCTTGTCTAACTCTCAGGTACATGACTCAATTGTATGATTTGTCTGTGAGTTACTCCACTAGAATTAAAATAATTTGACAGTCAAAGTCCCTTCTCATTGGGGATATTACTGCACCAATTAAGGGTGTCGTGTGATAAGGATGTCGGGCAGAAGTTTCGGCACGCGGAAGTGCCGGACTCTGGCACGTGATATTCCCACAAATTTCCGCATTGCCGGAGTGGGAGTGGAACGAGATTGGCTGCCGACAGCTCAATTCCCGGCCGAGGTTCCCGCAAATTTCGGCACATAAGCGCCCACAGCTTCCGCATATTTCGGCATTTTCTTTGTATTTTATTGCCTTCTATTTGGCTGAGATTGTGTCAAAATACTCTGCAAGAGCGTTTTGAAGCACTCAGTCCAGAAATTCCCATGTCCCCAAATGTCACCACAAACTAATTTGTAAGGGCTCATAAAATGCGCAAAACTCACAGCTTTCAGACCATATAACACACTTGTGCTGAATAAATTTCCCTGGTTGAGATATCACAGAAACACTCTTAGAGGGGAATTACCCCTAAAAAGCGCCACATGCACTAATGAACCCCACTGGAGAAATACCGCTCCCTTGTGCAATATGGGTGCGCCCATGCTATTAGATAGTAAATACAAAGTTCCAGAAGGATTGGAGCAAGGGAAGGGGTTGAACTGATCAAAATATAGGGGGAAAGGGTCTTAAATCACTATAATTCCCCTCATACTGCATTATCCAGGACAGATATGAGGATTCCAATGAGTACATTATACTCAGAGTACTTGATTACCATAGTTCGCATCATCAGGACTATTCTTTATACCTCATCTTGGAAAGCAAACTATGGAAACACCCGCCATACAGTATGTACACACTCTCACTGGAGTGCATGTTAGTTCACATGAATCCAGAGTAGCTATGAATGGGATTCTGGGTGTACTAAGGTTATCAGCTATTCTGAGAAGGATGTACTCATTGGAATAGTTTAAAACCCCCTTGTTTCTCTTGCTTGGCAGACATAGGGAGCATAGGGGCTGGGGAGATTACCCCCTGTTATATCTCCACAACTGCTGATTCATAGACCCTGTAACTTGATACACATAGTCTATATACCATTGAGAAGGTATTCGCATCACTAGATGCAACTTATATGTGCTCAATATAAGTCAGGAAGGTCTGCGATTGTCAATGATTATTTATGGATCGGTATTCTGCCGATTACTATGCGTGAACAAGTTATTTCCGCACGCGTGAAAGTACATTCAGATAGCTGCGAATTATGCTCATTTAATGAGTTCTTAATCATCTAGTTGTGGTGGGTTTTGAGGTGAAGGAATTGCGGGAATCTCGCTAAGTGCAAGCATTCCGGCAAAGTGCAGAAATGCTGACGAAATCCGGCACTTTGACGTGTGGGAGCCGGTGTGGGTGCGAGATTGGCCTTTGAGGGGCCAACTTCGGTGTGCGGGTGCCGAAATCCTGCAGAAACTTCGGCCCAACATCCTTATCGTGTGAGCAACCCGCACGCAGGAATACCCGCATTTGTGGGCACAAATACCCGCTGCACACGCCTATGGGCAGCAGGAAGTCTCGATAGCTATGGACAAGTACAAGAAACCCTGGGTCACTTGATCCCCTACTACACCACAAATACCCGCGTGCAAGCAGCAAGCGCCAGCACAGGATTTTGGTGCAGGCATCCCACAATGCCTGCAAAAAGATTAGCCTGATTGTCCATCAAACACTGGTGTGTGTGCAACTTTACTGTGACAGTTGCTCACAATGAGCGCCAATGGTAAAATTAAGTGTCCTCTAAAGTCACCACATTGGAATGATTAATAGCTCATTAAATAGAGAATATTCGCAGCTTCCGGAATATATAGCACAGACTGTATGAATAAATTACATTGGTTGTGGAATCAATGAGCAATGTCCTCAGAAGATTTAACCCCTAAAAAGCGCCCAACAGACTAAAAATTCTAGCTATGAAAACATTGCTCCCCTGTATGCGATTGTTATATACAGTATTCAGGAGGCTCTCTGTCAAATCTCAGCTTTATTAAGGCATGGGAAGTGAGACAAATGGGGGGAAAGATGCCTGGTAGGGCCAGATATCGATCAAACTGCCCTACCACAGCGCTAATGGGGCATCCTTAAGCAAATCCAATGAGTACGATGTGTTCAGAATGCTTGGTTCCCTTAGTGATATTCTCATCAGTCTTTAGCTTTACTTCACTCAGATATAATTACAGGACACTTTCTAGGCAAGAGAGCTATGAACATGCAAAACTAATCGTACAAAGTACAGTATGTACAGTGAAGCTATGCATGAGATATATGGTATACCAATGAATATGGGTATTCTTAATAGATCCCACTCACCCAAAACCTGGTAGTATGTCTTCTTCTGTTGTCACAGCAGGGGTGACATAGGGGAAATATATTATTGCCTATGGTATAGCCCACTATGTTCCACTGATTGGAATCACTCGAGACTTTGTCAGTAATTTGTACATAATAGATAGACCCTGAATACACTCTTATGCTAGTAGATTCCCTCTTCTGCAAAGCAGGGAAGGGGAAGCAATTCTCCTGAATATCCTGTAACAGTAATCACTCGGTTTGAGGACCTACATAGTTTATTTACGGGATTTATTGTACATATTCT
>MU132195.1:43425-57441 GCA_015039395.1 Ceratobasidium sp. AG-I
CAGACGCTGCCTCGTTCTGTATGACTTGCCACATGCCTTATGCTGTGCAGGTCTGACTCGATGTACGCTTTTGTTTTGTCCGGGCTGTACGCCCTTGGTCTATATATTCGAGCCTGAGCAAGCCTGGTTTACCCAGCTTGCTCTACACTCGTCAATTACCCTTTTCTATCCAGGCCTTCAAAAGCCACTCAGCTATCACTCGCCAGTTATTCAGCTTAGCTGTCTTATCGTCTTCGCCAGCATATTTGCTTGAACTCGCTTTATTACTCGTCCCAGCCACCCGATACGTCCGCCGTCGTCAGTCTACCATCCGTTCGCAACATCTTAGAAGAGGTTGTGACAGTTGGCGTAGAGCTCACCGTAGTCTATCCCTGGACGCTGGGAGAATCCCCTGATTACCAGCCTTGAGCAACGACGCACAATCTCGTTGTCTCCTAACGCTGTCTTTCCTCGCTTCGCCACGTTGACCCATCGCGAGTCCATGAGATGTGCGCCCGGCGGGAGATCACAGATCTCAAATGTTCCCATTTCCCCAAACTTCCCAATCTCCTTGTCCCTGGAGCTACTCCACAGGGGTGCGTCCGGTCGGGTGAGTGTTTCCTCGTACGTGGGGTGATCGTCATCATGGATACGTTCATTCGCCTTGAGCGCCGCGAGGTTTCCGTACCCTTCGTCAACCGTCACCAGTTGGTCTTCAATATCTGCCTCGCTTCCCACCGGCTCTGTTGCAGGGATCGGGGAGCGTGGAGGAGAACGCTCGGTCTCCATGTCGTTGTTTGCAGAAGGTAACCCCGCGCTGTCCATGGTGGCGTAGTTCTGGCCCTTCCGTACCCTGCTGGATTGCCTGGCGGGGGCCGCTGGTTCTCGTTGCCATTTCGGCTTTCTCGGTGCAGGTGGTACTGGCGTGGATGAGGTAACGGGCTTAGGAGGGGGAGGAGTAGCGGGCCGCTTGGCAGCCGGCTGAGACTCGGGCTTCACTGGCGTGACAATCAGAACAGGCGCGGCGGTCGAAGATCCCACCCCCCCATCAGCCGGCAACTCCGCCTCATCCTTATCATCCTTGGACTCGGGACCCCCGCAACCGGCGCAGGTGGTACAAACACGACATTCCGAGACGCCAGGACCAGTCGAGACTCCGGCTTGTAATAGCAAAACGCGCGCGAATCCTCAGAGAAACCCATGAACCGATACTTGTTCGCATGACAGTCCAGTTTGCGTAACGACCCGGACTGGTCAAGCACCCACATCTCCGCCCCAAATTCCTCCATATGCCGCAGGGGCGCCACACGCCCATAAAACATCTCGTACGGGGTCTTCCCTGTCGCCTTCGTGGGCATGCGGTTCCTGATGTAGCACGCATGGGCTATAGCGCATTCCCACAGGAAGCGAGGGAGTCCGGCGGCGTTCAGGTTCGAGCAAGCCAGATCGAGTAGCGTCCGGTTAAGCCGCTCCGCAATCCCGTTCTGCGCTGAGCTGTGGGGTGCCGTCTGTTCGAGAAGAGTACCCTCCGCCTTTGCGTATTCCCATAGTTCCGCATTAATGTACTCTTTGCCGTTGTCCGATCGTAGCCTCTTGATAGTTCGACCAGTCTGCGTCCGCACCAACGCCTCGAAGAGCTTGTAGCACGTCCGCACCTGCTTCGTGGTCTTGATAAAATAGACCACCGAGAGCCTTGAGTACACGTCTATGAACGCGACGTAGTACCTGTTGTGTTGCAGGGATTCCACTTGTGACGGTCCCCATACATCCGTGACCACCAGGTCGCCCACTCCAGCTACCGCGTTTGTTGCCTCCCTGGGGAAGGGCGTGACGTGCATCTTCCCCATCACACAGGCCTTGCAGAAGTACTCCTTGCTCGAGCCAGGCGTGACCTTGAACTCGGTAGGGTTTTCCCGCACAATTCGTTCCACGGCCTGTTGGTGGATATGCCCAAAAACACGGTGTAGCTGCTCCCATGTACGGGTTTTCACCGCTGGGGGTAGCCCAAGTGTCACCTGCAGCGCAACCGAGTAATCTAGATCCCCATGGGCAACCACCTGAGCGCAGTAGAGATTCTGTGTCTCCGGCGATCGTTTTCCGAACCCAAACACGTCGCTGCTGTTGGGGATGATGAGAAGCACCCGGCTTCCTTCAAACATTGCACGTGCACCGTTCTTGCTGAGCCTCGGGAGTGAGATCAAGTTGTCGTGGAAATCCGGGACGTGTGCACAGTCTTTTAGTGTTACTATCGTCCTTTTCCCGTTGGGTGCAATGAAGCAGACTGGTACGTCCCCTCTCCCAAGGATTGGAACTGAGCCAGACACACCCCTGACGCTCTGTCCAGGGGTCTCGTAATAAAGTCCAAAGGCATTCTTATTGACGACAAAATGGGCGTTGGCGCCCGAATCTACAAGCCAAGCTGGGTCTCTCCCAGGCGGTCTACTTCCTTGGCCGTTATCCAGGGCCATGTGAGCAAAATCGTATGCAACAAAGGCTTCTCCCCCTGCTTGGGCTGCCTCTTTCGACACCTCCGGCGAGGGGGTTCCACCCTGTGCAACGTTTGCCTGTGCCCCCTGAGGGCGCCATTCCCTCTTGGGTTTCCCTGCTGCTTTGTTCCTGCATTCGTACTCCTTGTGCCCCTTGATCCTGCACCAGTTGCAGTGTCCCTGGAAGGCATTGCCTTGAGCGCTCGATGACGTGGACGTTTGATTGGAAGTGGACTTAGCTATGTTGGCTGCCTCCACTCGAGCGGCGAACGCCTTTTCCTCATTCTCATTGCTCTCCCGGCGTTGTCCCTCCGCCGAGATCTTCAATAGGATGGAGAGGGCGATTGGACGATTCTTCTCTTCTTTCTTCAGGTCCATGGTCTGGAATTCGGCGTGTAGAGTTTGAACGAATATGTCCCAGGATTTAGGGAGGGACGCAAGAAGGAAGATGGCGTAGTGGAAAGAGGTGGCAAGAGAGGCATTGATGGCGCGCAGCCTGTCGCAGTAATTCTGCATTTCGCACAGATGGTCCTCAATCTTTTCCCCTTCAAGCATGCGGCGGCCAGTGAGTCCCCTGATGTTTGTGATAATGGTAGTGATATCGTTGATCTCGTATGTGCCTGTCAGGCGTTGCCACATGTCCCCAGCGCTCTCAGCAGAACTGACTGTTGCATGGATGCTCTCAGACAACTTAGCTGTGATGGTGATGAACACTTTCGCATCCTTAACCTCCCACGCCTCAATGTCTTCTGCCTTCGCCCCAGGCGATGGCTTCCCGTTTGTGGCTGGGTCGGCGTCTAGGAACGGTTTGACTTTGTTGGCAAGGGCCCATTGTAGGACGGTAGCCTTCCAACCCTTCCAGTTGTCCGCTCCTGTCAGGATAGCGGCGACCTCTAGCTTCGTGAATTTTTCATCAGCCATGCTGGTGATGGCTCCTGGTTTCGAGGTGACGGCAGGTGCCCCTGGATTGGGACCTGTAGCTGTGGATGATGATGGTGCCGCGGTGGACAGTGCTGCTGGGTTGGGGTTCGATGTAGGAGTTGACGGCCTAGTGGTGCCGGACATACAATGTACAGTAAAATAAGCTAGTCGATCGAGTAATCAAGCTAGTTGTGGACGGGGCTCATAACCTGTTGACTTCTTAGCTTTAGGCGATGTACCAGTCTATGCGATAAAGCCTTAGACTATAGGTAATCCCACAAGTGTAGAGAGGTGCAAGCAGATGTATATCAAGACGATGGAGAGTCTGGCTCTCCAGAGACCACTCCTTAAATACATGTGAGAGGCATAGCAAAGAACAAACATATACACGCAACGAGTCATTCGGAAATGTCCATGTCTGACTCAGACAGGCCTGAGTCAGACTCGCACATAGCCTCCCCATAAGAGCACAAAGGAGAAGACAGGCGCACAGCCAAACGACAAGCAAGGGAAAGATAAGCACAATCAGGCAGATAGTCCGTAACAGGCTCGGACACAGTAACAGTAACATGTATGAGGTGTGTCATGCGGTCAGCATTGCCCACTGTAGGAAACCCGAGCTCGAAGAACTCAGCTAGGGCGTCTGTGGGAGTCATATCCCAACAGGAAGTGTGCCGGAAACCGGCATTCCGGCGTGCAGGTGCGGGTGTGGGTGCGGGATACCGGCAAAATACCCAGGCGACATCCTTAATGAGGGGGAAGTTTGTTGAATTCTTCTTCACCAAACACCTTGAGGTATTAGTGATAGGCCGGAGGTATTTGGTCTGTCAGAGGGACTTGGGGTAGTTCATAAGGCTCGTCCATGGCTGCTAGGGTTTCTTCAGGGGGGTTACAGTTCTCGTTGCAGAATTGATTTGGGAATGTGATTTCTCTTGTTTCCCAATTGATTGCAGGGTTGTGATGACTGAGCCAGCGTAATCCTAGTACCATGGGGTAGGTTCCAAGGTCACAGACTAGGAAGCTGCTGGGGGATTTGTGGGTTCCAATTCTGATAGGTAACTCTACTCGGTGCCAGACCTTTCCTGACTTAATAGAGGACCCATCTATTGTTCTGAGGGTTTTTGGGGTATCAAGAGTGATGAGGGGTAGCCCCCACTTTTTAACCAGGGATTGATTGATGGAATTTCTGGATGCCCCAGAGTCTACTAGGGCTTCAGTGGTTTTTTCCGCTTTTCCAGCAAGTGTATGAATGGTGGTGATGAATTGATTTGTGCTTCCAATCGCAAGACATTCTATGTTATTACATTTGCCAGAAGGGGTCAGAGTGCGTGCGGCAGCGTCCGACCTCAATCTTTTCCCAACACCAAGTCCTTGTCCTCACTCTCAATTTCCTCTGTTTTGGCGGCATTTCCTGATTCCTTCTTTTCCTTCTTAACCTCCGCCTTTCCTTCCTTTGGGAGTTTCCATCCTGTCCTACACTCAGAGAACCCATGTCCTGCTTTCCCGCATTTGATACAGACTCCAGCGGCCTTGCGTTGGTCCTTTTCTGCTTTATCCACAAAATTGGGGGATTCAGACAGGGGGACTCTGGTGGTGCTGGTTAGGGATGTTGTGCGAGCAACCCGCATGCGGGAATGCTTGCATTTGCGGGCACAGATACCCGCAAATACCCGCATGCAAGCAGCGAGCGTGGGCGCCAGCATGGAAATTTCGGTGCGGGAAACCCGCACTTAAGTGCTAGGGTTCTCGCAAATGCCCGCAAAGATCTGAGGGCAGATCGATAAGTAAACGCGCGAATGCGTGCAACTTTACAAGCCCGGGGGGCTCAAAGTGTGCACGCTGAGGAGAATGGGTGTACCAAATTCCCGTCACAATCTCTTGATCTTAGGCTCATAAAATGCGCATACATTGCAGCTCCCGGAATATATATATTACATGTCCACAATAAATTATTCTGGGGGAGGAATACCAGATCTCTCTCTGGGGGAAATTACCCCTGAAAAGCGCCACAAGCACTAAGGAGTCCCACCAGGCAAACTCTGCTCCCTTGTGCACAGTATTTTCTAGCATATTATAGCACTCTATATACAAGTTCTCAGCCTGATTGGATCACTGAAAAGTACTCAGATAGGGGAAACAGTATGAATAGGGGTAAATACTGCCACAGATTGCTTTGTACAGTAAGACTGGGGAGGTTAGAGACAATTCCAATGAGTACATTATGCTCAGAATGTCTTCTTACCATAGTTCGCTAGTTTGAAACACAGCTGATACTCAGATCCTGTGAATCATACAAGGGGAATATGTTTGGAGTATATGGAACACTTGGAACTCAGGACAGAGCAGTTCACATGCATCAGGAGGTGCTATGAATGAGATTCTTGCTATAGTGTGGTTTTCAGATTTGCTCATGATTCTCTATGATTCACATTTATCTAGAAATGCTTAGCCCTACTGCTATCATAAGGGTAGGGGGATAGGGGTAGGATCCCCCCCTCATTCGCATATCTTCCTTTCTGCTCATGTGATTGTTTTCAGACTTGGTATATACCCTCTAGGTAACTTCCAGCATAGGATCGCTAGCATAAGTGCATGATTAAATGTCTTGTCTGACTGCATTGAGGGCTGCGATATTTGTGTATTATCCCATGAATGTATTTTGCGGTTTTCTGTAGCTCAACAAATTAATTCCGCTGGCGTGAAAGCATATTCCGAATCCACTGATTTATGCGCGTTTAATGAGCATTTAATCACTGAATTGTGATGGGTTTTGAGGTCGGTCATTTTCCCCTTCGCACACTAACACCACTCTCGCAGCTCCTACAGACATGCTGCGGGCATGAGAGCATGCGGGAATGCTCGTGTAACCCGCTAGGACCCGCATTGATGCGAGCAGTGCGGGTTGCCCGCAATTTCCCGCAATTCCCGCATGCGGGCGCAGGCGCCAGTGCCGGATTGGGAATTTGGCGCCGGATTCCTACATGCGAGCGCGGGAATTGCGGGAACTGCTCGCCCGACATCCTTAGTGCTGGTAGTTGTGCTGGTGTTTGTCCGAGTGTTTGTGGAGGTCGCAGTTTTATGTGTTTGGCGTTGTGGGCAGCTCTCCTCATTTTCTCGGCGGATATTATCAACTCGCAGGCTTTCATCAATTAGCTCCTGGAGTGTTGTAGGAGGGTCTTTTAGGTATGAGACTGTCTCCCTGACTTTGAAGTGGAGCCCCTTGGTGTAATGATCCATCAGGGAGGAGTTGTCCCAGCCAAGTTCTGCTGCATGGGTCTGGAATTCCGTGGTATAGTCGGCAGCAGTCCCTGTTTGGGTAAGGTTTGCTAGTTTTCTGGCAGCCGCTCTTCGTGCATCAGGGTCTCCGAAGGCTGTTTTGAAGGCCTCTCCTAGGGTGGTAAGGGAGGTAGTGGTGCCGCTTAGTCGCATGCCAAGGACTTGTTCCATCAGAGGCTTGGCCCAATCTGCTGCTGCCCCTTTTGTATTGCTTAGAAGCATTAACATCTTCTCCCGTTCTGAGAGCCTAGCAAATTTGCCTTGCACAAACACCAACATCATCCTGAGGAGCCATTGCTTTGCTCCCTTTCCCTTATCTTTTCCCTCATAGGCTTCTGGTAGCTTGAACTTTGCTTTTGATGAATCGTCCTCGCTGTCTGTTTCTTCCTCGTTCACTCTCTCCTTCTTCTTTCCCTTAGGGTCTTTAGGTGGGATTTAGAAGAGTCCTGTGGGGGATGGGCCAGAGGGTCCTGCAAGACCCCCTGGAGGAGCTGACTGTATGCAGGGTACTGCAGCAATGGAGTCGACGACCCGGATGAGACTGCTGAGGTCTG
Organism: Ceratobasidium sp. AG-I; assembly: GCA_015039395.1. Taxonomy (NCBI): domain Eukaryota; kingdom Fungi; phylum Basidiomycota; class Agaricomycetes; order Cantharellales; family Ceratobasidiaceae; genus Ceratobasidium; species Ceratobasidium sp. AG-I. Next base: position 50,642 of record MU132195.1, read on the forward strand.
TGGTGTGGGAGTCTTGTATGTTGTGTATTCCGCTAAGCTCGCGCTGGATATCCACGAGTAGGGAGTATATCTCGAAGTTGGTGGGTTCTTGGTTAGGGTCCCGTTGCTGGGCCCGTGGGGCAGAAGTCGACGCTCTAGTGGTGTTATCGTCTTCGTCGTTGCTGTGACCATGCTCCCGTCCTCGGCGGGAGTGGGATGCGGCGTGTGCTTCTCTAGCGAACATTGAGTTAAGGATGTCGGCCAGGTAACCTGGCCCCGGGTTTTGCGGGAATTCTGCCTGGAAAAACCTGAAAAAACCTGGCCCCGGGCACCGGGCCCGAGCGTGGGCACGAGCAAAATCACAGGGATTCCCAGCGGGTTGCCCGCAGATTCCCGCGATTAAGCGCCGTAAAACCCGCCAATGCCCGCCGTTTTGCGAGAATACCCGCAACCCGCATCCAGCTTTTTAATGCAATTTATTTCATACTTTTCCGCTCACTCGTTCTCTCTCGCGTGCATGTTTTTCGTGAAGTCACTTTGTAGTACTAACACTCTGTATTTGACCAACCATGAAACCCACCACAATGCAAAGTGTGATACATCATTAAATAGAGATAAATCACAGCTATCCAACCATATACAGCACACCCTCAGAATAATTAATTACACTGGAGAAAAGGGGGAAATACTCCTGGGGGATATTTACCCCTAAAAATGCGCCACATGCACTAAGGAAATTGACCGTAGATATGCCGCTCCCCTGTGCGCGATCATTTCTTCCATGTTACGGGATACCATATACCAAATATCAGGATGTTAGGATCCCTGGAAGGTATAGAAATAGGAGAATTGGTGCTCAACAGGGGGAAATCCAGTATTAGATGCAGTCTGGGGCCAGAACAAGAGCAGTCGAGGAGACTCCAATGAGTACATTCTACTCAGGATTGAATTCTGCATATATGCGATGTGCTTCAATTTCTAAACTTTTGTTCATTCATCATGTCCTATGTACCAGCCTTGTATGTCTATGATAGCTACTATGGGAATACCTATAAGGAATACACCTGTTCTCACTCATTCAGTGGATGTGATAAGTTCAGAGCCTGTATATACAAGTGATCAGATTACATTCTATATAATACTGAGATTATGAAGAGCCTGGCTGGTGAACAGCAAGACTTTAGAGGGGAATAGGGGTATTCCCAGATTTGTGCAACAGTTCAGACACTTCCTATGATTGGATTGGGCTGAAACCTGGCACAGACATGAATAAAGGTCTCTGAATATATATTATGCCCTCACGCTGGGGTTAGGCGGTCTGTGCGCGGCTAGCGTGCGCAATTAGCTGTATCCTGGATTGTAATTCCCATTTTCGAGTGCGTTACAAATTTCTTTCAGACATGAGATATAAATGGGCAGAATCCCCTGATTTATGCGCATTTAATATGTGGCAAAGAGAGCCAAGTAGAAAAGGGTAAATGACGAGTGTAGAGCAAGCTGGGTAAACCAGGCTTGCTCCGGCTTGGATATATAGGCAAAAGGGCATACAGCCCAGACAAAACAAGAGCATACATTGAGTCAGACACACACAGCATAAGGCTGTGACAAGTCATACAAAACAAGGCAGCGTCTGATGAGTGCACAGCACGAGTCAGACAGAGAAGCACAGCCAAGAGAAGTGACTCAGGTTGTGAGCCACGAGAAAAAGACAAGCCACAAGAAAGGAAAAAGGGGTGGGTCATGACAAGGACGCACTACGTAGGAACTTGGTTCCTCTGTAGAAAGGGGCAGGCTTTTTCACTGTAAGGGTTATAGGGACCAGGTCATGTGACCTGGTCCTGCAGCTTTAGTACAACCACAACCCGGACCAGTCGTTATCTTGTTTTACATGTTTACTCTCTTTCTCGTATGAATTCACACACTACCACAGGTTACTCTCGCGTGCCTAAGACTCGTCAAGACTCCTCTACGACCTCTCCTTTCCGAGGCCCCGCTGGGGCCTTACATTTTTTTAACCTTTCACAATGTGTTTCCCCCCGGGATTCCCCGGTAAGTCACCCAGTAGCTAATTCAGCTAACATACCTACCCGGGGAACCCGGGATGCACCTAGTGCACCAATCATTGTGGGCTACGCAGCCCGCATGGAGGTCGAGGAGGCTCGACGCAGCCCCAAGTCCCATGTTGGGACCCTGAGAGACAGCAATTGGCTGCGGGAGTTGTATAGCCAGGTGCTGGCACATCGTACTCCTCAAGAGATTGAGGAGCTGGGTCGACGTGCAACCCGTGAGGTACTTAAGGATATGGGCTACAAGCCCACCCGCCGCGTCGCCGCGACGCGCAGCGACAAGGCCAGTATTGGCGGTCACGTGACCGATTTGCCTTGTCCACCACACCACATCCCCCAACCGTCACCTGCATTCCCCGCGGCGTCCAGACGCCAGAACTCCAACCACCGCTGCGATTGGAGCGTACGCCACCCACCAGCGCCAACTCCTCCGAGTCTCCAGCAGCGGGGAACCCCCGCAGGAAAATCCCTGAACGGGGTGGAGACCGAACGGCGCGAGACGCGTCGTGATGGAGAGAGCGGTGGAGGGCCGCACACAGGGAATAGAACGGTACGCCACGTTTGCCACGCGTATGGCGTCCACGTACTCACCCCTCCTGCGGAACATCAGGAGAAAATGCAGGCTTCTAAGAGGCTGGGAGAGCCCCGGAGCTGTCGGAGGTGTGCGCCCAATACGCGAGCCTCTGAGACCTTTGGAGAGCTTCGGAGAGCGCACAGCCACACCTTAGTTCAGGGGCTCAAAAGTCCAAAAATGCGCCCATACTCTTGAATTTCTATCTAGCCAGTACATTATTTTTATTTTGTTCCCAATGTGAATCTTTTCAAAAGTTACCCTAGGGGAGCTGCATGGCCACTGCATTGTATGCAACTGTGGAGCAATTCCGGGAGGGCCTTTGGATAGTAGGGGAAGAGGTCACATGACCTGTGGCTATGCCCTCTGATCACTCCCAGACACATCCTACCCCGGTTTCTCAGTCTCTCTTCTAAGTATTTAGACACAAAAAAAAAGTTGTACTATGCAAACCAATGAAAATAATTTGATTGCAATGGTTTTTAGCAAAAAGCGCTGGAAAATCCACATGTCACTTTAAATACAGGCACTAAAATGGGGCTGTGCGCTCTCCGAAGCTCTCAGAGGCTCGGGTAATTGGCCCACACCTCTGACAGCTCCGGGGCTCTCTCAGCCTCTTGGAAGCCTGTAATTTCTCCTGATGAACCTATCCGTGTTGAACCGCTCGTCCGAGCTACGCCGAAGCCCATCCGTTTCGCCGACCTGAGCGTATGTGCGGCGCGCCCGGCTAGCATGGGGGCTGAGCGGTCAGCCCCTCGACCCGTACGGGCCCACGTACGAGAGGCCGAAACGCAGGTGGAACCTGGCGTTGGGGGCACCCCCACACCGAGACGCCGCAGCACGCTGCGGCCGTTTAGGCTCAGCCCAAGCTTGGCTATGCTAGCAAGGTTAGCTATGTGGCCACCTCCCGTATCAACGGGATACTCACCCCCCAACCGTGGGCAGTTTGACACAGGCGCCACATGCCGCGGCGACGAATCGCCACGAGCGTCACCTCCTGCCCCAGCCGTGCCGGACCAGACTCCGGCCATACGCCGGAAATCTGCACTCACCTGCCTCGGCGGGACGACACTTGATACTAGCTGCCGCAACGACGCTAGCCGCGACCCCGGCGCGACCCCACGACCCGCAGCGACGCCGTGCGCGTATCAACCGTCGACTGGACCAACGAATCCCGCCGGATCGCGACATACGGCCGAGAGCCCCCCGGCCTCACGGGGTGCAAAACCGGTGAGAGGCCGGACCACGACCAATACCCGCGTTCGCGGGACCCTCGACGACCACGGCGGCCACGACGGCTCGAGTAGCCGATTCACCACCGGTCACACCCCACTGACCGCACTCGCAGCTCGTAGGAGCATTACGACGAGCCAGCGGCCTAGGGATTTCCGTGGCGGCCCCTGTGGCCCGTGCCCACCCGATCCAGTTGAATTGGGACCGTACGAAGGCCCAGACGTGCCCCGAATCCCACACCGGGAATTTCAGGCGAAGGACGAGAGCACGACCGCGACACTGGTGAAACCACGCGTCGACACGTGTCCAGCCCGAGCTAAAGCACGAGCACCCGGGGTCACCATTCGTGACCGCCCAACCGCCGCGGCCGACTCCACAAGTCCACCCTCGCCCGGAGAGCCCACGCTAGTGGGCGGAGGATTTTGCCACGGCCGAAGTGGCCCCTGCGATCCTGAAGAATCGATGAGACCCGCTGCGTCCCGGTGCGCCAGTCACCCACCAGCGGAGTCAGCTATCCTGGGCCATGTGAACCGAGTAGGGCAAACGGCCGCCCAAATGCCATCACGCGAGCCGCGTACCCAAGATTACCCACTGGACATAGGAAAAACCCGGGCCGGATTTTTGAGAGGGAGGGAGCGGCGTACGGACGCCGCCGGACAACAGGCCCACACTGGGCCGAGCGGTCGATGTGGCCCCGACGGCATTTCCACGACCACACTGCAGTCGAGGTGCCCACGCCGAAGCGACAGGGCCACGTCCCAAAGGCGTACAGACGACGGGTGGTACAAACCGCCATCACCACCGGCCGAGACTGGTGCACACGACCACGGATACCAACCCCTCCGGGGGGGATTACAGACGAGGCGGGGAACCGCCGATCACTCAATAACGGTCGAGCCATTGACTCAATCACACGACGGCAACTGCCGGGAGACTCCGTATCGTATCGCCGACGGGCGGACTCGACCGCTCCCACCACCATGCTTGGCGCACGCGGGGCCGACGCGACTCAGTCGCCCCGACAAGTCCCCTGAGGGGACGTCACGTGTGCCCCCACCGCACTCTGCGGACATCCACCAGCGATGTGGAGAGGGACGCAAGCGCGGGCGAGCGCTGGGCCCAAGTGGCCACGCCAGGTGTGTGCAATCGCACAGAGAAAGGCGTACCAGTACGCTAACGGACGACCCCGTACAGATACGGGAAGCGGTAACGCGGCAGAGCCGCACCACGCATACCCGCTTTTGCGGGACTCCTACCGAACAGGGCGGAGGCGATGGCTCCTCTAGCCACCTCCTTGCCGACGGCCCACTCAATGTGGGCAATGTCGAATTCTACGACGCCGCGGATAAGCGGCGAGCCTCTAGCGGCAAGTGGGACCTGCGGAGCCGACACACGACTGTGACACCGCAGAAACAGCGCGTCAACCGGCAGTGGCGGGCTGGCGTCTGGCGCCTACTAGCCGCCCTCGCGGTATGCCTAGGTCTCCTAGGTTGGGTGGTCCTGACGAGCCGGAGGAAACCCCCGGAGCGATGGAGTCAAAGCCGCGGCATAACAAGTCGTACTGCAGCAAGCAACATAGTCCTCGCGTTCTGGGGCGGACACGCACAAGCTACGCCTCAGCAGGCGATCAGCGGTTCCGGGAACGACCCGGATTGCTTATGCCCAAATGGGGCGTTCGAAAGCCACAAACCCCGAAACGGGGTTTTGAGTGCGCGGGAAACTCCACTCGCGTCGCCGACAGGCGACATGGGACGATCAAACCTTGAGACTCACGCAATCGAACCGTACGACGGTCCAAGCCAGCCTCGAACCCCACACTGGGACTTGGAGGCGAAGGATTCGACCACGAACGCGACCAACGCGTTCACCATTCGAGCGGCCGATCTAGCACCCGCGCTGATCACTCGCGCTCGATCAAGCACCGCCGATACCTCTGCAAGTCGAGAACCCCCTCGAGGTCCCACCGGTAGAGGCCAACTTAGCCACCACGAGCTCGGGGACTCGGTCGGACCCGCTGCGTTCCGGTGTGCCAGTCGCCCACCAGCCGGGTCAATTACCAACTCCTTGTGTGGGATAGGCCAGCCAGCCGTACGACAGACATCGCGCGAGCCGCGAGCACGAGCAGGCACAATGGGCACAATGAAAATCCCCGGCGGGATTTTGAGGGGAAGGGAACGGCGAACACACGCCGTCGGACGACGGGCCCACGCCGGGCCAACCGATCTGCATGGCCCTGACGGCCAGGCAACGAAGGCATCGACGCCGAGGTGGTCACACCAGGCCAACCCTTTGGCAGCTCAGAGGCGCACCGACGACGGGCGGTGTGTACCCACATTACTATCAGTTGAGCCACGTGCACACGACGGGAACCAACCCACCTGTGCGGCGCTGAAGAGGCAAACACCACGCACGCTCGATATTGAGCTCCAGACCCTCATTGGGTGGTATGAGCGGCGTAGCCGCGTCGATTACTCAAGAACGGCTCAGCCGTCGACTCAGCCGCCCGGCGGCGACGGCCTAAGTGACGGACCGCATATTAGGCGGGTCAGACTGTCTCCGCCACAATGCTCCGTATGCACGGAGCCAACGCGACCAAGCCGCGAAGACAAGTCCCTAGGCGGGACGTCACATGATAACCAACCGCATAGTGCGGGCGCCCACGAGCAACACGGGAAGGAACGCACGAGCGAGCTCGCATATGGCCCAACGGGCCAACTTAGGTGCGTGCATACGCACGGCTTGATGCGTACCAGTACGCTAACGGGAGACGCTGTACAGATACGGGAGGAGGCGACGCGGCAAAGCCGCATCACGCTAAGGATGTCGTGCGGGGTTCTGGCGCGCCGGAATTTTCGCTTCCCGCACCCTTAAATACCGGCGATTTCCGGCGATGCGGGTGTGGGTGCGGGTGCGGGAATCCACTCAAGTGGTGCGATTCTCGGCGGGAATTC
>MU132195.1:65911-85679 GCA_015039395.1 Ceratobasidium sp. AG-I
ATGCAGGCATACAGCCACAATTTCAACTGCTTTATTCAGCACCAGTGGTGAGCGCCAATCCCACAAGATATTCACATTAGGCACTTACCAAGAAATATTCATTTCATCTGGCAATGGGGTAATGATAGCCCACAAGTCACCCACATCCTGAGGCATTGGTAGGCTGTCCAGTGGCTGCATTGATATAGCAGAGTGCACAATGGAGCTAATCTGGTCAACAACATTGGCCACTCTTGCCTGATTTCTTTCCATGATCTTGGGAACAGTAGCAACAAACTGTGTTATGTTTGGTGCATCTGGGGTTTGCTGCAAAACAAAACATATGGCAGAAGCAAGGCAAACTAAGCTTTCTTCATGTAATAGCTCATCACTAAGATTCAAACAAATCTCAATAATTGCAGCTGAAGCACTTGTTGCATATTGTCCATGCTTTCCCAGTTTTGAAAGCAAGTCAAATCCATTGCCACCTTGGCAGAAGCATCGATATGCAAGTAGATAGGAGCCTTTCAAGAGAATGATCAAGTCACCCAGTAATACTCCCATCTCATTAGCAATTCCAGATGTACTCCCAAGTATCTCAAGCAGTGATGTGAGGGAGTTCTTGCTATGCACCATGTCCCGGAATACAGTAGAATTCAGATCACCGACCCGGGTATTTCCAGGCACACTAATTGACTTGGTCCTTATTGATAGGATCCTGATTAACTCTCCTCTCTCCCTGTCATCCCACACTGTGTTGTGACCCTTAAAACTGGAAGTTGCCAGATGAATGAGCATATCCAGTTCATCACTTAAGATATCAACTGTGTAAGGGCGATTGCAAGTAATAGCATGTTGAAGCCTGGATTTGAGAGTCTTGAGGGTCACAGAAAGCAAGTTAGATCTAAGGTAGAACGGGTCAAAAGATGACCTCAGAACAAGCATAGCCATCTGTTTCAGTGCATAATGTGTAGCTTTGAGATCATTAGGGATATTTGGTACCACCCAGCTGCGCTCCATAGGCTTCATATCCTCAGGTGAAAGCAGGTTTTCAGTAACCCAGGGTTCAGTCAAAAGTGGCCAAGCTGCAGTGAGGGCATTTAGAGTGGCAAGCTCCATCTGAGGATTGGTGGCTGTAGTCTGATCACCAATCAATGTCACGAGGTTGACAAGAGGACTCTGGGTCATTCCATGGGTGCCGGGGATATCAACACAGTGAACCCAGACTTCATCACGTTGGACGTAGAGCCTGTATTGTGAGGAACAATTAAGCTGATTATGAACAGAGCACCATTGCTTCATCCACCCCGCCGAGTCCTCAATGGCTCCCAGTAGACCCATGAGCCTTTCGGGCCCAATCACTGCCTCCCCGGTGCTGTGGAAGGCCAAAAGTGCAAAGGTACGAGCAGCAGCCATGAAGTAACGCTCCAAAGACCGGGCTACTGGACTGTTGGGCTGAGCAACCGAGTGGGTACAATTGGTCATATCTATTAGATGAATAGCCGATGCGCCACCGAACGGCTCAGTAGATGTATATGATTGCCCGTAGGAAGTGATATCGAGAGCTGCAGCTCCTGTGGTAGACAATATTGCGGCATGCAACCGAAGCTCGGCGGCGGCCAAACTCGCATGCGTGTCCGCACTAAACGCAATTCCCCCAGCTATACAGTTCTCTAAAGAATCAAGCAATGCTTTAGAGGCATTAACAACTGGCGCAAGTATCTAATGAAGTCAACTTCAGTGAAACCAATCGACGTAGCTAATCATAAGTACCTACCGGTTGAGGAACATGACGGAGGACGTTGCATCTTGGTTCAATACTCTCAAGCGCCACCTGAAATTCACCCAACGAATGACTGGATGTGCCAGCAACCAACTCGGATAAGGCTGCCGCATGACTGCCATCGTCTGCTGTACTTGGCCCATCAAGAGTGTGTGGGCAGGTTGGCAACTGCTGTTCAACAAGACCGCAAAGCCGGATAAAGATGCTTGAAAGGATCGACTGATTAACGGCAATGTCCTGCGCTGATTCAAGACCCTCAAGCGGATGAGATATGTCATCTAGTCTACGGCTGCGAAGCCCAACAAGGGCACGAGAGGCACAGTCGCGATGTGTTTGGTCACGAGCATTGTCCATCAGCCACCACAGCGCGCGCAAATCCCGAGCCGTTGTCACCTCTCCCGCCGGAATCCTCAGCTTGTGAGACTTTCCGTTTGCACCCGTATATGCACGAATTGCGATGCGGAGATATACTGATATGCGGGTCACAAATGGACAGAGCTCAAAGACTGCACCGCAGAATATAGTACCCAAGTATAGCACTGCTGTGACGCCGATAATCAATGCGAGTACGACTGCAATAACCTGATCCAGGAGCCACAAGTATATGACCAAGCCGAGCGCAAAACACACCAAAGACACGTGCAAAAGGGTTGGCAGAAAGTCCAAGATGTGTAGAGCACGCCACGATTCCAAGGCGTCCCACCGCGCCTGGCGCTCGAGTGCAAAGTCATGCGGTGCTTTGGCATAGGATCCGATAAATTCGTTGATCCACTCCTTGGCGGTAATGGCAAGCAAGGCGGCTGAGAGTGAGAGCGCCAACGCAACGAACCACAGACCATTGACCCAGCGAGCTGAAGCAGCAACAACAAAGGGCCTAGCCGTTACAGGAATACTAGAACCGTGTAGTAATCCGACTTCAGTGCGCTGCTGAGACTGCGCAATGAGTAAAAGAAGTGCGGCGGATGTCGCAGCATGGTCCTCCTGTAATAAGCCAGTGGACTCGATGAGGAAAGCGGTCAGGATGGCCGAAAACAACGCAGCCTGTAAGCCTGTCAGTGTCTCGATACTCATTTGAACTCTTCTCAAAGCACTTACGAAAATCAACATGGTGTCGAGATTCGCATTTCGGCATTTGGCTAGCTCTTGGTCGCAGTCCTTGGCTTCAAGCATGTATAACCTCCATACGGACGCGTCAGGGTTCAGCTCTTCGCCTGGAGGATCAACCGACACCGGATCCTTCGTCTCGGTGTCCGGTGGCTTAGATGCCGTTTGCGCTGGGACATGAGGTACCGAGGCGTCGTGAACCTGCTGATACAAGTCAATTTCACGTACCAGAAGACACTACGCCCGCCTTATCTCAACGCACTCACCGATTCACTAGACTTGGTACCGAAACCACGCCGTGGGTTAGTGAAGTTAAGACTTATCTCCTTGAACTATGCACGAGACGTAAGCTACCGCAGATATTGTCCTGGAACGTCATACCTTCATGAGACTTAGTTCTTTGTACAATCTAACTACTAGATACGATGCTGCGGAGATCTGGTGGTGGTAGACAAGAGCGAGAACGTTCTACCTCACGGAGAACACGAGGCGAATTTCGGCGCGCTTAACGCCTATCGCAATCGAGACCGTTTCGGTCGTGCAGCATTCTTCCGCCGCCCCTCTGGTTCTACAGCATGACATTTTAGCGCTCATGCTCCACTCTAACTCCGTTTTCTTCGCCATGCAGTGCAAGTGCGGCCTGATGAGGTTCAATTGGATACATTATCCTGCATCCGGACGTCTGAGCAAACCCGAAGGACTAAATGGTTTCGACACTCTCATTGTGCATCAACCCGGCAACAACTACCAATGTAACCGATGTGTCTCGCACTGATACCCGTTCGGATTCTTGAATAAATACATTTGATGGTCCTCTTCCGCAGAATACCACTCGCCCGCAGGGAGAATCGTGGTGACAATGCGTTTTCCAACGGGATCAAAATGTTTAGCTTGGATGTCTGTGGTGACACGTCTTGCGATGTGTTCTTGTTCGGGTGTGTGTGTAAAAATGACAGAACGGTATTCTGAATGGAAATGTTAGCATTGGTTCAGAAGAAGCCGCAAAAGGAACAAGAGAAACGAAGACTCACGCACACCAATATCATCCCCCTGTCTGTTCATTGTTGTTGGGTTATGCGTTCTATAGAAGAACTCTGCAGTAGCCAGCGCAACCGCGGTGAGATATTACTCTCCATTTCACTATTCAGTTGCGACTTACCGACGAGCTCGCCATATTCAACCTTTTCCGGATCAAACTCGATTCGCAGCGCCTCCGCGTGGCCTGTGTCCCCTGTACACACCTGGCGATAACTTGGGTTTTCAACGTCTCCACCTGTGAACCCAACTGCGGTCTTCAATATCCCTTTCTGCCCGTAGTGCTTGACAAAAATGTGCTCGGTGCCCCAGTAGCAGCCCGAGGCGAATGTGGCAATTTCCACTGACCATTGCATCGTCTAGACGTTACTATCGGCACAATTGATCATGAGACAATCAACTGACCTTTATCAGACGACGCCATAGACACAGGTGCGGATGTGTAAGGTGTACGAGAGGAGTCGCCTACGAGTGGTGCAGCGGTGAAGAGCGTACGGCGAATGCGATCGAACATGGGTGAGAGGCAAGGGTAAATGGCTTGCGCTTGATATAAGAAACTGAGGAGCGCCGTGCCCAAGCGCCCTAAAGCTGGCGTTGTGCTTTTGCATGGCGCTTAGACCGATTCTGATGGCAAATGCTTGATTTCTTGACATCCAAGCAGAATTTGAGAAAGCAGGCCTCGCCTATGATAACGAATTAATACAAGACATCAGGACACACCTAGTGGGACACTCTGGGGTCCCCATTGGCTGAATATATTTTGTTTTGTCTAAAGGTATACCTCTTGAGCGCGTATCACTCACAGCTTCTCAGGATATCGACCCCCGAAGAGTAAACACGATAATCTAACTGCATGTACACATTCTCGATTCCACTTTGCACAAAATGAGTAGCTCGTTTTCTGAAACTCTGCTTGGATATCGAGAAATCGAGGATTTACCATCAAAATCGGTCTGAGCATCATGCAAAAGCGCAATGTCAATCCTAATTGGCGGCGGATGGATGACGCCAGCTTTAGAAAACGGTGGTAAAGCAGTTAGCACGCGGTGTCGACGTGCGAAATCAGATCAAAAGATAACAAATACGAAGTTGGAATCACCCACTCCTCTGGTTTTAGTCCCTAAAAGTCTCGTTCTGGAACCTTCACCAAATACATATTACTCGCCAGTGTCTTGGAGGCATCTCTAGGGGGGTTTGGGGGTTTCTCCCAGAGCACCGGGGAACAGCCAGCCGTTTGCTAGGCTCGTGACCATCCGTTCTTGCACGTGTCGAGTCAGGGAGAGGAGTAGTTCGAATTTGTTCGTGGAGTTGGAGCTGATAAATCGTGTAGGACTTTATTGCCGAGCGGAGCGGTGATGATCGCTGGGTCCAACCCGAATGAGGACGTTCAGACTAGGACGTTCGGAACCGAGTTCCGTACTGAGATGCTGTTCCCCGTGAGCTGTCCACTCTTGTGTTGGGCGATTACGATACTGACCTAGGTTATAGGATTACATGTCAAAGCCCCGTCCCAGCATTATCTCTGTTGACAAGATTCTGAAGTACGCGAAAGGCTCCCAGGCGAGGATTACCTCGCCCTTTGGAAAGCACAAACGTGGTCTGTTCAACAAGGTCGAGGTCGTGCTCATGGATTTGGGATTCGCGACGCATGGCGTGCATAGTGCGTGTGTTCAGTTGGATCAATTATTACCCTGCTGACCGCTCCTATAATCAGTGGACCAACGGATGGTTACGTTGCCCGCTGTAGTGATTGGAAGCCGTCTAGTGACTTTCATTGGGCCTCCTAACCCGAATGGTATGCTTATACACCCCAACCCACATGAATACTGCTTACGCTCGTCCTGCAGTCTACCCTCCTGGTCCTGCTTGGCTCTTCATTGTCGTCAACGGCGTCCCGTCTGTTGCGCAGAAGGTTATGGTTGGAGACGGTAGTAGCCCGCCTGTCGACCAAGGTGCTATTGACAAGTAAGTCCGTCCAGTACACGTATGGACCCTCACGCTCATATGCTCCACCAGCATGCTCGCAAAGACTGGAAACCCACTAAATTAATTCTGGACTGCGCCTCACACTTCTCACCTTCACGTTTTCTTGGACACGATCTCACTGTTTCGGACACTCGATCTCTCTACTCGATATTACCACGTACTTCTTCTACATTACGATGGTGTCTTTTGTTTCTATTCCTCACGGACTCCGTTGTGCCTCTCGCTTCATGACGGACTTGGATTTGGACTTTAATACGGCAGCATTTGCCCTATCTCTAGTTATTGTGTCGGGATTTGTCACCCTCATTTGTTGGGTATGAGTTCTCGGATGTCACACATGGATGCGATGTATCTATGTGTTGTGAAATTATATTCTGGTGAGCATACGATCGATTCGTGTGGGTGTTGCTGGCCGATCGAGCCAGGAGAGGATGGGTCTTGTTTCAAACGAAATTGTGCCTGCCTTTGCCCAAGGAGTAAATTCGGTTGAGGACTATGTAGTAAGGGCAGTGTAAAATGAGTCGAACTCCAATGCAAAGTCATGCATTGGAGGGAAACGAGGGTATCTCATGTATTGCGGTGAAATGAGGCCTTGGTGCCATATATTAACACGTGTGCTTAATACAATAAGGGCGCGTAGTGGAGTGGTTACCACGTTGGTCTTCGATACGATTACGTAATCCTCAACCAAAGTTCGTCGGTTCGATCCCGGCCGTGCTCGCTTCCTTTTTATGTCTTTTTAACAGCGCAGCAAACCATATTTCAACCCCAAATGTTTCATTTTGCTAAGTTGAATGATAGAACAAAGACTTTGGCATGTCCAACAATCATGAGAGAACACCTCCAGGACATTGTTCTACTCGTTACATACAGATAGCCTGCTTGGAGGCTCTTCAAAGCTGGTCGGGATCGACTCACGGGTTTCCGGCCATTTTCATCTCGGGTTGTTGCAAGAATTGGTCACAGGTTTATCCTTGGAAACAAATGCCCCAGCTCGCATGTCATACTACTTTATTGTTTGCTCCACAAGCCTACCAACAGATCTTATCTTACAGTCATAAACGTGAAGAATCGAATGCAGCTACAATCGCCCGTATCCGGTCGTTTTGTATTGTACGAGCTAGCTCGCAAACCTGCAAACCTGTCAGTATATCCACAAGCACGCGTTGCTGAAACACCTACCTTGTCCGCTTGGGCAGTTAGGTGGTTTGCCCCTGCCAAAAATTCAGCTTATTTCTCACCATTCCAATACAATCTTACCTTTGTATAATTTCAGCTCCACAGGAACACCATAGTCCTGCAGCTTTCTTGCATAGTTCTCCCCGTCGCTTCTCAAAACGTCTAGCTCGGATACCCCGATCCATGCTGGAGCGAGCCCTTTGAATGCTCGCTCGTCCGTCTGCAGCAGCGGGGATACTTCCGGGTTGGTTCGGTCCTCAACATTAGGGGTGTTTATGTCTCGGGACCAGAGCACGTCCAGCGCGTAAAGCCCAACCACGTCAGCGTTTTCACGCATAGATGCCGACCAGGTAGCGGGATCTGTAGTGGGCGTAAGATCGAGCGGAGGTGCAAGCAGTACCTGCTTCAAAAGGCGGTACGGAAGCTGGGAGAGTACAGCGCGCTGAGCAATGGCTGCAGCCAGGTTTGCTCCCCTGGAGTTAAAAATAAGAGATTGCCTGGTTGGGAGTCGGGAGCTGCTTACGCTGAGTATCCACCTATAGCTACGCGCTCCTTGTTGATGCCAAACTTCACCCCTCCCTCGCCAAAAACCCACAATAAGGTAGACCAAGTGTCGTCCAAGGCAGCCGGGAAAGTATGTTTAGGTGCGAGTCGGTAGCCCACAGACACAACAATGCACCTTGCCTCTGTATTCGACGCTTCAATCGAGATGAATCATTATTGTTGAAAGCAACTCACCGACACACAGACGCGTATAAAATTGCGCCCCTGTCCCAATATTTCCGAACAGGAATCCGCCGCCGTGCACATATATAAAGGCTGGCCAGCCACCATCAGGGGGAGAACCGTCTGGCGTGAATACGCCCGCAGTAAACCCATTGAGATCGACGGTGTGCGTCGAACCAACAGGAACAGGATCAGTTTTACCGGCGGTACTCGAATTGATTTTTTCACAAAGTTCCTCGCTCCATCCGATGGTGTGAAGTGGCGTACGAGATGCTGGAGGGTGAGAAAGAACGAAATCACGATATTCAGGATCTAAACGCTCGAGAATTGAGGGTGGGATCGTAGTAAAATCCTTTGAGTCGGGGGAGGCTTGTGTGTTGGCCATCTCAGCGGGAGTATCGAGTCCTCAATCAGCGACACGGCTCTTAAATGTAGGCTGGGTCCTCAGTCAGCAAACTCCAGAATATCGATGAGGTGAGCGAATGGCAATATTCGAACCCTAATCTAAGTGGTTTCTTACTCAGCCTTCAATACCCCATCCGGATTAAACTCGGGGTAGGTTTTCCGTGATCCACAGCTAATATATGCATGCCAAATATTGCCAGAGGCCCGCCAGTTAGCTGCATAGCGCACAAAATATCATCTTTGTCGCGCATACATTGTATGGAACGAGACCCACTGTGGACAGAATACACACTTTATGAAGAGAAAGCCAATTTTATAGCCTCAACTTGATCATCTCGAATTGTACGAGCCAAGGCACAAACCTAACATCAATCGCTGTCAATTTATTCGTACATGTCAGAATCGCAGGACTCACCCTATCCGCAGCAGGGGTGAGATGGGTAGCGCCTAAGAAATTCAATGATTAGCGTTCTATCATGTTGGTATGAGGCACTGCAACTTACCTTTATACATCTTGAAGGTAACCGGTACGCCATTATTCTTCAACTTCTCAGCGTAGGCTTCTCCCTCGCTCCTCAGAACGTCCAGTTCAGCAACTCCCACCCACGCCGGTGCCATTTCCTTGAACGCTTGGGGGTTTTCTTGCAGCAACGGTGAAGCATCTGGGAGTGACCGCTGAGACTTGTCAGGAATATAAAGATCCCGCAACCAGAGCATATCCAGCGCACGTAGCGAATATATGTCGGCGTACTCGATCATCGATGGAGTCCAGCCAGACTGATCGTCCGCACTGAACGTGCAGTTGGTGACTGGGACCCCCAGTACTTGAAGAGCTAGCTTGATGGGTGGTGAAGCGAGTGCAGCCCGTTGGGCAAGGGCGGCCGCGAGGTTTCCCCCACTAGTAAATAAATAAGTGTTGAATCGCATGAATATAATCGGGAGAACCAGTTGCTTACGCCGAGGCACCACCAACCGCAATTCGAGAGGCGTCGAGACCTTGCTCTTTTCCCTTTTCTCGGACCCAAAGTAAGGTGCTCCATGAATCGTCGAGGGGATAGGGAAAAGGATATTCTGGTGCGCGTCTATACTCAACTGACAGCACCACACATCGCGCTTCTGTGCGCCACAAACAATTATTAGATCAAGATATGTGATTAGAAAGATAGAGGCTATTCACATACCTACACAAGCCCGCGAGTACGTCGACACCCCGCTCTCCGCCGAGCCAAACACCCATCCACCTCCATGGATCCATATCAAGACTGGCCAGCCTGACTTGGGTGGTTCCCCCTCAGGGGTCAACATCTTAGCAGTGAAACCATCAAGTTCAACAGTCTTTGTCGATCCAACAGGTACACCAGGCTCTTCGCCCAACTCGGGCGGATTGCTCTTCTCAACCTCTCGGAAGTCCGAGCTCCAAGTGAGATTATGTATCGGTAAACGAGAGTGAGGAGGGCGAGTGAGAACGAATGCGCGGTATTCGGGATCAAGTTTGTCGAGAATGGATTGGGGAACAGTAGTTGACGTAGAAGGATCCTCTATTGTAGGCGCAGGTGTAGTCATGGTACACCGAAAAATGCGAGCGAAGAGAGTACGCTACGTGCAAAAGGAAACGAAACTCGTGTTGGCACTTGGAGCGGCAATGAGGCGGGGTACTTGAGGAGGTCGGGGTTGTTCCCGATTGGCTTTTAAGTGACTATCCATCGATCCAGATGATCCTACGAATGCAGTAGACCCGGGTAAACATCGGCAATTTCTCGTGAATAGACATGGAGTAATACTTAAAAGCCAATCGAAACCAAGCACTGCAGTATCTCCAACGTCGATGTTGTCAACGTACGAATAAAGCAAACCTAACGGAAGTCGCGTAGGTTCACCGCAGTTCAAAGTCATTACATCCGGACTACGAATCTAGCCACTTTATGGCCTTGATACTGACGGGATTTTCAATCTGCAATTGCCGAATAGGTGCGCATACACGAGCTAAAAATCGATGGTTTTATCTATTGGGTAAGTATTATTCAATTGTTGATACAACGAGGAGCAGGTTCTGAGTGAAACTCACTCGATAAATATCTAGTTACGACTCCTTTCAAACCCAATTGTCTCGTATCTAAGTTTATACCACGACGACATTGTTAGAATTTCCGATGACATGTGCGAACGGCAGCGCTATGCAAATAGTTTCTCTAACCGTTCGGTTGCACTACAATCCCCTCGTCTATCCCCCGCAAATCATACCGGAAACAACTTGATCGTTTCTGAACCTAAGATGTCCTTCAGCTGTGCGAATGGATCCACAAAAAAATCGATATATACGATACTAATCACTTAGCAAACGCTGCTTTGAGCGCTTCAATCTGGTCGTTGCGGATTGTGCGCGCCAGTTCACAGATCTACGGTACAATGAGTAAACGAACTTTTGATGCATGAATATCAACGACTTACCCGGTCCGCCGCAATTAACATATGGGTTGCACCTACTCCCGCCATGTCACCCGTTAATCTAGTATTAAATTACTCACCCCTTGAAAATGACTCACCTTTATATGTCTTCAAAGTTACAGGAACTCCAAACTCCTCCAGCTTCTTCGCGTATATCTCTCCATCGCTTCTCACCGCACTAAGCTCCGCTACGCCCACCCATGTCGGAGCCATACCATCAAACGCCGCTTGGTCTGTTTGCAACGGCGGCGAAGCATCCACACTCGTCCTAGCCTCGGTATCGGGGATGTACAAGTCCCGAAACCAGAACAGGTCCGCGGCTCGGAGAGAAAAAAATAGGATTATGGTCTTTCATGGAAGGCGGCCAGAGCTCTCGGTTCGAGGCGTCATAGGTGAGATTGAGGATTGGGATCAGAAGAATTTGGAGCATGAGCGAGATGCGTGGGGAGGAAAGCGAAGCGCGTTGGGCTACTACGGCTGCGAGATTGGCTCCGCTATACATAAGAGGTTTAATATGTATGACCCGACAGAGGAAAAAGACATACGATGAAATGCCCATGATTGCGATGCGAGACGTATCCACTCCAAGTTCGCTTTTGCCATTTGCGCTAAGCCAAAGTAAAGCGTTCCATGAGTCATCCACTGCGGCCGGAAATATGTCCTCGGGGGCGAGTCTATAATCCACTGACACGACCACACATCTAGCTCCTGCCCCAAAATCAATCGACCCAACTTTAGGAACACTACAAACGAACACACCTGCGCAGGCTCTAGAGAAGAACTCGATTCCCGTCTCAGCTGTCCCTAACACCCATCCTCCACCATGAAGAAAGAGTAGCGCAGGCCACCCCTCGCTAGGACGTTCTCCACCTGGGGTTAACACAAGCACGGAGAACTTGCCAAGGTTAATCGCACACGTAGATCCGACTGGAACTGGTAGTGCCTGGCCAAAGTCAGGCGACACTTGGCGAAAGGCAGGAGACCATTGGAAGGTGTGAAATGGAACACGAGAGGCGGGTGGTTGAGACTCGACGTAGACGCGATATTCTGGATCAAGACGGTCTAGAATCTCCTGGTGAATAGTGTTTGAGTCTACTGGCTCGCTTGCCATGACGCTAGGAGTTCTTTTTGTGTAAAAACTTACAACAATTTAGCTTCATTTATAGTTCTCCGAAAGGTGGAGGTTTGGCAACCCCACGATCATCAGAGACATTGCCGGTCATCCCATGGGTAATGTGCACCCGAATGAACAAGAATAATAGGTGGAGGTTTGCGTCGAATGAGATCCTCGGGCACTATAATCCGACTGTGTCGAAGCGTCTGTAACAACCTTGGTGCTCATGTCGGCGTCAGGGCCAAGTAGGTGTCGCGGAATCAAGTGTAACTTTCCCACGCCACCGACCACCAGCTTATCCAAGCATCACAAAGTGGGAATTTGAATTTATACTAGTCGGGGCAAACCGGTCAGCTGCTGCAAAAGATTACTACACGAGCTACCTTTGCTCGAGAGCGCCTGGCAGGGGATCGGCGCACTGACGGAATACGCTTGCCGACTGTTGGAGATGGGCATTACCCACTGGCACTCTCTGTTTTCACAATGCTAGAGTTTTCTCCCTTTCTGGTGCTCGAACACCTTCGTACACATGACTGCACTTTGGGGGATATAGACTTTGCCTTGTTGAATCATAATCTCTTTCGCAATGTGCAAAAGGTATATATGTTTGACTTGCTACACCAAGAAGCTCTACAAGGAATCTAGCGGGCACTTGGTTTGACAATTGGTTCGTTTACACACGCTAAACTCCAACTTGAACTACACGACTGGCACGAGCGCACTGCAATCTTGGGCGAAGAAATCACCTATTTAAATAAACACATTCCCTGCGTCGTAGACTTGTATTTTAAGACAACCTCCCGATTTAATGTCTAATATTAGGCTGTTTCTGCATTACAAGCCATTGTGTTGTTGTATAATCTTCCGCTTGGGCGATTACGCATTCCCGCAACGCACCGACTTGTAACCCACCGTATTTTACACATTCATTAATCATACTATAACGCTCATTAGCCACACTAAACATACACATGTTAATTATTCATAGAGGCGTACAGATCGATTCGAGATGTAAGTGATAGCTGAAATATGAATTATCGCAAAATAGACGCCCGACGCTACTGAACCACCTACGATTTCCCCTGAGGAGAAGCCCGTCGTGTAAGGCGAAATACCATTTTAGACGCCACATTTAACGTCTCGTGTCTGTAAACCGATGGGAAGTGGTTAAATTGTACAGCTAGATAGTGAATTCAGCGCATATATGCGCAGTTTCCTGATTGGACCGATCGGCCAAGATCTTTATATTTATATATAGAAATTCTACTACCATATACACACAGTGCGTTTATTTAGTAAACGCCCCCTTAAGAGCTTCGATCTGGTCCCCACGAATCGTGCGCGCCAACTCACACACCTACGCCCCAAAAAGGTCAGCAGCAAACTAAAATAAGCATGACCAAGTAACTTACCCCATCAGCTTCAACAAGCGGATGCGTAGCCCCTATATCACTCACTAATCAGTCGATAATATCCAAGCCAGAAAAATCAGCTCACCTTTATACTCCTTCAGAACAACATTCATCCCATGTCCCCTCAGCTTCTCCGCATATATCTCGCCCTCGCTTTTCAGCGCATCCAGTTCCATGACGCCCACCCAAGCCTTCACCATCCCATCATAAACTTCTTTCTCTTCCTGCAATAACGGCGACGCGTCCACGCTCGTCCGGTTCTCTGGGTTGGGGACGTACAAATCTCGGAACCAGAAGACAACAGGCGTACGAAGGGCCCATACATGCTCGTGCTCGATCATGGAGGGTGTCCAGGATGAACGGTCAGATGCGTTGAGGGAGAGATTGAGAGAAGGAATAAGGAGAAGCTGGAGGACGAGAGGGATGTGGGCGAGGGAGGCGCGCTGGGCTAGGACCGCGGCGAGGTTTCCGCCTCTAGATGAGCGATTGTTAGATCACTAGCCTATGATATAAGGAAGTGGGCGTACGCTGAGGTGCCTCCGACGGTGATACGAGAGACGTCAATTCCAAGTTCATCTTTTCCAGCTCCACGCAGCCATAGCAGCGCCTCCCAGCAGTCATCAACAGCAGCGGGGAATGGATGCTCAGGCGCAAGCCTGTACTCCACCGATACAACAACACATCTTGCCTCTATATCTCCGCACTCAATATAAGTCCAACTAAATCAGCAAACCAAACGTACCGACGCACACCCTCGAATAGGTCCCACTACTAGACTCGGCAGTCCCAAACACCCACCCCCCGCCATGCATGTACAGGTACACAGGCCATCCCGCTTCCGGACGGTCCCCTTCAGGTGTCAAGGCCAATACGGTGAAGTTCCCGAGATCGATTGTGCGCGTTGAGCCTACTGGCACTGGAGGTGCCTGGCCAAAATTACGTGGACCGCGGAGGGAGGGGGACCATTTGAGTGTATGTAGCGCCCTACGAGATTCAGGAGGTTGGGATAAGATAAATGTGCGATAGTCGGCGGGAAGTTTATCGAGGAGGGGCTGGGGGATAGTCGTCGAGGTCGAGGGATCTTCAGACATTGTAAGAGGGGGGGACAACACATCGAATCTAAGACTAGGTCCGATTTATAGAAGAGGATATGGGGCAACTATGCGCTTTGGATCCTACCGTGGATCTAGCCGTTATACCTGTTGAGGCACTGCAAAGCTCGATTCTCCGGTCTATTTCTATCAGGGTCGCCGGTCATAACCAACTGCAAAGGCGTGCGTTAAACCGGTTGCCTATTGTAGTATATCTGGTGATAGCGATGAAATATATGGGGTTTTCCCCCTCAGATGGAGTCAAGGTGTGACATCTTCTCTCTAGTAACATACACCCAAAGTTTCATGACTTCATGTTAATTTTGATTCAACACCACTATAAAGAAAACTCAATCAGCATATCCCCTAACGGCACTGACAACCCCCTCCGTAGAACTCTCATCAATTCCCAAGGCACGGAAAATCTCCCTCTGCCTATCCAACGCCTTCTTTCCATACTGTGCCTCATACGCAGCGACGCTGAGCGGACGTTTGCCTTGTGGCGTGACGCGAAGTGCGTGTCGGCGGGCTGGGAAGAAGTCGAAGGTCGCTGCATGGGTTACGATCTAAACCGCCAAGAGTTGGGTCAGTCGACATGTGAGCAAGTGGGGACAGGGAGAGGCAAAGGACGTACGCGATTGTCAAAGAGGCAGACATCATCTGTCTCCCAGTGCCAACGGACTTGGAAGTCTGGATTCTCGGCGATCTGGCGGAAGAGGAATTTGAGGATCGCGTCGGATTCAGCTTTAGGCACCCCAACGATGCGACGGGTGAATCCTAAAAACACATTTACCTATTAGCATTTATAGACAATGGGAGCGAGGCAAGAGAACAGAACAGAATCTGACCTGCGTTGACGAATACACTTTTGAGGCCAGTTGCTGGGTGGACTCTGACTAGTGGGTGCACGGTCTCGACTGGTTCGCGGCGAACGTGGATACCAGCTGCGCGGGAACCTTCAGCCTGAGAGAAAATCAAAGGGTTAGAAGGAGCTTCTGCGATAGGGGATGCGCATTTACTTGGTTTACACCGCTATGTACGGCTGAGAGCTGCTCGAGGTACTGCTGGAGGAAGGGAGATAGGGAAGAGTAGAGCGCATATCTGGACGTGAAGGTGTTAATTATTGTTCACCGAACAGCGTCACGAAGAGCGTACCCAGAGCTCCAAAGGGTATCACCACCTTCCTCTGGAGAGACGAGCAGTTTAAACAAAGTGGTCGAGGGAGGTTGGATCTATGGGGGCGCATTAGGCAATGCTTGTGAATGCAGAAATAGTAACCATACCTCATATGTGACGTCAGAGTGCCAGAGCTCAAACTTGGAGAATGCAGATGTGTCGGGACGACGAGTGTAATCGGCATACACGACTGGACATGCGGTAAATAAACTACGAGCAAGAAAATGGTACAATACAGTTCCTTACCGTGAACTTCCTCCAGACCAGGCTCTTTGGGTACTCCGGTGGAGGGGTGTTTGTGGAGCGGTCCGTAGTAGCGGCCAATTGATAGCAAATCGTGGATAGACGCTTCCTGCTTGCGTAAGACTGATAAGAATGTAAGAAGTGTGGACGGAGGAATGGAATGCGATAAAGACATACAGACTACACCGCGCTCAGCAACCAAGAGTGCGAGCTCATCCTTTTGAGCGTCTGTCAATTGACGCAAGTCTAGCCCGGTGACTTCGCTACCAACAGCCGGGGTGATATTGCGAGCCTTGACACCATCTTTGAGCAGGTTCGGTTTGGCTGGATCGGCGTTCAGCGCGCGTTCAACAACTTTTTGTTCCTCATAAGGAGGCCATGAGATTTTAGGAAATACAGGCTAGTTCCAAACTTGTTAGACCGTGCGTAGCATTTAGCAGCTAGAGTGCACACCTTGTATCCTGCGTACTTGTAGGAAGCGTCTCCGTCATCGTGTGCACCAGGCGAGTAGAATGGGTTGAAGATCTTATCAGCTTGAGTCTGAGCTTTTAGCGCGTCGACAGAAGAATGAGACGGGTTGGATTCGCTCGCAACAGGAGGGGCCATGGCAGTCGAATGGAAAGTTCAGTAGTCATCGAACACATCCTTACGGGGGACTTATATGCCTTCTATGTTCGGCCGGTGATGTGCGTTGACGCATAGGGTGGAGGCGATTGCGAGCTTGCTGGGAGAGCATCACGTGTGGATCCATTATGACATCACGTGTCATCAGTGACACGTGACACCGTTTGTTATGCTGGTGTGGGATGTTGATTCGCCCGCCATCCCGGCTGACCCCTGGAACTCCTCCCGCCCAACGCGCCCGTCGCCCGACACCCCTCCATCACCGCCTCTAGTCTCGTGATCGCTGCCTCGACCCCTCTCGACATCGCGCCAAGGGCTGAGCTCGCTACTGCCGCGTGTGGATGCAGAGACGGTCCGCTCGGCTGTCTGGTGGATCGGTCGAGCTTGAATTGCCTGTCCCGAAACCAGTCACGAATTTATTGAAGACGATGAGCTCGAATACAAATCCTACTCTGCAACGAACTGCCTCTGCTGCTGGCTCTACGAAGCGAAAGGCAGATGATGAGGGGCTTGTGGTCACCAAGAAGAAAGTAGGTGCAGGCTAATCATTCCGTTAGACTTATGCTAATCTCTATCTGTAGATAATTAAACGAAAGCCCACCAGCGGTCTCATTATCAGCTCCGGTCCTGGTCCAGCCCCCATCATACGCACCTCATCTGCGCTTGGCCATTCAACGATTGCCGCGTCGCGACCACCCTCTGCACTCGCACAACATCCCCGAACTTCTCATACACCCCCAACATCCGATGGCGAATCGTCTAGACGACCTCATGCGCGGCAACCTCCCCCACCCTCCCCTCCAGTCCCCGCCATCGCTGCTGCCCGTGCGCGAGGCGACTCGATACCACCTGTTGACCCAACCCCAACTAGGGTCCTGAGTCGAACAAACTCAGCCACCCGGGGTGTACCAGTGCCCCAGTCATTAAACAAAGGCAAAGGAAAGGCTCGTGCGCCAGGATTGGGTCTCCCGGACTCGCGAGCGATAAGACCTGTACCAGAGGAGGATCCGGAAATTTTAGAGAATGAACGATGGATGGCTGGCCAACGATCTGAGCTTGATGCGCGGGAACGAGATAACCAACGGAGGGCAGGGGTGCGTTCGCTGCCGTCTGATTGAGATTTTGACTGATTTTGAGTTGCAGAACCCACCGGTTGCGAGTCGAATATCTGCACTGAACTTTAGCTCGTCTGTTATGGGTTCAACACCTGTACAACGAAAACCGAACAAACAACGACCACCAGCACCCACCAACCAATCGTTATCCAGCTCTAGTCTCCTTAGCCGCTCAGCACATGGTATGTTCCACCAGCGTTTATTTTGCACTAGATGCTAATCTCCCCGTAGATATCGTCGAACCTGTCCCGATAAGCAACACGCCGGTCATCGTGCGCAATCGAGAACTTCGACAAGCCTCGAATTCGCGTAGGAGAAGCAGTCTGAGCTCGCGGGGTAAGCGTGCCAGTCAGAGTCTTAGCTCCGGGTTGCTCGGTGCGTAAGCCCCAACGCACATCCACCATCCGCGCCTCGCACACCATGTTCATTTTCTTGGTTCCATCCTGCAACCAGAATCGCTTGCTGACTCGGACTGTTGTTTTTAGCCACACCTCACCCATCTGTAACCCCCGACACATTCTACCGACATATTGACCCCGACCTCCCAGACGCCCTCCGCTTGCGCCAAATTCTATGTTGGACAACCGCACGCGCCGCCGACCAGCCTTCCCCCTCTCGACCCAAACCCTCCCCTGTCGTCCAAGATTTACTCAGATCGATTCAAGGTTCTGTCACGAAACGACTTGCCTCGGGCCAGATCAACACGGCCGTTAACGCTCCTCGTCCAGCCGAAGGCAAACGACTCGCTCCCAACCCCCGGAATATCGTGAACGCACAAGCGATTTCCCAGCTCGAGGCTTATAACCAGGCGTGTCAAGCCGAGGATAGCGCATGGTCAGAGCTGATTGCTGCGTGTAATGCGCAGCAGGCGACGGTGGTTGCTCAGCTTGGTGCTAGTGCGGGGAGTGGGAAGGGAGAGGCTGAGATAGAGTTGGATGAGGAGTGGAGGGGTGGGTTGGAGATGGTCAAAGGGATCTTGAAGGGTGCGAAGGAGGGTGTGGGGGTGGACGATGAGGATGGGTGGAGTGATGATGAGAGGGAGGTCGTTCGGCAGATGAAAGCTTTGGAGCCCCAGGTGCGTTTTGGTTTGAACATGGTTTGAACGATTGCTGATTGGCTTATTAGATGGATGAAGCATACGAGTCTGCGTATCGAGCTTCGCAGTTTGCGGCTAAAGCTAATACGCACCTGGAGCATGTCTTCGGCGCTCTGGCTACTACACTTCGCCAACGAACAGCACCACCATCCTCCCTTGTGCCTCGAGACGACACCAGCCGCATGCTCGGACTGGGCTCATCCACCACCGTCGAACCTATTGACTTGCTTCGCGCGCTTTCCACTCGAACAGGTCCGAGTGCTCCTGCAAAAGCTGCAACGACGAAGGAGAGGAATGGAACTGGCGCCGTAAACGGGACGTTGCAGACAGTTACCCCGTTCAACGCGCCTACGCCAAGGAAGCCACCTGGGACACCGAGGGCATCCAGGGGAGGTGTGAAGGGGAAGAAACGATAGGCTAAACTTATTTTTTCTCTTCGTTCCTCTCGGTTTCTCTTCGCTTTCTTGCGTGTGGTTTCTCTGCTCTACCAATGAAACTGTTTTGGGTTTTGGGTATACTTATGACGCGACGATCTTTCTGGGAGGGGGACCTTTTTTCATTGCACAGCGGCCTTTCTTCGTATTTTCATTTCTTCCTCATGTTTTGGTGTTCATTTTCTGCGTGTGATGTTGTTTCTTTAGTAACAAATGTGGGTGTGGCTTGTGATAGAACATAGGGAGTCGGATACAGTAAACTTAGTGTGTATTGTCGCAGGGTTTGTGGCCAACGGTTGGATGTTAGTTCGAAACCTATTGAGTAACTCACGAATCATCAATCGCTACCAGCTAATTCCTCTCAAGCTCGGTGGAGGCGGCTATATCACAAATTTGGTATAAATTAGGAATGGACACGTGCGTCACCTGACTTGGGATACGCGTCGTTTTTGTGTTCGCCGCGAGTCTTGCGGCCAACGATGATTCACAAAGCGACAGATACGTAGTGTGTAACGCGTCAGCAACGGTCGAGTCATTTATTTACTGTATGGTTGAATACAAAACTGCGTGGAAATGTATAATCTTACGTCCCCGACACCACCGCGGCCGCTGCTTCTGACAGATTGATACAGCCTCAGCCACTACGCATGGTGATTATGTGTCTCCATCTTTGCGACCTCGCAGCTATAAATACAGCCTGGTCCATCCCCTCAACCACCATCATCATCTACACTGCCACGGGGCGTCTGATCTAGAAATGCCGTCAAGCGGACGATGTTCAGCCTGATGCACGTGACCAGGTCAACCTGAGTGGACCCAGC
>MU132195.1:87294-107648 GCA_015039395.1 Ceratobasidium sp. AG-I
GAGTTGGATGTTCTGAGGAGCGAAGGGGAGATGTATGCGGAGAAGATGAAGGAGGGTGGTGTGGACGTTACGTTGAGGTTCATCAAGGGTGCTACGCATATGACTATTGCGGCTGATAGGGTGAGTCGGTCTGGTACCTTGGTTTCCTGTCGGGGTTACTCATGGTTTTTGTGTATGGCTAGGTGTGCTCGTTGGCGCGTGCTATCCGGGATGAGCAGATTGAAGCTCTCAAGGTTGCGTTTGCTAAATAAGTGGGGTTTGATGTGTATTCGAAGTTGCGCTAATGTAATCCATGATCTGCCTTCGTGTTGTGGGGCGAGCTATGTACGCTCCACATGATCATCTCTATTGGAAGACTGCAGCCTGGGACATTATGTTGAAAGTGAATAACCTTGACCTTAGCTTGTTATAACTGGTTACGACCAGTGCTCCTAGTGAGGAACGATATTAGTGTTATGTTTCAATTCCGACTATCGACTGAGACTCTCTTCGGAATCTTTCGCCTTCCCCGGACATCGAGATTGACATTGTCGGCGGGGCTCAAGGATTAACCAGCTCTCCATAAGTCAGATAATAATTCAAGCTTAATATATCACCCTCATCACGCGGGCCAGTTGAGTAAAGACCAACTGTAAGTCATTCAAGGAAATCCGCCGCCTTCCGAATCATTTTGTCTCTATTCTCGAGCAGTAGATTTGACGGGAAGAGTATGCAAGATAGGTGCGCTTGTAGGGGTTTCCTTTATTCCAGTACAGCCCAGAGAATGGTCGACCCAGGACTAAATTAAAACACAGTTTTTGATACAGTAGACAGGCGTGCTTTGAGGAACTTGAGTGCGAAACCCACCAGCGCAGACACCTTTGCATACGTAGCAATTCGCATATAATGAGCTATATTCATCTTTCGTTGTAATAATAGAGTTCATGTCGGGAAAAATGGGGCTTGTCCATAGTTTACCTTTTATTTCGATTGATTCCGGCACAAGCCTTCTATGCACGTAACGCGGCGCATCTCTTGCGGCAAACCGTTCGAGCCAACCATTTTTGTCTTCCCCATAGAACGTCTATGAAGGAAGCCACGCATAGGCGGCCTTTAGTCCCCATACATGTGATGTACCTACTTCGTCTTCGTCTTTCGTCTGTATGGTCTAGTTTGCCTGATTTCTTAACTCTTCGTGAGCGGGTGGCACGACATGTGATTCGGATATCTCCCCCCATTACGATGGTGGCTACCCACCCTCACTTCGTAAATCGGCAATGTTCGCCGTATCTTCTGTGTATATGCGCATATACATGGAAAATTCAACATACCTGGGCTTTGGCGACTAGGAAGCCTAAGAATCACCCTCAAAGACTCCGTAGTGATGGAATGATTACCTGTAAATTGCATTATAACGTTTAAGTATATCTGGCACTCTCACGTTCGCAATTATCCCGCGAGTGGTGGTGATAGGTTTGTGTTTTATCGATCTTATATAGACGGACCTGATGGACAACTAGTAGCAGTAGGTTTGACCGCAGCAAAGACGAGTCAGACTCAGAGGGAAGAGAACGGGCATGCTCATCAATGTCGGCATGGCCTGCCGTAGCGCCCAAAAGGTACTGATTTATGATTATTATTGCTGAATATCTTCATCACAGTAAGCACCATCACCTGACTTGGGATACGCGTCGTTTTTGTGGTCGCCACGAGGTTTGCAGTCGTCGACCAACGATAATTCAGAAACCGATAGACCTGTGGTTCACGACCATATCAGCAACGCTTGAGTTATTTTTGGGCGCTACTGCACATAACTGGGCTGTGTGTATATCGTAAGCTGATCTCCCGGCCGCTGCTTCTGAATGACTTGCCTCCCGATGAGTGTGTCTGTTTGCCAACTTCTTCGACTATGCGGCTATAAATACAACTCAATGCATACCTTCAACCACCAGCATTATCAACTCTTGCACTATGTCTGACAATCCCTCAGCTGCCACAACAATCCCTCAATCCACTCTCGATCTACTCGATCCAGAGTACCGCGCCTTTCTGGAATCCCAAGCTCCAGGCCGCTATAGAGCTTTGCACCCACTCAAATGGTCTTCTGCCTTTCGTCAGTTCACAGGTCCACCACCCGACCTAGGACAGGCTCAACCCGTCCCAGTCGGCTCGACGCGCACTATTGCGTTGGGGAACTTCTCGGTGAGGGTGCTGACGCCCGAGGGAGAGAAGCCTAATGATGGCTGGCCGGTCCTGTTGTTTTTCCACGGAGGCGGCTTCGTATTTGGGACTGCTGAGACGGGGGAAGCGTTTTTTTCGAGGGCTTGTGCTGGTGGGTTGTGGCAAAATACTGTGGATAATGGGAGGTATTAATTAGGAGTTGCAGATGCTCGATGTGTTGTTGTATCCGTGGATTATCGGCTTGCGCCTGAACATCCGTTCCCTGCTGCGGTCGACGACGCGTGGGATGCTCTCCTCTGGCTACGCGGAGCAGGCAAAGACGAGCTCGGGATCGACATTTCGAGGATCGCTGTCGCCGGCGCCTCTGCGTAAGTCACTGCCTCACTAGCCCTCTCTCGCTACCTTTCTCCCACACATAGTCTAACAACTTGAATCCATAGTGGTGGGAGCCTTACAGCCGTCCTTGCCCAACGTGCATCGCTCGCCCATATCCCGCTTGTCCTCCAAATCCTCCTTGTTCCAGGGACAAACGCTACCTTTTCCGCCTCCGACCGATCCGCCTGGCCTCCCTCTATGCGCGAGCTCGAGAACATTTTCTCCCTCTGTGCGCTTGACGTGCTCTGGTTCCGGGACCTATATCTTCCCAACGAGGCGGACCGAGCGAACCCAGACGCATCGCCGTTGTTGAGAGAGGGGAAGGAGGTCTATAACGGGATGGCCCCTGCGTGGGTGGGCGTTGCGGACTTGGATGTATTGAGGAGCGAGGGGGAGTTGTATGCGGAGAAAATGAAGGAGGGTGGTGTGGATGTTACGTTGAAGGTGTTCAAGGGTGCTACGCACTTGACTGTTGCGGCGGATAGGGTGAGTTGACCTGTTGTTTTGGGTTTCTGGAGGGGTAACTTATAGTTTGTGTGTGTGGATAGGTGTGCTCTTTGGCGCGTGCAATTCGGGACGAGCAGATTGAAGCTCTTAAGGTTGCGTTTGCTAAATGATTGGGTTTGGTGTGTATTCAATAATGTACTAATGTGAACTATGAACTATAAGCCGTGTTCGTATTGTGCGACGGGCTATGTACGCCCTACATGATTATTTCCAGTGGGAACGTTCGTCCTGGGCAACCCCCTCCGTTAAGGCTGAGTGCCCTGCCACAATTTGTCACGGCCAAGACCCCTGGTGAGAACAGATACAGACTTGGTGTTTCAACTTCGACTATTTACCTAGACCCTACTAACGACGCTATCACCCCTTTCGCAGATATGATGATCGACATCACCAGCGCGTTCGAAGCGCACCCCGTCCCATCCTCTATAAATCAAACCAGACCTCGGGCTCTATAGATCGTCTCACCCTCTTACCATGTCCGAAGACCCCTCAACCTCAACAACCATCCCCCAGTCCCTCCTCGACAAACTCCCCGCAGACTATCGTGCGTTTGTTGAATCCAAGCCTCCTATCTCTCGCACAGCCCTGCACACACTGAAATGGTCCCCCACCTTGCGTCAACCAGTTAACCTAGGCCAGGCGCCCCCAGTCCCAGTAGGCTCAACGCGTACAATCAATCTCGGAAACTTCTCAGTGCTTATCTTAACGCCTGAAGGGGGTCGTCCGAAGGACGGATGGCCTGTGTATATGTATATGCACGGCGGAGGGTGGGTATTTGGCTTTGTCGAGTCTGGGAATGGAATCTATTCGAGGATATGTGTTGGTACGTCTGATTTATCAATGGGTTGCATTGAGTATTGAATGCGAATATAGAGGTGAGCTGCGTTGTTGTGTCAGTGGAGTATAGGCTTGCACCGGAGCATCCGTTCCCCGCTGCCATTAATGACTGTTGGGAGGCCCTGCTCTGGTTGCGCGGAGCCGGAAAGGATGAATTAGGGATTGATATTTCTCGTATCGCCGTTGGAGGCATCTCAGCGTACGTTCATCTCCTTATGCCATGCACTCTCGCTCTCTATTCCTGACATGAACACCATCCAGCGGTGGGAACTTTGCAGCCGTTCTGGCACAACGTGCCTCCCTCGCCCATATCCCTCTCGTCCTTCAACTCCTCCTCATTCCGGCTCTGAATCTCTCTTTGAGTGCCTCTGACCGTTCGTCCTGGACGCCCTCCATGGTCGAACACCAAAACGTATGGGCCCTTCGTACACTTGACGTATTCTGGTTCCGAGACTTGTACCTCCCTAACCCAGAGGACCGGACAAGCGTGGACGCCTCGCCACTGTTGCAGGAAGAGAAAGGTGTTTATGAGGGAATAGCAAAGGCGTGGGTGGGCGTTATGGAGCTAGATGTGCTGAGAAGCGAGGGAGAGATGTACGCGCAGAAGATGAGGGGGTTCGGAGTAGAGGTTGTTCTAAAGGAGTATAAAGGTGGGTATTTTGTGTATGGTATATGCAAGGATTAGCTGACTCTCGCGTATTATAGGCGCTGTTCACATGCTTGTTGAGGCAGACGGAGTAAGTTATTGGCTGACGGCTCTCTTGATTTCTTGCTGATGTCCCTGGGTCACAGGTTTGCGAGTTGGCGCGGACCATCCGTGGAGATCAGATCGAAACCCTCAAGGCTGCGTTTGCTAAATAGCCACGCCGGACGTGTACCCGTACAACTTTCAATTCCAAACTACTCGGCCCTGAAGACAGCTTGATAATGCACGAATACGTTCGTTTAAATAGTTTAAACCAACCGTGCCCTAAATTCAGCGCATATATGCACCCGATTTGTACATTCGAAGAGCCCCTTTTACCACCTCGTGTTGATTACAAACATCACATTACAGTATATTTTAGCAACTGAATAAGGCAGAAAGGATTTGGATAGCATGGACATACTCTACGCCAAGAGTAGGTCAATGACAGCCGTTTCCCTCGCGGCGCAAGTAGTAAGTCATTTTCTGTATCGCGTCTTGACCGCCAATTTCTCCTGGGGCGATTCAACAAGCTCTGTCACGCCGGTGCGCCATTATCGTGTTGTTCGCTGTGGGTTGTTTGAATCCATTTCATCCAACAGCGCAGCTAAATAAGGAGAATTCGCACGTTGTCTGCACTGGTATGGCGCTACGGTCATGCTAAGTGGTGGTTCTTCTACGGGGGTTGCCATTTAGTGAACTTATTTTACAGTAACTCAGCAGACGCTCTGGGCCACCCTCAATTGACGGAATACAGTATATGTTAGCCTTCTTCCTTTGTTTGTTCTTGCCCTATGCGCGTGGGGCCGACGTATCTGTTTCAGATTTTGCCACCCTCGAAAGCTTCATAGGAGAGGCAGCTTTGCTATACCGCGTCATGACAAAATGCCCGCGAATTAGGCGTCTTACTGTAGTCCCATTCTTGATTATTTTTGAAACAAGATTATCTCTATCACAATATTTCAAGTATGTGCTCATATTGTGGCTTTATATCTATACATATTTTCTAGTGTGCTTTACCAAATGTACAACTCTTTAGACTGTATCCTTGCCATTGCTAACTTTGTGGTGGGCGCGATGCTAAAGCAGCTCTTGGGGTCTTTCAAACCGACCCCGTGCGCGTTGATATCTGAATTCAGTGCATCCTGATTAGAAAATACGTCCACCGAATATCGCTGTAGTTTACAGTTGAGGGAAGCCAAGAGGTGGAAAAGAAATGACATCTTGCGCGGTCACATGTCTGTGGTGATGTCCGAGCCACTATTGACTACCCGATTTTGGGATGGGTATACTCAGAGTGCATATTTCTCTGTCTGAACACAAGCTTTTGTTCTGTTCTAGAACTTTGAAACGGGACAGGAGCAATTCGTGCCTCGCAGTTGTGCGGTTCGATCTCAAATCTGCAACTGCGTCAGCAAAAACCCACCAGACTCCGGAGCGTGGGTTTTGCTCCGGATGTCATACGAGCTCGATGAGCACGTGATAATGTGCTCCGGGGCGCTCTGGAGCGCTCCGGAGCCTTGCATTGATGTCTCCAGATTGCTCCTGAGACACCAATTTCAAATTAATTTCAAGTTGATCATACACTGAGATCCATCCCTGAGGACCCTGAGATCTCAAACTAGACCTAAATTGACATTAAATTGATGGAGAAATTAGGCAAACATGTGCCTAAATTTGGAAAGAATCGCGTTTTGGACAATAAAACACGATTTTCTCCATCGTTTACTTGACAATTTCAAATCCGACAACACTTACATAAGTTTCGGAGCAGGGCGCATCTTTTATGAAATTTCAAATTGTCCCAAAAAGGCAAGTTTCAATTTCCAATAAAAGCTAACTTTTGAACCAGCCATTGGATTTCCATCCCCTGTTGACCAAACAGGCTAAATGCTGTAAAATACCCCCAGGTGAGCAACAGGGGCACTGGCAGGGGAGCTGTGAGGGAGGAACTTGGGCTGGGGACTTGAGCTGGGGATTTCAGCCCAATCAAGCAAAGTCCCAGGGTTTGGCTCAGGTGACAAGTGCTGCTCCCCTTGTGCCAGATCTGTCTGCCCAAAGGGGAAGGGATCACTGATCAATCATTGATTAGATAGATGGGAGCTCCTGAGCACATCAACCGTGCTCTGGAGTACTCTGGAGCACTGGTCTAGTGGTCATGAGTGCTCCAGAGTGCTCCTGAGAGCATTTCACGTGCTCCGGAGGGCTCCGGATAGCATACCTTATCTCCTGGCGCTCCTCCGCTCCAGAGCGCTCCAGAGCGCTCAGGAGTCTAGTGGGTTTTTGCTGAGTGCTTCGTTAGGAAGGCGTGGCCTACTTCACCAGCTACAACATCTCTTGTCATTAGAGCAGTTAGTTACATTGTAGCGCAGCACCAGCCACTATAGACTGCTACCGGGCAGGTCGAGGCGCCATGTCATTTGAAGCTAAGTAGCGGCGGTGACTTACTCTGATTTTCAATGATTAACGCCCTTCATTCAAGCATTATGCCCGCTTTTTAAGTTACATTCGACTTTTCGGTCGATTCTCCGACCAAGTGATTCAAACTCGCAGTGCCCCATCTGGACTCCATGTTTCCCTTTCTCTGTCTTTGTCTGCCACTATTCTCTCTGCTTTGTTCTCCTGCCTCGGTGTAAATCATATTCTAGTCAAAATTAATTCGTAGTAGAGTACCCTCTCTGCGTTTCGCCTATCTGTACCTGCACAGCGCAGCACCACAGGGCGTAGCCCTGAACAGCTGCTTGATTGAAAATATATAGAAAAGATGGTCTGCCTACTCTGGCGGCAACTCTTCCGAAGATATGCAAACTCCCATCTCCGCTCCTGTGGGGCAATGAAAGGTAACTAAACCAATGTATGCTCGATGGCCTAAATGAATAATCAAAACGTGGCGACCATCTCCAAAAATCTGTCGCGTTTCAAATTGTGCTCGCGCAGAATCACATGCTCTTGTTCCCTGTTTTGCTTCCCAGTTGACCAATGATGGAATCGTTTCGGAGCGCCCGAGAGAGCCTCGTCGAAATCTTATTGCACGAAGGTTGTTATCAATAGGAGTAAGCTACTATACGTGCTCCAGCAACTGAATTGTCAATGTAGATGGTTTATATCAAATCCAATCGCCAAGCCATTACCTCCAGAGTCGAGCGCGCACCAGTGCAAAACTTGCTAATGCTAGAATGTTGCTGTGAAAGGTCCAAACGAGGATAGCGCTGGATTTTAGTCATCTCCTCCTTCAAATAAGACTCATAAACCGGAGGGGCTTTTTCAGTCGAGAGACCCGCTATTCATCGCAAGCTACTTTGGTACAGATTCGTTTTGGGGTTATTTGGGCGAGACCTGGCCTATTAAATAATGCCCCCTCTCCTTTCCCCTAGATCAAGCACATTGCATTTTCCCTCGACCGAACTGACTATGGTATCTGTTGACTGCACACCTCCCAGTGGTAGGTAGTAGCATTCCCCCACTTCCGATATTCCCTGAGTCACATTGCATACCCAACCAGATTTCACTACCAATTCCGACATGCTTGTTACACAGATTTCACCGGGGCAGCCACGAGGCTTCTTGCGTCTTCCCATTGAGCTCGTCCTCCTAATTGCTAAGCATCTTTCCAACACTGGTCGTTTCAGCGACCTCGCCGCCTTTTCTCGACTGCTAAAGATCGAATGGCGTTATACGCGCGCACTCCAAGAGGTGCTGTTTGGTAGCGTTCATGTTGACACCTACGAGTGTTACTCCAAGTTATCGGACGCGCTGCAATCAGGGTTGGCACCTCGGCGTGGCTATCATCTAGCACCAATGGTTCGCTGTGTGTCGGCCACGTTCGGGACGAAATGTCCGCACGGACAGCAGCCATTCTTGGAGGAACACCTCCTCAACCTCTACAGCCAGTGTCCGCAGCTGACGCGCATTACTCTGGCGGGATCGCGCGGACATAGATCATGCCAGCTACCCATGCCCGCTGTCGGCGACATCTACCCGATCGAACAACTCGGTACTATTCGAAGCTTGACTCTTGTTTGCCCCTTTGAACCCATTGGTTGCTTACTCCTTCGTCGTCTACCCCACCTTACGGACCTGTACATTGCTGGTGGGAATGTGAGGTTTCAGCTTGGGGACCACCCACCGCTCTCTGCGCCAGGCCTTCGCCGCGTCACTTGGGGCGCAAGCACTCCCCCTGATGTACTCTCCATCCAGTGGTTATTTGGTCACTCCGAAGACGCTACAGGAGGAGAGATCAATCTCCTTGTCCGTCCGCACATGAATATACAACTCGAACAAATCCGGGACTACGCTTTGAGGCGTAAGATGAGCTTCCACTCGCCACCGGAGCTTCGGTCAGTTGAGGGTAATCCCTAGGCAAACCTCTGTTGGGCGCATTTGTGGGTACAATGTTTAGCCGATCATACTGCTTCATACTTAATATTCCGCTAGCGAGAGGTATCTGAGATCTGAACACATTAGGATTGCAACACTACATACCTGAACAACGGTCGTTTTGTTTCAAACACCTTTTGAACTGTATTGGGGCTGGAGTTAGATAACTTGGGGCCGACAGCTGGCAACATCGAATGCTACAAGCTACTTGAATTCGGACGAAGTCATCCAAATGGAGGGCGACAGAGCAGCACGAATACCTCAAGCTTTCAAAATTGCCTGTTTTCTGAGTGTGATATATTAGAATCACCGAACGAACAATGCGTTCCATATCTACAAGCTTAGATCTAGGTACTGCATAGGCTTGAGTAGTAACTGACTGTGGAGTGCTTGATGTTATGTTTCAAACAGAGGAGGACTAGGTGTGTTCGAAGTGAACCAACTTGAGATCCATGCGTTGGCTTGATCTCTTCAACAGTAACATGGTCGAAGTAGGATTATGCATATACAGGTTGGATCATTGAGTTTTCACAATCAAGAGAGTGGCAGCGGTGTTTATTCCCGTATTAACTTAACGGTCGAGCTTCTTAAATGTGCTTGTGGCAAGAACGACAAAGATATGTGAGCTGAGCACGGGGATGCATCAGCGATTTACAAATTTAGTATTGAATTCAGCCTCAGCTTCCCACGGTGGCAACCCTTTGATTGCAGCGCCGAACCAAGGAGCGAGTACGTTCATGTAGGGAATATTGATCATATTTCAGAAGAATGAGACACTTTACATGGACGAATATATTCTTTCTCTTCGGGTGCTAATAATTTGGAGCCGCATCTGCTCAACGAATCGATGATTGGTGTATCACCGCCAAGCGCCGTTTGTACTTGTGATGCAATCACGTGACACTAACCATTTTTACCCTCATGTTTCTGATTATTGATTGTTGGATTCTCTTCGTCTTGCGCTCTATAGATTCCTTCATCACAACATCTTGCAAGTCCCTTGCGTTGGATTGTAAAAAGTCACTCTACTGGAAACCCATAACTCTCTACGTTCTCGTACCATATAGCCCGAGAACGTCAACACCGCCAGAAGCTGGTCGTGAAGGAATGCTGCGAGGGACAGTGTCGTATCGCGCCAAGTATGTTTCCTCAAATTGTGGACTGCGGCAAACTGTTGTGGCACTGTCCTGCTATTATCCCATCTTTTGCGCACGTTCAATGTTCTTGGAGGCCGCGACCATATTGGTCGTCGTTGTGTTTGCCGGTGAATCGGAGCGACTAGCCATAAAGGCAACCTAATTAACATTCCTCGGGTTTATGTGAGATGTTATTCCAACTTCTATCAACACAATATTACCGCAGGATGTCCCCATTTGCTCGGCCATCATAACTTCCGTGATATTTTGCAATCAAGATCGCTGCTGTCACGCCAATCCTACGCCACTGCTCACGGGAGAACTAGTTTTTTTATAGTGTTTATGGATCACTTAGGCTTCACGATATTCTGTTCACACGGTGAGTCCTATCATCACTACCGTCCTGGCACTCGCCCAAGTGCACGCTAGCCAGGTTAATTAGCGTACCAGAATTACGTAATAGAAATAGCTCGCCTTTCTCCATGATCATAGAAGAGCTGGGTTTATCTACTTGCTCCATTCATTCCTACCACCTGCGTTCTCCAAATGTACATTTCGCCTAGATATTGATGTCTCGCGATCCGGATGACCCAAGATTCCCTGCCCGAAAACAGTTTCTGTTCAGATAACCTATGGTGCTCCTTGTAGCGTATGCCCAGCCTACGCTTCCACAGCCCTAACTACATGGAGCGCGCTTCCTACGAACTATTTGAGTCAAATTCCTCGATTCTAGCGGTCACGAGGGCGTGCTTCGTTTCCGCGACCTTCCCTCCTAGGAAGTTAAGCGTGTGTATGATCAAAGTGCTGGAGATTTCAGGTCCTTAGCGCATAACGTGAGGCGTTCTGTTACGCGAGGTGTCGTCACTAATGCAAGTGTAGCTGTTTATGGCACGAGCTGCGGATAACTCATTGGGCTGTATTGCTCCAAGTAGTCTTACTGCCGAGTCGCCAGCGGACCGCACACGGCCAACCAAGACGTGGACGGAACATGGTTAATCATCGGCGACCGCTTCTTATGTCCCTATACTTCCTCGCTACGTTCGGCATGCTGGTAGCGACGACGATAGTGGTCAGCGTGACTATCAGTAGCCTCGATAATTCTCCGAGGTATCCCATCAGCCCGTGGCATCGATCGCCAGGAATCAAGCGCGCAAGTGAGTGTTCCTAGACCCCTCCCGTACGTGTTTGAAAGGCCCTCATCATAGTCGAGTATGTTGTAGGTATATCTAACAGGCTTTTTTATGCCACGAAGACAGCCATTCGTATCTTGACTTAAACTTTCCGATGACCAATTTTCGTTTACAACCCAGGTAAGCCATCACACCCCCCAGGAGAAGCTCGATTAACCCTGTATCAATCTATATCATTTGACAACCGAACTTTTTGATTGGCCTATTATTAACCAACGCTACTTGTGAACATGTGGGTAGATCCCTGCCATTCTGGGCAACAACATGCGTCTTTTCATTTCGTTTTCGGGCCGCCACTGGTTCTCGCTTTGCCTTGTGACTCTTGGCGGCCCGCCGACTCACAAGATGCAAGTTTGTAGTCGCTGGCAGTGACCGACTATTGGTCTATAAAAGGGGCATTGTGAGTTGTGTGATCCATATTCCCTCCGGCTATTCACCCAAAATGTTCACCACCGCTGCTCTGTCTCTCCTTTCCTTGGCCCCGGTCCTCCTGGCATCTCCAGTGGAACGTTGCACTGGGACCATCTCATCTCTAGCTGACGTGGCGTCTGCGATCCAGTGCACGACGGTGAGTATCGTTATTGCCGTTGGTCTCTTCCATTTGTACTGACATGTGCTTTGGGATGAAGATTAACATCAATTCATTCACCGTCCCAGCTGGCCAAACATTCCAACTTGATGCTCCGAGTGGTGCTACTGTGAACATGTTGGGCGATGTCACGGTATGTTCCAAAGCGTCTGCCGAAGTAATGATACTAATACCCGCCGAATAGTTTGGGGTCGCTGCGTGGGCAGGTCCTCTATTCCAGCTAACTGGAACAGGTGTAACTTGTACGAAGCTCGACTTTATTGAACACTGGATTGTTACTGAATCAATCGTTTATGATAGTCAACGGAAATGGACACAAGTTTAATGGCCAGGGTGAGCTGTACTGGGATGGCCTTGGAGGAACAGGAATTGTAAAGCCTCACCCAATGATGAAGTACGTGATAAGCTCTACACTTGCTCGAATTATCGGCTAACTTGAACAGAATTAAATCATCCGGGACGTTCTCCAATGTTATTGTCAAGAATCCTCCCCAAAATTGCTTCAGTTTCGGCAACAGCGCTGCGCTTGTTGTCTCCAAGGTGACCGTCGATGCTGGTGAGCACCTACGGCAAATTATTATGATACGCCGCGTACTAATCTTAGCCTAATCAGCCGACGGAGATCTTCCAAATAGTAGGAGCAATGGCAAAGCTGCGGGACATAACACGGATGCCTTTGATGGTATGTACCATTACTCTAAAATTATACAGGAGTTCACCGAGCTGAGCTAAACTCAAAATTGTTTTATTTTAGCATCTGTCTCCAACTTGACCATCCAAGACAGCACCGTTCACAATCAAGACGACTGTCTCGCCATTAACAAGGGCTCCAATATTATCTTCCAACGCAACAGCTGCACTGGGGGCCACGGAATCTCAGTTGGTTCGATCGACTCTGGTGTAACGGTCAACAATATCCAGATTCTCAACAACGTCATAACCAACAATGACCAAGCACTTCGCATCAAGACTAAGGCAGCTGCCACTGGGTAAGATTAACATCAGTGCTCACGTGCAGAGCTTAGTACTGACGTCTAGCTCAGATCGACGGTTTCTGGGGTTACCTACAGCGGCAATACGGCGACTGGCTGCAATAAGTACGGCGTGATTATTGACCAAAGCTATCCGGATACTCTCAAAACGCCAGGAACTGGTGTGATAATTTCGGTATGCCGCGGTTTTTTGGCATTTGACTGAAGCCAATCTGACCGGAACATTACAGGGCGTAACGTTCTCTGGCACTAACACCATTGCTGTTGGGAGCAGCGCCAAGCGGGTCGCAGTCAACTGCGGAGCAGGCGCCTGCACCGGTAAGTAGATTGCTTAACTTGGGGTCGGAGGGTGGCTAATCCTTCCACATAGGTACCTGGAACTGGTCCGGTCTCAAAACATCTGGTGGTACTGCTGGTACGATTAACTACTCTGGCATCACTGGGTTCACACAGTGAGCTTGGTTGCCAAATACCCTTGTATGACTGTATGAACGTGTAGCTTTGTGAATTATTGTTCTATCTCACGCCCAAAAGGTGAATTGCGCAGCAGCGGAGACGAGAAGCACGTCCAAGGCATCTAAGAAAGACTCGGCAATTATTGAAACAACCTATCGCACGCGACCAGTAGGTTTGGCTTTACACGTTACATCATAATCCGGCGAGTGGTAAGCATCTTCCCTGTCAGGGCACGTCAGATTGAAGTGTATATATGCGTCTCATCAGGCATAGCAACATCTATTCCGTTACAACTCATCAAGTTTCACCGAAAGCTTAATGTCTTCTCACGTGTAAAGCTCAACTCCGGTGTACTTTTCGGCTTGGGTGTCTTATGTTCGGTTGCCGAACCCAATTCAAGCTGGTTTACATTCCCGCCTTTGACTTCATTGGACACCAGTGTGTACTTTCCTGTCATACTGCGGCCCCGTGATGAGTCTTTATTTTAGTGCGCTAACTTTGACTCGACTTGTTTCGACGTATCTTGAGACAACTGTGCACAGGCCAGGCAGTCTATGCACTTGAGAAATGGGGGATAGTATCACATCTGTCGGGTCGTCGAACTATAAAGGCAGCCCTGTGGCTCTTTGAAACAACACTCTTCGACCAGTTCATCCGCCATGATCTCCACCACTACTCTCGCACTGCTTTCTTTGGCCCCAGTTGCATTCGCTGCTCCTGCAAAGCGTTGCACTGGAACTATTTCATCCTTGAGCGATGTTACGGCTGCGGTTGCCTGTACTACGGTGAGTACTGTTATGTTCAACCCGTGGTCACGCAAGTTCAGCTTAGCTCTTGGCTTGGGCTAAAGATCAACATCAATTCCTTCACCGTGCCAGCTGGTGAGACGCTCAATATCGCAGCTCCTGCTGACGCCACCATAAACCTCTTGGGCAATGTTACAGTACGTCCTGTGAATCGTTCCTATGAAATCCTAGCTCTAACATTGTGCATAGTTTGCTTACGCTGCATGGGCTGGGCCTCTGTTCGAGTTGAGCGGAACTAGCGTTACCTGTGAGTCGTCTATCTTTCTTTAGTTCATTTCGAAATAATGCTGAAAGGGGCTTCAATAACAGTCAATGGAAACGGCTACACCTTTGATGGTCAAGGAGAGCAATATTGGGATGGCCTTGGAAGCTCGGGAAGCACAAAGCCTCACCCAATGATGAAGTACGCAACTTAAGTATGCCCACTCACGTAGGATCATTGACCACATCTGAACAGAATCAAGATTTCTGGAACGTATTCAAATGTCAACGTTTTGAACTCGCCCCAACAGTGCTACAGCATTGGCAACGACGAGCCTCTCGTGATATCCAATGTCAAAGTCGATAACTGTAAGTACATGTAGCTTGGATTAAACCCATATTAACTCGGGAAACAGCCGCTGGGTTAGTTGCCAACAGCATGAGCAATGGGCTACCTGCAGGCCACAACACCGATGGCTTCGATGGTACGCGCATACACCCAGCTTAATCCTTCACATTATTGACCTAAAGCTTGCTTAATATAGTTTCCGCAAGCAATGTGACGATTCAGGATAGTGTTGTCATTAATCAGGATGACTGCCTTGCCATCAATAAAGGCTCCAATATCATTTTCCAACGCAACAGCTGCACTGGAGGCCATGGAATCTCCATTGGCTCCATCACCTCGAGCGTGACCGTCAGCAATGTGCAGGTCCTCAATAACGTCATCACTAACAACGCTCAGGCCTTACGTATCAAGACAGATGCTGTTGCCACTGGGTAAGCTTGATTTGTTTAACATAGAGAACGGGGTATTGACGGCCTTCTCAGCTCGACTGTTTCTGGCATTACATATACTGGTAA
Organism: Ceratobasidium sp. AG-I; assembly: GCA_015039395.1. Taxonomy (NCBI): domain Eukaryota; kingdom Fungi; phylum Basidiomycota; class Agaricomycetes; order Cantharellales; family Ceratobasidiaceae; genus Ceratobasidium; species Ceratobasidium sp. AG-I. The sequence continues at coordinate 102,470 of MU132195.1, forward strand.
CACTGCGACTGGCTGCACCAGCTACGGTATTATCATCGATCAAAGCTACCCTTCTACGCTCGGTACTCCAGGAACTGGTGTAGACATTGCGGTATGACCAAGCGTTTAGTTAGACAAAGGTCGTCAAACTCACCGGACTAATCTAGGATGTGACGTTCTCTGGCACGAACACTATCGCAGTTGCGAGCGGTGCGAAGGAAGTCGAGGTTAATTGCGGATCTGGGTCTTGCACCGGTTAGCAAGCAATTTGATTCATGCCTACTGGAGATTTATTTATTTATTTCCTTTAGGCACCTGGGCCTGGTCTGGCCTCACAACTTCTGGTGGTTCGGACGGTGTGATAAACTACTCTGGAATCACCGGGTTTACCCAGTAATTTGAGGAACTGAGGGAATTCCTGTAGTTGTAACAATGGCTGTTCTCTTTCAAAATGTTCTATCTCCAATTCAGTCTTGTTAATTCCACATGGTATCACTCTGCGACCGCCCAGTTCGTAAAATCCATTGTTTCACCCAGATTTGCCTGAGTTCCTTTATAAATGAGCCCACTTGAAGTCTTTTAGATCCTTTCGCCAAAAAGACGCAAGTTCTTTGGCACCTGCAACGCATGCATACAATGATAGTTGCTTGAAGAGACCTGCTCAAGGTTGTGGATTCGAGCGCCTAATTAAGTAGATTAGATAAGACCAGCCAGATAATCTAGTACCACCTGACTTGCCAAACATATGACACATCATATTTTCCTCCCCCCATCCCCAACGCCAACCCTAGTAATTCGACCCTAATGGCCTCGACATTCGTTAACTGGCTTAAAAGCCCGGCAGGGCGCGAATATTTCTTCAGTAAGCCTCTACCTTCTCTCGCGTCTTGGACCGGTACCTGATAAATTATCACTCGTGTGCTCTAGGCACTCACTTCTGGGGACCGGTATGTCCATTTGTCTAAACAGAAGCGCCGAGAAGATGTTTGACGACGTGGGCATGCTGGCTAGGTTGCGAATTGGGGTCTGCCGCTGGCTGCGCTTTCGGATTTGAGCAAGGATGAGGAGGTGATTTCAGGAACTATGACCACCGCGTTGGCGTCTTATTCGTAAGTCATTTACGGTGCTCTAATATCTCCAGATTGTATATTTATTGTTAATCCATGTGTAGCTTGGTATTCATGCGATTCGGTACGTCTAGTCTTGCCCACGAGGCGCCTCTCGCTGATTTCTATTTCCCCGTTCGCCTTCCCTCTCATTTCTTAACTAACTCTTTGCAGCATGGCGCGTCCAACCCAGAAACTACCTTCTCTTCGCCTGTCACGCAACCAACGCGACAGCCCAAATAACACAAGGCGTTCGGTTCCTCAATTACTGGAACTTTGGTGGTCGGGAAGCGAAGCTGGGCAAATCAGGCATTGCTCTCGAGGAAGGCAAGGCCGCTCTGGCCCAGGTCGTGCAGGAGGGCAAAGGCGCTACAGCAAAAGCTGTCGAGGCAACCAAGGCCGAGGCCGGAGGTGTGGTTGATGCGGTGAAGAAGAGTTTGGGCAAGTGAGATGTATTTTATTGTCGTGTTTGTGGGACGAGTGTGCACATCGTAATGATATGTTATCGTCCTTGATTTACTCGCGGGCGTGGTGAATGACAATGATGTCAATTTGATGTACAGAGGTATCTACGATTACTACAAAAATGACCCCCAAGATGACCCTTGAACCTTGAACACCTCTCTCACGACATCTATACAAATCATTTAGAACGCTTGTAGATCTTGCTCAAGAAGCTAATTTAGATAGAAGTCAGAAAGTAAACAAATGTAGGATCGACTCAAGTGCTTACCTCCTGAACACATCGCGCTTCAGTCCGCCCTCAGATTCAGGGACGGCGTCGATAAGTTCATTCAGCTTCTTGTACGTCGCCTGCTCGTATTCGTTGTAACGTCTGGGTAGCTCCAATTCATTGTAGAGCACCTTCACCCTGGCCTCAGCCTCAGCATCCTTCCGGCCGTACGATTCCTGGAACAACAGAATAAGTTTATGACATAACAGATGCAAGGAGTGAAACTCACGTCGAGCAGCTTGCGTTGTTCAGGTGTCGCAACGTCCAACGCGATATTAACACACCACGAGCACTTGTTGTCCAAAATATCCGTGCCAATCTTCCCAATCTGCTCGTGAGTACCGAAGCAGTCAAGGAAGTCATCTATATTGTATCCCTAGTCAGTTAAGCAGGGCCATAATCAGGCGGGATAACTCACCCTGGATCTGGAAATACTCTCCAAGAGGGATCAAAATATCCTTTGCCTGCTGGAACAGTTTCTCGTCCTTGATCCCGACAAAGTACATAGCCAGCGCAACAGGCAAATAAAACGAGTAAAACGCTGTCTTGTACGTGACGATCAACTGATGCCTATTCGCAATCTCATCAGCATACATCCACTCCACCCTTATTGTCCTCGTACGTACTTTTTGAGCGAGAAACGGTTAAGGTCGACATCCTCCTCGGGGGCGGTAAGGAGATCAACCAATTGTCCGAGCTCGGTTTGGAAAGTAGTCTAAACGAACAATAAGCTAAAGTCTCCAAGTCAAATGAAACGAACAGGCGTACCTCCAAGAACAGCTCCACATAGTCGACATACGCAGGATCAGAGCGCAGATGTTTCTTCAACAAAAAGTAGATAGACGACTCGAGCATGAACGAATCGTTAATCGCGATATTCCCAACCCCAGGAGCGAGATACCTGCACCCATCTCATCAGCATCCCAAAACAATAACAAAACCAACAACCAAAACTCACCAGCACGGATGCCCCCGACGCGTAATACTCGCATCCATCATATCGTCCGACACGAGGAAATAAGCCTGCAAGAGCTCGATGCCCCAGCCTAAAATCGCCGCGCGATAAAACTCGGACGAGCCGCTCGCGTCTTTTTCCTCGGACAGCGGGCGACCTAGCATGATTTCTGCAGTGTCGATGACAGAGATACCGCGGTTGAGCTTGCCTCCTGCGGTGTTGTATTCCAAGTTCTGTAGTAGCGATTGAGAAAACTGATGGAGGAGGAAATGTGCTCTTGGCGTACCTTGTCAAACCATTCACGCGCGTCGGCGGGCATTCCGTTCGCGGTGAGATGCGCGACGAGCTCATCTTTGATAGTAGGCCAGACCGAGAGGAAACGAGCCTTTTGGGCAGCGGCAGCAGCTTTGAAGTTGGACATTGTCAATGGGGAGAGGTGGAATGAGGAACGCGTTCAAGAGCAGTTGGACTCGGCGCTTATTCGGGTTAGGTCAGGGTCTTATGGTCCGATAATAATAAGATTATCCATTGTCGTCTCATTCGCTCTCGGTCGACATGTCTTATTGAGCCACACTTATTGTCACTACTACGTATATCTAATATAGGCTGCCTATCACAGGCCAACTCGCTAAGAACATAAAAAAAATAGTAAAAGAGAAACAAGACCCGGTCGACAGGCACTGACGAACGAGGGAAGGGAAACCAAAAACGTAGGATGGCGAGCAGACGTTTCGAGACAGACAAACAACAGCGCCGTGCGTGCGTGAGCAAAATGATTGTAGGTATAATGAGTAGATGGGTGGATGGATGTAATGCACAGCGACGAGAAAAGAGAACAGCGCCGACTCAACTGGTCGAAATATATCCGCAAAGCAAAAAAGAAATATTATCCCCGACAAATTAACCTCGAACCCAACAGCTAAAATCCAAACCCCGTCCAAACCAACATCGTAGATATCATGAACGCCGGACGATCTTCAGTAGGATCCTAAACCGCGCGACACAGAATCACGTCCAAGAATTTGGCGAATCCGCCTTTCTTCTCGGGCTCGAGCTCCCCATTCATCTGTTGGTGTCGCATCACTTGCTGCTCCACGGTCGGGCCCTGCACGATTACACTGGATTCAGGTCGAGATTGAGCGCCAGGGGTAGGCGGCGCCATCAAGCCGCCTAGATTGGTGGCCGTAGCGCTTTGATGCTGAGGATATGACGGCGATGCATACGGATGGGGAGACGCGGCCGAGTATCCGTTGACCGCAGGCGAGACAGGCGCACTCGCTCCAACACCGCCCATGCCAACACCGCCCTGGACAACCGAGCTGCGAACATACGCTCCGCCTGCACCAGGAGGGTGGAAGGCGTCCGTTGGAGGCGCTGGTCGTGGAGTGCAGCCGCTGCCAGCACCATCAAGCGCAGTAGAAGTGCGCTCCACCGAGGCATATGGATGTTGGACTACAGGAGAACCAGCACGCTCGATCACTTGCATCGCCCCACCAGTAGTACGGCGGGTGGGCGTACCAGGTGGAGGAACGCCAACGGCAGCTGCCGTACTACCAATTGGTGTTTGGGAAGATTGTTGCTGAATTTGGGATAATCTGTTGTTGGTTCGGGCAGCCTGGGGTTGGGAAGGAGTGACAGGCTGAGAGCCAGGCTGTTGCCTGCTGCGATGGTGATTGCGGTGGCCACCGCCGCCCTGGCGAGCAGCTGATGAGTGCTTATGGCCAGCCTATAGAAACGGAAGGATGTGAGATGACGAGCCACGTGAGATCATAACGTGGAGTACGTACACTTGCCTCCCATCCCTTTCCGCCATTGAGAAGCATCCAGTCCATCACACCGTCATCGACCTCACCCGCGTCCTTGAGCATTTTGGTGAACAGCTCTCGCAAGAAGTCATAGTCGGGCGTTTCCTCGAACCCAAGCTTGCGGACGTAGTTCATGAAGATGGCGGTCTCCTCAGGGAAGCCAGCGCCTTTGAAAATTCACACCCTTGATAATCAGCAGTAGTTCATTGGAGTGGAAAATGAATACGCACATAGCTCCGTGACAGGCGTCGTTTGCTTCTTCTCTCCAATCTTCTCATATTTTTGCTTGTTGGTGGCAGCCTTGAGGCCTTGCCACGGCAGGCCACCACGCAAGAAATACAAAAACACGTGTCCGAGACCCTCGAGATCGTCTCGCCTTGACTGCTCTGGAGGCAAGTTAGCAGCCTGAACAGGAGTGGGAACGGGTATGCGGACGCACCTCGGCCGAGATGAGTGTTGATACTCATGTATCGCGCGGTACCCGACAAACTCTTCCGCTCGCGGTAGGGGATGTGCTGCTTGGTCTTGGGGTCACGCCAGAGCTTGGCCATACCAAAGTCGATCATGTGAACAACATTAGCGGTGCGGGTGCCTGGAAGGC